>JARFJB010000370.1:1790000-2030000 GCA_036346205.1 Vesta saturnalis | reverse complement strand
ATCTGACCGTATTAATTCTAAGGAACGTTACCCAGTCATTGTTAAGTTATTACTACAAGTGATAGAAATGTAGTCATTAGAAGACTGTTGGGAATTCTTCAATAAACGTGATGGTTACACTTTTTTTACCTCATAATCCGCCTCTAGGTTGGATAGAATTTACATATCCCAAAATATACTTGGTCGATTACATGACACGTCATTACAACTCTCATTTTCGGACCATTTAGCAGTAACTAGCGTGCTGAAATTGAATAGCGCCACAACTTCCGGCCAACCTGCGTATTGGAAATTTAACAACTACTTGCTTGATGATTCTAATTTTGTCGACATTATAAACACCTTCTTAGATAAAGAAATGAGCAAAAAACCCCCAGATTGTGACTTTATATCTTGGTGGGACAGCTTAAAAATAAATTTAAAATATATAATAAATGTTATATACGCAACAAAAGAAAAACACTGAACAATTAGAGCTAATAAGGTTACAAAGCCACATAAAAAAGGTGCACGTCTACAAAAACTCAACTTTCGAAGATGTTTTAAATGCAAAACAAATAATGAAAAACGCCCAGGATTGGTACAATAGAAAAAGCGAAAAGATTTTAGAGCAGAAGAAGCTGCAAAGTATATCCAACTCGGACATCGCTAAATCGAAGGCAATTCACAGACTATAAACCACTGGGTGAATTAACTCACAAAGGAGTCTCTGTCACCGATCCTTTAACGCTCTGCTCGATTGTTAGGAGTGATTTTGCTACCAAATTTCAAGACAGCAGGAAAAATATTGATAAAGATTCTACCCTGTTTAAAAACTCAAAAAAGTTGACAAGTCAAACCAAATCGCTATTGGATATCCCTTGGTACAAGATGACTTCAGAAGCGCTTTAAAATCCCTTAATAAAAGAAGCGCTCCTGGATCGACGGATTAACAGTAAATTTTACATTGCCTTCTGGGATAAAATTGATCCTTTTACTGTGAAGTTGCCACTTTATGTTTAAATAGGAAAGAACTACCAAAGTCTTTTTCGAAAGCAGTAATTAATCTAATGGCGAAGAATGGGGACTTAACTAATTTAGAGAACTGGAGACCAGTTTCAGTTTTAACAACTGATTACAAGATTTTGGCAAAGGCCCTATCTTTAAGACTGTGCAATGTTATTAACAGGATTATTAACCCTGACCAAAGTTACGGCATACCAGGAAGATCGATATACGATACTCTACACTTACACAGAGACGTGATCGATTATGTTAATAAACAGAATAGCCCACTAGCTATTATAAATCTAGATCAAAAATCAGCGTTTGACTGTATAAGCCATGAGTACTTGTTCCACGTCCTAAAAATCTTTAATTTTGGTGCTTATTTCATAGATGCAGTCAAAACTTTATATAACAACGCACGATGTCGTGTAAGAATAGGCAGGTATTTAACTAGTGAAGTTTTAATTCAGAGAGGTATCCGTCAAGGGTGTCCTTTGTCCGGGTCTCTGTACTGTCTAACCATAGAACCTTTTCTTTCCTCATGTAGACAATCCCTCAAAGGCACGATGTTTGGCAACATTAATAATAATAACAATAAAAATCATCGGTCCTTTAAATTGGTGGTGAGCGCGTATGCGGACGATGTATCCATTTTTATTTCTCACAATAGCGATTTTCCGCGTCTTCAGGAAATTTACAGTACTTTTTCGCAGCAATCCGAGTCAAAACTTAATACTGGAAAATCTGTTAGATATTGGACGGGGAGATGGAAAAACAGGAATGATCGGCCTATCGACTACGAATGGACCAGTCAATTCATAAATATTTTAGGAATAAGATTTTCTGGAAAACAAAAAGCGGATGCAGGGTGGGCGTTTCAAGATCTTAAGGTTAAAATTACTACCTCTCTAGGAAGGTGGAAAAAGCGTGTTTCTTTTTTATCAATGATTGCAAAAAGAAGAATTATCAACCAGTCAGTTGCACCTAAAATTTGGCATTGTCTGCAAATTTTACCCTTAAGTAACACTCAACTGGATCAAATTCAAAAACTATTTAGAAACTTTATGTGGTCTGGAAAACATTGGGTACACGAACATGATCTCTATCTACCCATTGATTTTGGAAGAATGGGATCAGTTCATTTAATTTCAAGGTCACATTGCTTCCGCTTGCTAACAGTCCAAAAACTAATCAACTCTAAACATGAGGAAACACAAAACTGGAAAATTGCGCTTGAGCGTTCGATAATGGAAGGAAACAGGTTTGGAGTCTCGTGGCAAATGTTTTTCATCAATTCGAAAATTGTAGAATACAATCAAGCTTCCGTATTTGTTCAGTCTACCGTAAAATCCTTTCAGATCTGTAAAATAGAACTGAATAATTTTCCAAGGGGGGTGGAGGATATAAGAAGCATTCCAACCACAGATTGTCAGCTCATAGAAAGACGTAAACCACCATTATTCGTGAGTCATTGGGTCAGAGCAGGATTCAAGACGCTTTCAGACTTTATGGAAAACGACAAATGGTTAGAAAACGAGGCACTGATGGCAAAGATAGGCGAAAGTTATGCCGCCCAACGGATGCACTTACTCGATCACTATAATCAAATTAAAGAGTTTATCAATTCCAATTATCAAGCTGCAATGACCGGCAGTAGTCCCCAAACCGAATTAGACTTACAATACTCAAGTTTGCATAATAAAAAAGAAAAAGTTGCAAAAAATTCACGAAAGTTGCTCCAAAAAACACTAACAACCAGCCTCATTAACGTTCATCAAAAGTTAAAAGGAAAATGTACGGAAAAGGAAATTTATTGGGAGGTGTTCTATAATCGCTTAACGTTTGGAGCCGATAGTGACATCGCGTGGCGTCTCGCGAAGGACAGATTAGCAGATACAATATTTTTAAAAAAAGCGGGACTAAGAGAATCTAACTATTGTCCTTTTTGCCCTACGGAAATTGGAACTTCGTGGCATATAATTCTAACGTGTCACAAAACAACTGAGTTACGGAATTACGTGCAAATGATTGTGTTCAAACTAACCTTAAAAACGGTAACTCAAGTAGAAATGTATTGTGGCCTTCCAAACAAAACGCCATCGTATAATCTATCAAATGCACTAATTACTATGGCTAAGAGTACTATCTACAAATGCATCACTGACACATTACGATCCAACAGGTATAGCGACTACAAAGAGTCACATAAAAAAAAGTTGGTAGTCAGAATAAACATGGATTACGCGTGGCATTTAGGGAAGAACAATATAGACGGATTTAGGAAAAAATGGTGTATTAACAATGTCTTGTCTAGTATAACTGATGGAGATTTAACAATTAGTATAAGATAGAATAGTTAAAAAAAAATGTACATATATGTATATAGATAAATGAAAATGTGCAATATGAACCGGCTCAAATAAATAATAATAATAATAATAACACACACACACCCACGCACGCGCGCACGCACGCACGCACGCACGCACGACGCACGCACGACGCACGCACGACGCACGCACGCACGCACGACGCACGCACGCACACACGCACGCACGCACGCACGCACGCACGCACGCACGCGCACACACACACACACACACACACACACACACACACAAACACATGCACACACACACACACACACACACACACACACACACACACAGGCCGCTCTAAGGTGAACGTTTGAGTTTGAACCCATCAAATAAAAGCATGTCTGATCATCCACGGTGAAAATCCTCGGACACGTCAACTTTTTTTGCGCATCTTTTTCTTAAATGGCAACCTATATTCTTTTCAGATATTCTTATTCGTCTTCAAATTCTATATCCGACAAAGTGTAGTTTGTAGTATTTCTATGTTTGTAGTATTCGAATCTATTACGATTTGAAACTGTAAATAAACAAATCGTGATAGCTGCGGAATGCTGTCAAGTAGACCGTCAAGAGCTGACAGTTTGCTGAAAAAAAATTTGGTGTTACTCTGCTGCTGCTGTGTTGCCCAATTGACGATATAGTAATACCTAGAAATGGTTCGTTATTTAAACGAAAAGCAATGGAATGAATTTTAATTCTGAGAATATATAGGGATAAGCAGCGCAACCAGGAAGAGGTCTGTAATTTATTTAACATAATATACCCAGATCGCTGCACGATAAGCAAAATTGAAAGAAAATTTGCGGAAGAAGGTACTGGTTATAGTGGACGTCAAAGCATGTCTGAGAAGTACAGTTAGGTATGTTGTTACAAGTTTAGGAAAATTCGCATCTGTTTAAAGTGAATTTAGTTCATGAATTGAAAGAATGATGATCCTGATCTCAGGATCCAATTCTGTGACGATGTGATAAGGAGGCTGACGCTGATATTGTAAGCCAAATTATATTTTCAGATGAGGCGACATTTTTTCTCAACGGGACAGTTAATAAACGAAACTGTCGATATTGAGCTCCTCAAAATCCTCACTGGATGATGGAGACGCCTACCCAGTATCCAGAGAAGTTGAATGTTTGGCTATTGTTAAAAACAGAATTTTGGGGCCTATATTTACTGAAGGACACCAAACCGGGGAAAAACATTTGGAACTCCTCAGAGATCAACTCGTTCGGTTTTTTAGTTCAGCTGTATCCTAATCCAGCAAAACCCGATCTTACCAATAATGCTTTGTGGTACCAGCAAGATGGAGTGTCTCTCACTATAATCCTCAAGTTCTAGATTACCTGGATGAAATTCGTCCTGGGCGCTGGATCGCGAGGATCAATTGAATGGCCCGCGCGGTCACCTGATCTTACGCCTCTGGATTAATTTTTGTGGGGCTATCTTAAGTGTAAAATCTACTATAATTAACCAGAGAGGCACTAAAAGAATGAATCCAAAATGAAATTCGGGCGATTGCCCTGAGACGCTCCAACATGTTAGACGGGAATTCAATCATTGAATTCCCTTCTGTCAAGAAGTAAATGGGGCCCAATTTGAACGTTTAATTTAATATTTTGTACTGTTTTTCTGTCTATTTATTTAGATTTTTCATTAAACTATTAGTTTGTTTTAACTAGAACCCAAAAACTCCGCAATTATCTTGTTTTATTTATTTTAGGATATTCTCACTTAACATAACGTAACACTTTAGCTGTTAAATACAAATTTTGAATGGAGAATTTCAAATTACCAGTTCTACCAACATAAATGTAAAAGTAGGTAACAAAAGTGACAACTTTGTAATGTTGATATTTGATAATCAAAATGCAATAATTCTCAAATTTTCATGCAGAAAATAGTATAAGGAACACGTTTGATAAGACACTTTATCGCACTTGTCGTTTACAAAACTCGTCTTCTATACTTCGACGCGTGCGATAAAAGCGTCTCTTACAAAACTCGTTGCTAAACATACTATTTTGTAATTTGCTTCCATTTTGATATTCTAATACACGCTTCCAGCAGAGAAGAAGATTAAATAGCATAAACAATAATGGATTCATAGAAATAGAATTTATGTCGCTATGGAAAATAAAACAATTTTATAGATACCTAGTTTGCAATATGTTCGTAATAAATGCTAACACAATTTAGGTTTTTCTAAAGTTGATAATTCCGCTATAGTTCATTAATCAAATTATTTTAATAGACGCACTATAGTTTTTTGCGCCGTGAGCACCACTGAACGACGCTCCAATCTACTAAATAATTAAAAGTGTGGTTAAGTAGTGATCATGGTTAAATAATTTATAATCAAAAACGTAAATAAGAAATGGTTTATTGCTAAGAAACGAAAACTAAACTGTTAATTTCACGTTGGTTGCTGGAAGGTACAGTGATTATATATATTGTTATTAACTTGGGCATTACATTTGGAATCTACAGTTAACCCATGTGTCCAAGAAAAATGTTTTTCAATATTTTCACTATCAGAAACAGCGTTGCTTGTGGCCGAATTTATATCAATTTGTGGCTCTGAAGCTGTGTAAATGGTGCATCGAGGTAAATTTGAATCGCTTTGATGTGCTAACGTCTTTGATGCTGCAATTTTATTTTGCAGCGATGCTTCGACATAGCTTTCAATTAAAAACAGAAAAGACTAACCTCCTCTCGTAATTAAAAATGAAGTAAACTACCCTAAGATTTCCATCCACCCAAGCGTTTTATTGCTAACAAATCACCGCCAGAATTGGCTATATGTGTGGCGTTAGATCGTCTAAAACAGTGGCCTAAAAAAGTTCAGGATTTGGTAATTCCAGAAAGGCAGCAACTATTTTAGGCACTTTTCCCATCATATTGATTCCTATTGGGCTATTAATGCAATAACCATTACGGTGCGTTAGAAAAAATCGCCGCTGAGTTACTTTCTTTGGCCATAAGTTGGCATATTTTTAATTAAATTAATCCAATTTTCGTCGTCACAAGGAAAGTTCTTGGAAAATAATCTTTGTTTTAGGTATAACTACAATAACGGAGTCAACTCTATATTATTTGTCATCTACATACATATTCATTTCTGCACGACTACATGCTTCATTGTAACCCATAATCAAGATAACTTGAAATAAATATCATTGATGAACTTGAAGCGACAATAATGGAAACGTTTTATTATTGCCAACTTGAATAAATTTATAAAATGTCGTGCTATTCTAAAATATCGATTAACGTGAAGTATAATGTTAGGATTCCCGTTTTAGCAAAGTCTGCAGTTTCTTATACTTGGATATGCCAAAATTTTTATATATGTTTAAGCAGGGCCTCAACATATACTTCCTACGTTGTAATTCAAAATACCCAAGTAAAATGTCCTCAGAGATACCTGATACCTTTAATTTTATTTTCGTTGTACCAAGTTTCAAACTTTGGTACTGCTTCTTATGTTCTTCAGCGGATTTATGAGAAAGCAAATTCGCGACTGTATTGTTAGCAATTTATCGTA
The DNA here is from genome assembly GCA_036346205.1 of Vesta saturnalis. Lineage (NCBI taxonomy): Eukaryota > Metazoa > Arthropoda > Insecta > Coleoptera > Lampyridae > Vesta > Vesta saturnalis. The sequence continues at coordinate 2,023,094 of JARFJB010000370.1, read as the reverse complement.
TTTCATGGGGCGTACAGTCAAGATTATCTTGGTTATCTTCCATTTTCGTATTTATGACCATATAACACGTGTTCAATGAGAGAATTCGAATAAACAAAAGGCAACTAGATCAAATTTTGACTTTTAAAATTAAGACATTACCAACCGTCACAAAAATCCCCAAAGCAACTAAAGTAAATATTTTTGTTTAAAAACAGCATTAAAAAGGGCAAATTACAAAAAATAGTGTTTCATAAGACCTTGAATTCGTGCTTCAAGACTGGTCTTATAAAACCTGTTTCTTAATGTACTATTCTGGTTACTGTTACTCTTCCTTATCTTGGAGTTTGTAGATAAAATTGCTTACGTTTTTGATTAAAATTTTAGGTAGCATTTAGCAATTATGTAGAAGTGGATATTTCTGAGAAAGTAAGTTTTAAGAATAGTTCTCAGTTCTATGATATAAGTACATGAAAATTATTTCTTTTGACAATCAGCAGTAGGAACCAATATTAATATTTATTAATTTTATAATAACGAGAGATACAAAAAAAAACAATTAGGGCAGGATGTGAAATTTAGTTCTTTTGGATTGGTACTTTACCCACATGCACATTTTTTGTTTCAGTTTCAATTTCAGGTTATAAACTTTGTTTACAAATTACAAACGTTATAAATGTCATTCTGTGCATGTGGCTAAAGTACCAATTTAAAATAATTAAATTTGACAGCCTACCCTAATTGGTTTTTTTTTTATCTCTCGATACTCGGCTAATGTCAAAAACGTCATTTATATTTTGTTTATTTACGAAATGCATGTAGCTTTCAAAGACAAAATAAATTGGCTATCAAACTTTACATATGCCCAATCAAAGCGAAGGAAGTTAATATTTTTATTTGAAATAATAATTAACTGTTGCTCTTGTACAACCCCTCCGTTTGAATTGGATTTACATTAATTTTAAGTCTGAAGTGTTAATTAATACTAAATGTTTTATAATCGTCATGCGCCACCACGCCAACAGCTCGCTTTCAATCAATATTTACTGTTTTTTTCTAACAAACTGTTTTATTGATTGTGTATATTTATTACAAACAAATTATATTATAAATATTCGACTAGATAAATTATGGTAGAAAGTATATATTTTTGTCAATATAAAAAACATATTAAACATTTTTATGTTGGTATGTGGAAAAAAAAATGTTGCTTTTATAACAGTAAACAAAGCAATTTTGAATATGTTCCTTATCCCAAACTTACTTTTTCCATTTAGGGGTTTCTGAAAAATTCAGTAGACACGAGTACAAGAATATATTTATTTTTGCAACACAACTCTTACATTTGTAAAACTTACTTTGACTGTAAAACTAAAATAATAACAAATGGCTTAATAAAATAAATGCATTAAATACATGCGATATTGTAATCAAGTTCCACGCTATAGAATTAATAGCCATGTATACTTTTAAATCAATTAGAAGTTTTATTTTCTCTTTTAAAGGAAGCCTTCGGACCTACATAATATTTTATGAGTTTCCATATAATATGCAGATTGTCTTAAATAGACTTATGAAGTAACAAGCGTTATTTTTAAAATTGCTGAAAAAAACTTTCTATAGGAGCAGGTACAAAGAAAATAGAAATTTCAAAGTTTTTGCTATTCAATAAACTATTTGGAAGCAGATGTAATATAAACACTGTGACCAAGATAAGGATTCACACTATGGGGATCCCGAAAATGGTAATAGACGCAACTCCGGTTAAATGGGAAAAAAGTTGTATAATTAGGGGACCAATAAAATGACACAAAAAAATCGATGGTGTTATATTTTGTTTTTGAGATATTTGAAAAAATTAGAATGTTTGAAATTTCTATTTTATTTCTTTCTGGCGTTATTGTAAATGATAGAGCAAATCAACTTTTTTTTTTAAATACGGTCCTTATTTTAAAAGGTTTTTTATTACAAATTCAACAATGTATCACATTTGATGGTCTTATGGCGCTTTGAACCTTTTATGGACCATTATCACGAAGTTTTGAATACAGACCTGCATTTTCAAGAAGTTTTGTATTTAGTGTAAATTAAAGTAAGAATTACTTACTTATACGTCTCATAATAGTTGTTCAGAAAGTTCTCCATTATTTTCCAACCACAAATAACACCGTCTCACAGTTGAATTCAAAACATTGCGAAAGCATTTGAGGCGTAATACTTTCAAATGCTTCGAGAAATAAGTTCCGTAATTGATGGTCATTTTTAATATTGTGTCGGTAAACTTAATTGCTGACATATCCCCAGAGAAAAAAGTCAAGAGGTGTAATATTGAAGGATCGCGCTGGCCATCTTACTCTCGAATACGTTCCAATCCATCTTGCTGGAAACCTTGCTTATAAATATTCCTGGACGGCTCTGAAATTATGTGCCGCAGTATCGTCTTGTAAAAACCAATAACCTTCAGCTTGAGGTAAATTAGCTAAAGCTGCTTCTACTATATTTTTTAATAAATTTTGGTAGCGTTCAGAATTTAAAGATCCGTTATAGAAAAATGGACCTATTATACGAATTCCGAATATTGTAGCCCACCTGTTAAAACCGAAACGGTGTTGGTGTCTGCGCAATTTATAAACTCTAGGATTTTTTTCGCCCAATAGTGGGCATTTTTTTCTGTTGAAAATTCCATTATTGGACACCCGACTTTCATCCGACCACATGATTTTATATGGAAATTGCCCATTAGCTGCATATTAACTGGTATACCATTCACTGAACTCTCTGCGCCTCGCTGAATCCCCTGGTCGAAGTCCCTGACAAATTCTAAATTTCAATGGACATGTTGTTTCTTTTTGTAAAATAAACGGAGGAGTACAGTAAGGTCCGAAAGTCCTGTCACCCCCCCCCCTTTTTGTGTTATGATGCATACTTATATGTAATTTTTCTTTTCAGGAGATGGACACAAGTACGTATAGTGTGGAAGAACGTGTTTTGGCAAGTGCATGGGCTCATGAACGTGCACACTCCGGGAAAACAATGAGAGATATGCAAGGGGATTTTGGGGCACGATTCAATAAAGAAGCGCCACCCAAAAGAACGATACTGCGATGGCAACAGAAACTGCTCACAACTGGATCCGTTCCGGATGGAAAGAGGACAGGTCGACCATCAACACGACAAGAAACTTGTGCAGCAGTTGCGGATTCTGTGACCAGGTCTCCCAAGAAAGCATTGCGAAAAAGATCTTCTGAACTTGGAATTCCAAAAACGACTATGCTGACACACATGAAAAAAGAGCTGGAATTAAAATATTTTAAGCCAACATTCGTAAACGAGTTGAGTGATGAGGACATTCGGCGAAGACATGAAGCTTGCTCAAGATTACTCGATGTGTTTGTCACACTTCCGCAGCGAGGTAAAGTCTTCTTCTCAGACGAATTTGCAATTTACAGATCTTCTCGGAATAGGGGTATTTTCTTCTGGAGCAAAGAAAATCCATATTATTATGAAGAGTTATAGAATAATCCACCACATGTTATGATCTGGGCAGCAATGTCCAGTAGGCACCTGATAGGGCCATATTTTTTTACGGTACTGTCAATCAACATCCTTACTTGGAAATGTTGCAAGAATGGTTCATTCCACAGTTTCAAAGACTGAACATTCTGGATGACAGTTGCCTTCAACAAGATGGAGCCCCTGTTCACTACGCTCTCCGTGTTCGGGAATTCTTGGACGAAGTGCTACCCCAGAGGTGGATAGGGAGAGGATCGTAGCATCTGCCAGCGCCGATCGAGTGGCCTCCCAAGAGTCCAGATCTGACATCATGTGACAATTCTCTGTGGGGAACAATTAAGCAGAAGGTCTTGAAACAACGATATCAGTCTGTTGAAGAATTGAAGGAAGCTGTTAGGGAGGCATTCAGGGATATCACCCTGCCTATTTTACGAAAAATCTCACACAAGACCTGACGCCACATCATTTTGTGCCATGACAATGACGGTGTCCATACTGATATTCTGGACCACTAAACAACCTAAAACTGTAACTATCGACATATGCTGTGGCATGTACGCAAATACACATACAACACATACAATAATCACACAAATAGGGGGTGGTGACAGGACTTTCGCACCTTACTATAGAATGGGCCACTCCAATTGTTTGTTCACTGTGTCGTGTAGAAATATCTGGATTTTCCGTGACAACTAATAAAATATTATCTGCTTCTTCTTCATTGCAAGGTTTTTTACGGGAATTTGAAGACTTTGTGGTTTTATGAGGCTGCTGTCTCTCTGGATATTTATTTAAATACATTTGAAAATTGCACCATACTTTTTGATCATAACTGCCGCCAATTAACCAATTCAGAGTTAAATATTAATACCAGCTAAATACAAAATTGTACAATACAAAATTATGACAGACAAGGAATTACATCAAAGGGGTCTATTTTTATTTTTTTCAAAGACGCTTGTTTTTATTAAGGTAGCATTTATCGTTGTGGATTCATGAAAAACTCTTTATCAGCTGGGAAAAATCTTTTTTTTTTTGGAAATTATACATATGTATTTTAGCAGTGTTTGACAACGGTAATTTAAACAGGTAACTAAATGTTAATTTTACAAGCATTCAGTTTTTTATGTTATTCTGCATAACTAACAATATTTTATTTTAGTAGTCTTCCCTATTTTATAAAATATTAAACACAAAGGAAAGTTAACTAAATATTCTATGTATGCGTATGTGTATGTGTATGTGTATGTGTATGTGTATGTGTATGTGTATGTGTATGTGTATGTGTATGTGTATGTGTATGTGTATGTGTATGTGTATGTGTGTGGGTATGTGTATGTGTATGTGTATGTGTATGTGTATGTGTATGGTATGTGTATGTGTATGTTGTTGTATGTGTATGTGTATGTGATGTATGTGTATGTGTATGTGTATGTGTATGTGTATGTATGTGTATGTGTATGTGTATGTGTATGTGTGTATGTGTGTATGTGTATGTGTATGTGTATGTGTGATGTGTATGTGTATGTGTATGTTGTGTATGTGTATGTGTTGTGATGTGTATGTGATGTATGTGTATGTGTATGTTGTATGTGTGATGTGTATGTGTATGTGTATGTATGTGATGTGTATGTGTATGTGATGTGTATGTGTATGTGTAATGTATAGTGTATATGTATGTGTTAGTGTATGTGTATGTGTATGTGTATGTGTGATGTAATGATGTATTGTATGTGTATGTATGTGTTATGTGTATCGATGTGTATGTAGTATTGTTGTGATGTGTATGTGTATGTGTATGTGTAGTGTATGTGTATGTGTATGTGTATGTGTATGTGTATGTGTATGTGTGTATGTGTATGTGTGTATGTGTATGTGTATGTGTGTATGTGTATGTGTATGTATGTGTATGGTATGTGATGTGTATGTGTATGTGTATGTGTATTAGTGATATGTGTATGTGTATGTTGTATGTGTATGTATGTGTATGTGATGTATGTATGTGTATGTTGTGTATGTGTATGTGTTGTTGTGTATGTGTATGTGTATGTGTATGTGTATGTGTGATGTGATGTGATGTAGTGTATGTGTATGTGTATGTAGTTGTGTATGTTGTGTATGTGTATGGTATGTATGTTGTATGTGTTGTGCATGTGTTGTGCTGTGATGTGTATGTGTATGTAGTTTTGTGTTGTGTATGTGATGTGTATGTGTATGTGTTGTGTTGTGTTGTGTGTATGTGTATGTGTATTGTATGTGTATGTGTACTGTGTTGTGTTGTATGTGTTGTGTATGTGTATGTGTTGTATGTTGTGTGTGTTGTGTATGTGTTGTGTTGTATTATGTGTGTTATGTGTTGTGTATGTGTTGTGTTGTGTATGTGTTGTGTTGTGTGTTTATGTGTATGTTGTATGTGTTGTGTTGTGTTGTATGTATGTGTATGTATGTGTATGTGTATGTGTATGTGTGTATGTGTATGTGTTGTGTGTGTGTATGTGTATGTGTATGTGTATGTGTGTGTTATGTGTTGTGTTGTGATGTGTGTTGTGTATGTGTTGTGTATGTGTATGTGTAGTGTATGTGTATGTGATGTGTGTGTAGTGTATGTGATGTGTTGTGTTGTTGTGTGTGTTGTGTATGTGTATGTGTATGTGTGTGTTGTGTGTTGTGTATGTGTATGTATGTGTGTATGTGTAGTGTGTGTTGTGTATGTGTATGTGTATGTGTATGTGTATGTGTTGTGTGATGTTGTGTAGTGTGTTGTGTGTGTTCTGTTGTGTTGTGTATGTGTTGTGTGTGTTGTTGTGTTGTGTGTATGTGTGTGTGTTGTGTATGTGTATGTGTGTGTGTGTTGTGTATGTGTGTGTGTGTGTGTTGTGTTGTGTGTGTGTTGTGTATGTGTATGTGTATGTGTTGTGTTGTGTTGTGTTGTGTGTGTGTTGTGTTTGTGTTGTGTTGTGTTGTGTTGTGTTGTGTTGTGTTGTGTTGTGTGTTTGTGTGCTGTGCTGTGTCTGTGTTGTGTTCTGTGTTGTGTCTGTGTCTGTGTCTGTGTCTGTTGTGTCTGTGTCTGTGCTCTGTGTCTGTCCTGTGTCTGTGTCTGTGTCTGTGTCTGTGTCTGTGTCTGTGTCTGTGTCTGTGTCTGTCGTCTGTGTCTGTGTCTGTGTCTGTGTCTGTGTCTGTGTCTGTGTCTGTGTCTGTGTCTGTGTCTGTGTCTGTGTCTGTGTCTGTGTCTGTGTCTGTGTCTGTGTCTGTGTCTGTGTCTGTGTCTGTGTCTGTGTCTGTGTCTGTGTCTGTGTCTGTGTCTGTGTCTGTGTCTGTGTATGTGTCTGTGTCTGTGTCTGTGTCTGTGTCTGTGTCTGTGTCTGTGTCTGTGTCTGTGTCTGTGTCTGTGTCTGCCTGTGCCTGTGTATGTGTACGTGTCTGTGCCTTTGCCTGTGTTTGTGTGTGCGTCTGTGTGTGTGTCTGTTGCTGTGTCCGTGTCCGTGTCCGTGTCCGTGTCCGTGTCCGTGTCCGTGTCCGTGTCCGTGTCCGTGTCTGTCTGTGTCTGTGTCTGCGTCTGCGTCTGCGTCTGCGTCTGCGTCTGCGTCTGCGTCTGCGTCTGCGTCTGCGTCTGCGTCTGCGTCTGCGTCTGCGTCTGCGTCTGCGTCTGCGTCTGCGTCTGCGTCTGCGTCTGCGTCTGCGTCTGCGTCTGCGTCTGCGTCTGCGTCTGCGTCTGCGTCTGCGTCTGCGTCTGCGTCTGCGTCTGCGTCTGCGTCTGCGTCTGCGTCTGCCTCTGCGTCTGCGTCTGCGACTGCGTCTGCGTGCGTCTGCGTCTTCGTCTGCGTCTGCGTCTGCGTCTGCGTCTGCGTCTGCGTCTGCGTCTGCGTCTGCGTCTGCGTCTGCGTCTGCGTCTGCGTCTGCGTCTGCGTCTGCGTCTGCGTCTGCGTCTACGTCTGCGTCTGCGTCTGCGTCTGCGTCTGCGTCTCCGTCTGCGTCTGCGTCTGCGTCTGCGTCTGCGTCTGTGCTATTCAACTATCCACTTCTAACCAATTAGCAAGCCAACGTGGCACACATACCGCCTCAAAAAATTTTTCGTCAATTAGAAATCGTTTTCAGCAATTATCCCCAATTTCGAAAATTCCTATGATACAAAAGAAATTGTCAAAAGGTACCTCAGCTTCTCAAGTTTTAACTTCAAGCCGTTATAAAGACGATTTTCATAAAAAAATAGAAGAAAATTAAAAGAAAAAGAGTTAAAATTAGTTTAAACCTGGAAAAGTCTGGAAACAGAAATAAAAAGCAGCTGGAACTTAAAACTGGCACTAAAAAGCAAAAGAAGAGGAATTTAAAAGAAAGCTGGTGCTGCTAATGTGTGAAGAAGATAGACAAAAAATATGATTCAGTGCAGCAACTGTAAAGGATGGGTGCATGATTTATGCGCAGTTGTTAATAAGGGGACAGATGCCCATCATAAGTGTGGCAAATGCCTCTAAATTTTATAGGTACGAATTAGGAATATCAAGGTACGAGTTAGAAATAATGATCTTATATCGTACCTTTTACGATTTTTTTTAATATTCCAGTTTTAAGTAGTTCGTGTTCTTTTTTGATATGTTAATCAATAAAACTGTTAAAGCAATAAATAACTATTTAATTGGTCGCTTTGAATTTTTTTGGGCGGTTCTAGACCTTCATATATAAAAAAAAATTCCTTTGGTGGTACGATTTAACCCCATTTACCCTACGGACACCATCTGTGTTTAAATTTACGTCAGTTTTAATTAAGGTAATATCGTTTCTATTTATTACCTTTTATTTATAATTTTATTTCTTAACTAAACTTTAATAAAATCGTTGATTTATAGTTTACAATTTTTTCTAAGAATTAATTCACTCCATATACTACACCACTGGATTTAGTTTTGTATTTATTTTTGTGCAATGGCATACCAACTTTACTAATTTACGAGTTGGTGGGAAATTCAAATCAAGTTAATTGAATCATCGGATACCCGCTACAACGCTTTGTATGAAGTTTTCAGGCGTGTTTACGTTCTAAATTGTTTGCTCTATAAAATTATAAGGTATATTAGTGGAACCTACTAGAAAGTACTCTATTGAGCGTCAGATTTATTGAAGTGAAATTTAAAAAAACAATTTTTGTGTGTATTAACGTTGTAAAGCAAGTCTATTTGTTATCTTCAGAAGACAGATAATTCACATAAAAACGTTCTCTCGGCAATACATAAGAATTACGTATAAAGCAATAAAGAAACACTATCAATTATCTAAATTGTTATACCAAAATTCAGTTACTGAAACCCAGTGCCTGTGCTATATACGGTGTATACGGTTCCCAAATGCGTACGTAAGTTAGTTTATTGTCAATAGCTTTATCGCGTACAGTTGCGAACGTTTCACGTCTGCCGTTTCCTCACGGGGATGGTTTGTACACATGTTCACATGTAGTTTTCAAAATCCATCGAACATATATATCCTCTTTCAAGTTTAACTATACATTGTTTTCTTTGTTTACCAATCATAACTAAAAATTAAATGTGACACAGTGCATAACAGTGGCGGCAGGGGGATATTTTAAATGGGGGTGATACATTTTTACATTGAACAAGAAAAGCAAAAATTAATGTTTAATTATATGGCTTAGGTATATTACAAAAACAAACAAAATCAAATTTATAACTGAAATATTTTATCTAACTTTAAACTTTACAAAGTGAGACGACATAGGCGCCTTCAATTTTTTTCGGCACAAAACTTCCCTATCACTTTCTCATTAAAGTTACTAATTTGTGAAATCATTGTCCTTCCATAGAAATCATAGACAGTGCTGTTAATCGGTCTTGATCCATACTATTTCTTAAGACTTTATTCATTTTAATGTAGAAAAGCATCTTTACGGTTCTGCGGTTGTGATTAGAATATCCACCAAAATTTTCATAAAGTTAATTAGTTTACTAAACACAATTGATCAATCAACATCGTCAATAACGAAAGTAGCCTTTAAAATGGTAAAATTTGTTTCGTGAATAGAAAGTTTTTAATTCTGTTTCTTCAATAATAAATTGGTAAACTTTACAAATTTCTTTTATTTCACTCGTTGTAAGCATTTTTGAAGGTTTCAAAATTTTTGTGATAGAAAAATTTTGCGGCTATTAAGTGATTTGTAAACAAAAATATTTGTTTTGCTTCAATAATAATCCTACCACATACTTTTTTACTTTCCATATTTTGAGCCGCAGAGATGTTCTTCGAACATTCGGAATTGCGTAATTTCGCAATCGTGCTATAAAATTCATTAAATGCCAATATGATCATTTTGATATTAAAGAGGTAAGTAGCGAACTTCATATAGGTACGAATCGCACTAACCAGGCTACGTTTAATTCGAAAGGACAGGTAGATAGGGAATCACAATAAGTGTGTGAAAGATAATGTGTAAAGGTCATATAGGTAAGAACCGCACTAAAGAGGCTATGGTTATGCAATTTATTTCTTGTGGTTATCAGTTTAATACCAATTATAACTAATTCTGAACCGTCGGATAACTGCTCCAATTTTTTTGCAGTCTCTAGCCTTTATAATACCTGTAATTTCTTGCGTATAAACTTCGTTAATTTGGTTCATGTCTTGTTGCTAGAAATTTACATTTTCTGTATTTTTTAAAGCGTTTAACTGTTCCACAACATTTTCTATCTTACCAAAAGAACACCCATTAAATGTGCTAGTTCCATTAGTTTTAATCGTAAAGAATGATTCCAGTGTTGTTAAGGTAATTATATCTTTACCATTATAAGCAATAAAAATAAAACCGTCTCTTTTAAGAGTATCTCTATCTGCTTTTACAAAAAATGTATTTTTAACGTAACCTCTTAAAAAGTAAACAGCTTTGAAACCACTAGTTTCTGCCAGAAATCCTAAGATAGGATATTGCCTTTTTTATTAATAACATAAATATTATAAATTCCAAACGTTTTAGTTTGTTTGTTATATTGCTTCTTTTCTTAAAACCTGGGGTATTACATTGCTTGTTGTGACCAGCCCATTTTTCTTTATGTAATATAGGTACGAGTCGCGTTAATCAGGCTATAGTAAGTGCGGACCCTACGCATCGACTTCCGAAGATAAGCGATCATATCCGAACATTGCCGAGTGCTTACACCCATTCCTACATATATGGGGATCGCCGACACAGCCTTAGCTGAAAGTCTCGAGTCGCAAAATTTTACCTATGAGACAAAAAAATTCCACTAATTAGATTACACTTACTTTTAAAAGCAGATCTGTTTGTCTAATGGTGTATTTTTAAACTAACGAATGTTTTCTGTAATACAAGGTGACAGAGCACGCTTCTCCCGTCTCTTTCTATCTCTCCATCTCTCGGGTTTCTCCTCTCCCTCGTCTCCATCGTTTCTCTCGTTCCTCTCCTTTCTCTCATTTCTCTAGTTTCTCTCGTTTCTCTCGTTTCTCTTGTTTCGCCCGTTTCTCTCGTTTCACAAGCACAAGGCAATGTTTTGATAGAACCGCTTATCTTCGGGAGTCGATGAGTGGGGTTCGTACTTACTATAGCCTGGTTAGTGCGATTCGTACCTATATGAAGTAAAGGAAAATGGGCACTTATTTTTAAAAGCAGATCTGTTTGTCTAATGGTGTATTTTTAAACTAACGAATGTTTTCTGTAATAGAAGCTGATCGTGCACGTTTCTCCCATCTCTCTATCTCTCCATCTCTCGGGTTTCTCCTCTCCCTCGTCCCCATCGTTTCTCTCGTTTCTTCCGTTCCCTCGTATCTCTCGTTTCTCTCGTTTCTCTCGTTCCTCTCGTTTATCTCGTGTATCTCGTTTATCTCGTTTCTCTCGTTTCTCTCGTTTTTCTCTTTTCTCTCGTTTCTCTCGTTTCTCTCGTTTCTCTCGTTTCTCTCGTTTCTTTCGTTTTTCTCGTTTCTCTCGTTTCTCTCGTTCCCCTCGTTTCTCTCGTTTCTCTGCTTCCTCTCGTTTCTCCCGTTTCTCTTGTTTCTCTCCTTTCTCTCGTTTGTCTCGTTTCTCTCATTTCTCTCGTTTCTCTCGTTTCTCTCGTTTTTTCTGGTTTCTCTCGTTTCTCTCGTTTCTATCGTTTCTCTCGTTTCTCTAGCTTCTTTCGTTTCTCTCGCTTCTCTCGTGTCTATCGTTCCCCTCGTTTCTTTCGTTTTTCTCACTTCTCTCGTTTCTCTCGTTTCTCTCGTTTCTCTAGTTTCTTTCGTTCCTCTCGTTTCTCTCGTTTCTCTTGTTTCGCCCGTTTCTCCCGTTTCTCTCGTTTCACAAGCACAAGGCAATGTTTTGATAGAACCGCTTATCTTCGGGAGTCGATGAGTGGGGTTCGTACTTACTATAGCCAAGTTAGTGCCATTCGTATCTATATGACATAAAGGAAAATGGGCACTTATTTTTAAAAGCAGATCTGTTTGTCTAATAGGGAATATTTAACTAACGAATGTTTTCTGTAATAGAAGCTCTCGTTTCTCTCGTTTATCTCGTTTATCTCGTTTACCTCGTTTCTCTCGTTTCTCTCTTTCTCTCGTTTATCTCGTTTCTCTCGTTCCTCTCGTTTCTCTCGTTTCTCTCGTTTTTCTCGTTTCTCTCGTTCCTCTCGTTTCTCTCGTTTCTCTCGTTTCTCTCGTTTCTCTCGTCTTTCTCGTTTCTCTCGTTTCTCTAGCTTCTCTCGTTTCTCTCGATTCTCTCGTTCCTCTCGTTCCTCTCGTTCCTCTCGTTCCTTTCGTTTCTCTCGTTTCTCTCACTTCTCTCGTTTCTCTCGTTTCTCCCGTTTCTCTCGCTTCTCTTGTTTCGCCTGTTTCTCCCGATTCTCTCGTTTCCCTCGTTTCACAAGCACAAGCACAAGCATAAGCACAAATATAAGCACAAGCACAAGCACAAGCACCAAGACCAAGCACAAGCACAAGCGCAAGCACCAAGACCAAGCACCAGCACAAGCACAAGCACAAGCACAAGCACAAGCACAAGCACAAGCACAAGCACAAGCACAAGCACAAGCACAAGCACAAGCACAAGCACAAGCACAAGCACAAGCAGCACAAGCACAAGCACAAGCACAAGCAAAGCACAAGCACAAGCACAAGACAAGCACTAGCACAAGCACAAGCACAAGCACAGCACAAGCACAAGCACAAGCACAAGCAGCAACAAGCACAAGCACAACAAGCACAAGCACAAGCACAAGCACAAGCACAAGCACAAGCACAAGCACAAGCACAAGCACAAGCACAAGCACAAGCACAAGCACAAGCACAAGCACAAGCACAAGCACAAGCACAAGCACAAGCACAAGCACAAGCACAAGCACAACAGCACAAGCACAAGCACAAGCACAAGCACAAGCACAAGCACAAGCACAAGCACAGCACAGCACAAGCACAAGCACAAGCACAAGCACAAGCACAAGCACAAGCACAAGCACAAGCACAAGCACAAGCACAAGCACAAGCACAAGCACAAGCACAAGCACAAGCACAAGCACAAGCACAAGCACAAGCACAAGCACAAGCACAAGCACAAGCACAAGCACAAGCACAAGCACAAGCACAAGCACAAGCACAAGCACAAGCACAAGCACAAGCACAAGCACAAGCACAAGCACAGCACAAGCACAAGCACAAGCACAAGCACAAGCACACAGCACAAGCACAAGCACAAGCACAAGCACAAGCACAAGCACAAGCACAAGCACAAGCACAAGCACAAGCACAAGCACAAGCACAAGCACAAGCACAAGCACAAGCACAACTACAAGCACAACCGCAAGCGCAAGCACAAGCGCAAGCACAAGCCTAAGCACAAGCACAATCACAAGCAATGGTACGAGTGAGCACGAGCACGAGCACGAGCACGAGCACGAGCACGAGCACGATCACGAGCACTAGCACGAGCACGAGCACGAGCACGAGCACGAACACGACCACGAGCACGAACACGAGCACGAGCACGAGCACGAGCACGAGCACGAGCACGAGCACGAGCACGAACACGAGCACGAGCACGAGCACGAGCACGAGCACGAGCACGAGCACGAGCACGAGCACGAGCACGAGCACGAGCACGAGCACGAGCGCGAGCACAAGCACAAGCACAAGCACAAGCACAAGCACAAGCACAAGCACAAGCACAAGCAAAAAGCACAAGCACAAGCGCAAGCACAAGCACAAGCACAAGCACAAGCACAAGAACAAGCACAACCACATGCACAAGCACTAGGACAAGCACAAGCACAAGCACAAGCGCAAGCACAAGCACAAGCTCAAGCGTAAGCGCAAGCCCAAGCGCAAGCACAAGCACAAACACAACCACAAGCACAAGCACTATCACAAGTACAAGCACAAGCGTTTTCGCGTTTGTGTGTTTCCATGTTTGAATGTTTTCACGTATGTGTGTTTTCGTGTTTGCGTGTTTTAGCGTTAGCATGTTGTCGTCTTTGCACGTTCTCGCTTTAGCGTGTTTTCGTGTTTTCATGTTTTCGTGTTTGCGTGTTTATGCCTGTGTCTGTGTCTGCGTCGGCGCGATGTGTCTGTGACTGTGTTTACATCTGTGGCTGTGTCTGTGCCTGTGCTGGTGCTTGCGCTTGGGTGAGCCGGTATAGAGGCGAGAGATACGGGAGAGAGAGAAGCGAGAGAAACGAGGGAAATGGGGGAGACAAAGAGCAGGAGAGTGACGAAAGAGACAGATATAAAGAGAGGTAGACGGAAGAAACGAGAGAGGCGAGCATGGTCAACTTCTATTACAGAAAACATTCGTTAGTTTAAAAATACACAACTAGATGGCGTCGCAAACAAATCTGCTTTTAAAAATAAGTTTAATATAGTTTGTGAGATTTTTTGTCACATAGGTAAAATATTGCGACACATGTTACAGTTTAGGGACAGTATAATTAACTATTTTAAGACATCTTGGAAGGATCTGGACACGTTTGGAATTATTTTTTTGTCACATAGGTAAAAGTTTGCTACTCGAGGCTTCCAGCGAAGGCTGTTTCGGAGATCCCGATGTATGGAGGAATGAATGTAAGCACTCCGCAATGTTTTGATAGAATCGCTTAACTTCGGGAGTCGATGAGTGGGGTTCGTATTTACTATAGCCTGGTTAGTGCGATTCGTACCTATATGACATAAAGGAAAATGGGCTCGTCACAACAAGTAATGTAATACCACAGGTTTTAAGAAAAAGAAGCAATATAACAAACTAAAACGTTTGAAATTTATAATATTTATGCTTATGTTATTAATAAAAAAGGCACTATCCTAGCGTAGGATTTCTGGCAGAAACTAGTGGTTTCAAAGCTGTTTACTTTTTAAGATGTTACGTTAAAAATACATTCTTTCTAAAAACAGATAGGGGTACCCTTAAAAGAGACGGTTTTATTTTTATTGCTTATAATGATGTGTATATAGTTACCTTAACACTTATTTGTTACGTTTAAAAATAACGGAATTAGCACAGAAGATAGAAGATGTTGTGGGACATTTAAAAGCTTTAAAAAATTTAGAAAATGTAAATTTCTCGCATCAAGCCATGGAGCAAATTAGCGAAGTTTCTACGCGAGAAATTTAAGGTATTAGAAAGGCTAGAGACTGTAGGAAATTGGAGCAGCAATATGAACTTTACACATTATCTTTCTCACCCTTATTGTAATTCCCTATCTACCTGTCCTTAGGCATTAACGCTAGCCCGGTTAGTGCGATTCATACCTACATGAAGGTCACTTTATTTACCGTTTTAATATCAAAATGATCCTATTGTTTTCTTTTTAAATATCTACTAAATCCTGCACGTGTTTTAAATCATGTATGAACCATAACAGTTATAAACCTTGATGTATATGATAATACTTAGTTAAGTACTTAATTATTCGTTTTATGTTAAAGTAATTCTTGTATATGTGCTGCTGAAGGCTAACGTTTATAATCTCAAGGTAGAATTTTGTGTATGCACAATATAAAGTACTGTTGAATAGATGTTGACTTTTATAATCTCAAGGAAAAATAATTCTTTAAAGTATGTGTAAATAAATGAAAATTCATATAAGCAAACAAGCAAAGTCGCACTAACAATGCTACAGTTAATTCAAAAGGACGGTTATATGGGAATTTACAATAAGTGTGAGAGAAGTAGTTAGGTTTTCAAGTTTAGTTATAGTTGTTATATAGCAAATTGGACATTTTCAATAACGACTTAAGATGAGTCTTGTTTATAAATCTAGAGCTGTTTATGTAAGAGGTTATTTCCGTTAAGAAATTCCTTGCATGTAAAATAATGTAGTGGTCTGATACAGAGTTTGATTATATTTGTTTGTTTGTAATTGCATAGGCATTTTACTAATTTAAATGTAAAAAATATTTTTATCACTGTATGCCAAACGTCGCCATAGTGTTACACGCTAATCTGATGTTTTTTTGAAGACTGGTTTTGCATGTTGTAAGTTAAATCAGGCTGTTATTTTTTGAATTGAGAACTAGTTTTGCATGATGTAAGTTAAATCAATTTGGTATTCTTGAATTGTGGTTAGTTTTAGCAAGCAAGCTGTAAGTTAAACCAAATCAGTATTTTTGAACTGTAAGATGGCTTTCGCAAGCTGTAAGTTATGATTTGATTGATTAATATTGATTTGGCTGATTGATTGGGATTGATCTGATTGTTTTATTTGATCAAGCGTGATTAGTAATCCTAGGATAATATGTTTATACATGAAAGAATATGAAATAACATATTTTGGCGATTTAATTGAATTAAATTATTGATGATTTTATTACCTAATAATGCATATTTTTAAAAATTTTGAGGAAAGTTTCTTGAAGAGTACAATAGGAGCCGCATTTCAAGGGTTTAAAATAAATTGTTGAACAATAGAGATGCAGAAAACTGTATTCTCAAGTATAAGCGATGTAGAATAACAATGATACAAATAACCCCATTCATTATTTAAAATTTTGGTGAATCACTAATTCCTTTGTCTAAATAATCAGTCAAAGTGGTAGAACAGACCAAGTTGGTTTGAAGTTCATGTTTAAATTAGAAACAGTATATTTTCAATATTGTTACAAACACCACAAAATGCCCCCGATGCGTAATAGTAAATCAAGCGTAATGGAAGTATGGTGTAAAGAGTTTTCAGACGATTGTACAACAGATGGATCTATTAGTGAGTGCAACATACAAAAACTACAGGAAGATATTCGAGCAAAAAATGAAAAAAGAAATCATTAAAACAATTACTAATTTCGCAATCATTACAATCTTCAGCGTCTACAAACAACCCACTAGCACGTGAATTGTGTGAACTTTTAATAATATGCAACATTCCATTTAATAAACTAGCTAATGAGTGCTTTAAGAATTTTATAAGAAAAACACGGTTGCAAAAATGGAGATAGTGTTCCTAGTAAATCAAGAGTGCGAAAAAACTGCGTCGGTGCCCTTTTTAACAAGGTACATATTAGATACTGTTGAAGTGGAAATTGGGTATAATTATGTGTGGATTTCCGCTCGCGAAACTACCGAAGTGTGTAGCAGGTACATAACAAATTTACTAATCGAAAAATCTAAGGAAGGTGCTTGAAAACCTTACCTAATTGCGTGTAAGCCTTTTAAAGAAGTAAATCGTTTAACTATGGCTCGTTTCGTCAATAATTATGTGAAATTTTTAGTACTGATTTAGCAGATAAAGTTCTTGTATTCCTTTCTGGTTCTGCTCCATACATGGTTAAATTGGAAAGTATTTTATCCAAATTTACTGCATATTACATGTATTGCTCATAGTTTGCATAGAGACTAGCGAAATTAATACGTGCTGCATATACCAATGTAAATAGTTTAATTTCAAATGTAAAGAAAGTATTATAAGAGCGCCATCGCGATTGCAAAGGTACAAAACATTCTTTTCTAATTTACCACTTCCTCCCCAACCTATTATTACATGGTGGGGATCATGGTTAAATGCTGCAATTTTTTATGCAAATAATTTCGACATTTTTAATTTTGTCAAAAATTTAAATGAAAATGTGATACACAATCTATCTTGACAAGCAAAGAGGTTTTTAAAAATAAAACCCTTATAAAAGATTTTATCTACGACCACTGTAGAAAATAGACGAAAACACACGACACACAGCCTCAGTAAATTCGTCATTACGCACGGTAAACAAATCGCACAGTTTTCGTAAACAAAACGCACAGTTTGACTATATTAACAAATGAAAATATTACAATCTCATATGCATCGACAAATTGAGATACTTCTAATATACGTGATAATTGTACAGTAACCATAAATAATTATTATAATGTTTCTAATGTTAATTAAACCAACGTAGTAGTAAATAGAACGAATTATATCGTGTATGATCATCAAAGTTGGGAGACATAAAATTGTTTGAAATAAAATTGATCAAAAATCTAAAGATGCTATAATATACAGAGTATCCCATTTAAATGAAGATTACTAGTTTTTAGATCTCTATGTATACATGAAACGAACAACAAAAAACAACGACTAAAATAAAAAATCGACGTGTTTAACCATCATCTACAATACCTGATAAAAATGAAAATATTAAAAGTAGTCCAGACTCTTTTGGCACAGTGTCTATGGTCGTAGGTAAAGTATAGTACGTAATACGTGTTGTAGAGTAATTACGCACTCAAGGAATTATGCACTCGCCGCTACGCGGCTGCGTGCATAATTTTTCCATTCGTGCGTAATATGCCTTTTACAACACTTATTACGTAATATACTATTACCTACGACCGCTGTGGAAAATAAACGAAAACACACGACACACAGCCTCAGTAAATTCGTCATTATGCACGGTAAACAAATCGCACAGTTTTCGTAAACAAAACGCACAGTTTGACTATATTAACAAATGAAAATATTACAATGTCATATGAATCGACAAATCGAGATACTTCCAATATACGTGATAATTGTACAGTAACCATAAATAATTATTATAATGTTTCTAATGTTAATTAAACCAACGTAGTAGTAAATAGAACGAATTATATCGTGTATGATCATCAAAGTTGTGAGACATAATTTTAAAATTGTTTGAAATAAAATTGATCAAAAGTTAAAGAAGAAGAAGGAGAGGAGAGGAGAGAGGGAGAAAAAGAAAGGAAGAAGAGAAGGAGAGAGGGAGAAGAGAGAGAGAAAAGGGAGAAAGAAAGAGGGAGAGAAGGAGAGAGAGAGAGAAGAAAGAGAGGAGAGAGGAGAGAGGAGAGGAGAGAGGGAGAGAGGAAGAGGGAGAGAGGGAGAGAGAGAGAGGGAGAGGAGAGAGAGGAGAGAGAGGAGAGAGAGGAGAGAGAGAGAGAGGGAGAGAGAGAGAGAGAGAGAGAGGAGAGAGAGGACAGAGGAGAGAGGGAGAGGAGAGAGAGGGAGAGGGACGAGAGGAGAGAGGAGAGAGAGAGAGAGAGGGAGAGAGGGAGAGAGGAGAGAGAGGGAGAGAGAGAGGGAGAGGAGAGAGGGAGAGAGAGAGGAGAGAGGAGAGGGAGAGGAGAGGGAGAGGGAGAGAGGGGAGAGGGGAGAGAGGGAGAGGGAAGAGGGAGAGAGGAGAGAGGGAGAGAGGGAGAGGGAGAGAGGGAGAGAGGAGAGGAGAGAGGGAGAGAGGGAGAGGGAGAGGGAGAGAGGGAGAGAGGAGAGAGGAGGGAGAGAGGAGAGAGAGGAGAGGGAGAGAGGGAGAGAGGAGAGAGGAGAGGGAGAGGGAGAGGGGAGAGAGGGAGAGGAGAGAGGAGAGAGGGAGAGGAGAGAGGGAGAGAGGGAGAGAGGAGAGAGGAGAGGGGAGAGAGGGGAAGAGAGGGGAGAGAGAGGAGAGGAGAGAGGAGAGAGGAGAGGGAGGAGAGGGAGAGAGGGAGAGGAGGAGAGGGAGAGAGGGAGAGAGGGAGAGGGGAGAGGGAGAGAGGGAGAGGGGAGAGAGGAGAGAGAGGGGAGAGAGGGAGGGAGAGGGAGAGAGGGAGAGGGGAGAGGGAGAGAGGAGAGAGGGAGAGAGGGAGAGGGAGAGGGAGAGAGGGAGAGGAAGAGGGAGAGGGAGAGGAGGAGGAGAGGGAGAGGGAGAGGGAGAGGGAGGGGAGAGGGAGAGGAGAGAGGAAGAGGGGAGAGGGAGAGAGAGGGAGAGGGGAGAGGGAAAGAGGGAGAGAGGAGAGAGGAGAGAGAGGAGAGAGGAGAGAGGAGAGGGAAGGAGGGAGGAGGGGGAGGGAGGGAGGGATGGAGGGGGAGAGAGAGAGGGGGGGGGAGAGATAGAGATCCACGATCCACGACAAAAGGGCGCAAACCCTAACACAATTTCTTGTACCTGTCTTACAAGTTAGCACTAGGGCTTCCTGGCCGCCTTATCTTAATTCTATTTCCAGTCTAGGTGGCCACGATAGGGGGCGCAGACCGTAATACTAGTTCTTATAGCTGTCTTACAAGTTAGCAATAAGGTCTACTTATTAGAATACTATTTGCCGTTAATGGGGCCACAACAAGGAACGCAGACCCTAACACATGTTCTTACAAGCTAGCATTAGGGCCCCTTAGTCAAACTCAAATTAACCGCTGAACGTGTTTTGGTTCTGGTCAACTCCAAGGCCAGGCCCAAAGCAGGTCCCAATGTCAACTTCAGGGTCAAGCCTGAGGTCAGCCACGTGGACAGGTTTGAGAATTCTCAAGGCCAAATGGCGTTACAAAAATCAAAATGGCGGCCAATGTGCCTCCCTTCTACTCTTGATTGTTATGTTGTTTTGATCTTTCTTGTTTTTCACATTTTTCTTTAATTCTACTTATATTTGTAAAACCGCTGTAAGTCCATACATTGTCCCCTCTAAGGAGCAAACAGGGAAAACAAAATAATGTGTTATTGATGTCACAACCACAAAGCCATTTGATTTTATGATACCACTGTTTGCTAAATGATCTTACGTATTTTACGTTTATACTTATGCCCGCCTGAGTAGTAATAATGTCTGGTGTGGGTCGGCCTTTATTTTTTATTCCTATTTTCCCGTTAATTCCTAACATAGTATAAATAAGATAACTATTTATTTGTTATACAAGACGATAAAATACAATTTTATCGATGAGTGAAAAATGTTCTTCGTCGCTCATGAATTAATTTTCACGAGTCGATAGTTGTATTTTATCGTCGTGTATAACATTCTATTTTTTTCTATTGCAAATTTTAACGAAAAATTAAACAAATATTAATTGAGTTAGTCACGTGTTAAAATCTGAGTAGAATGGGTTGCTGGGGTTGACTCTGAATTGACTGAATAAAACAAAATTTTGATTGTCAGATTTTGTGGTTCATTCCATGTGCTTTTGTATGATTTTCTGAATACAGTGCATGTAAAAATGAGTAAAAATAATTGGAAAACCGATTTCGGACAAGAACTTCCCTCAGATGTGGAAGAACAGGTGATGGAGGCAATGGGTAAATTATTTGTCCAATAATCGAGGTTGATATACCAAAAAGAATATACGTGCCTTCAAAGGTGGAAAAGCGTAAAGAATATAAATCATGTGAGTGAAAAGGTACTTTTGGCATAGTTTTCGGAAAATTCAAAGAAAGTAAAGCCATCAACATTGTGGTCGTATTACGCGATGATAAAGTCTACGTTGCTAGTGAATGAAAATTGTGACATTTCAAAGTAAATAATATGGCAAGTGTATGTGCTCTGTCAAATAATTATACATAATATGAAAATGTAAACTTTCACCATTAACACTCATAATAAAATACTTATCTTTTTTGGGGTTTTTTAATGGCGTACTTTAAATTATACAATCTAAACGTTTCGATAACACTTACAGTTATCTTCGTCAGTAGTAAAGTTTGTTAAAAATTGTTAAAGATGTAGTAAACAATTTTGTCAAATTTGAAAAATTAAAACATAAACATAAGCCTGCTATTAATATAACAGTTTGGGAAACATAAAGCCAACTATAAAATTTTTTTAGTAAAGAATAACTAGGTCATAAAAATTAAATATTATTAAACTGCCTCAAAGATGATAAACCAGAACACTCTCTACGGCGAAAGCTAACAATGAAATTTGTCAGCCAAAAAACACATTTAACAAAATTTAATCGAGTTATAATGTAAGTGTAAAGTTGTGAAAAACTTCAATTTTAAAATGATAGAAGCATTCACAAATCCAAACATTACATCAAATAAAATAACCCAGTTAAATCTAACAAAGAGATATCTTTATCAATAATTGGAAGTGTTATTAACAATGAAAGCACAATGCAGAACGTTCTTTGTAACGTTTAATTTTAATTTAATTTCAACTACTTATGTTAAATTATAGTGCTGTGGTAATTTAACATATAAATTTTAAAATTGAAGTTTTTCACAACTTTACACTTACATCATAACTCGATCAAATTTTGTTAAATGTGTTTTTTGGCCGACAAATTTCATTGTTAGCTTTCGTCGTAGAGAGTGTTCTGCTTTGTCATCTTTGAAGCAGTTTAATAATATTTAATTTTTATGACCTAGTTATTCTTTACTAAAAAAATTTTATAGTTGGCTTTATGTTTCCCAAACTGTTATATTAATAGCAGGCTTATGTTTATGTTTTAATTTTTCAAATTTGACAAAATTGTTTACTACATCTTTAACAATTTTTAACAAACTTCACTACTGACGAAGATAACTGTAAATGTTATCGAAACGTTTAGATTGTATAATTTAAAGTACTCCATTAAAAAACCCCAAAAAAGATAAGTATTTTATAATTATACATAATGTTTTCATACAGCAAACTTATTACATTGCTGAAGAAGCTGAGTGATAATTTATATTATTTATAATTCTAAAAAGTCCAGTCTTTGAATCGGATGACGTTATAAGATTTTTAAAATAAGCTTCAGATGACGACGACTATCTGTTTGTGAAGGTAAAACGTTTAGAAATGATGACTTCATAATTTGGCTTTTAAATTACAGGTTGTTGCGGAACTGGGTTTGTATGGAGCGTGTCGGTCCAATGAATTGTACAAGCTAGAAAGTTCTAATGTTGATGATCGAAAATCTGTCATAATCGTCTCAGTTATTGACACAAAAACTAAGCAAGATCGCTTATTTTGTATCACTGATAAGAAATGCGGTGTAAGTATTTTGGGTATTGTGAGAAAATGCGTTGCTATACGTCCTAAAAACGTGTCTCACCAAAAGTTCTTCACCAATTATCGACAGAGAAAGTATGCAGTTCAACCTATGGGGTAAATACGTTTAAAAATAGTCCAAAGAAAATCGCCGATTTTTTGAAGTTACCGAATTCAGAGATGTATACTGGCCATTGTTATCGCCGGTCTGCAGCCCCAATGCTGGAAAGTTCTGGTGCTGACCTCATGGCAGTAAAGCATATAGGGGGATGGAAGTCATCTTCCGTCGCCAAAACTTATATAGAAGAATACTCTGTGGAATAGAAAGTTTATGTACCTCTACGCGCGTCGTCTGTACGTTTTTCACATGAAACAGGTTCTGTTCCAAAATTTGATATTTCTGGAAATGTAAATTGCAATATAGAAGTTATTATTAATGCAAATAAAAATGAAAAATAAGTTGTATATTTATATAAATAAGAATAAAAAAAATTAAAATACTTTATCTACCCTTGCTGTTAAAGTTCAACATTATCTACCCTTGCGGTTAAAGTGAAACTTGATCTATTGATTTGGGTTGTTCAAAGCATACTTTAACAATTTCCATAGAAAAAAGAATATTTATCATAGATGTAAGCGAAAACATATTTAAACTATAACAAAGTTAATTAGCGCTGCTCAATTTGCAGTGTCAGTTGCATCACCCGGGATCGGTTCTCGTTCATTACCGCGTAGCCCGAAGTTAGCTCTATCAACCTCTACCTGCAATACTTTTGGAAGCAGTCTTAAATGAACACTTAACTAACTTTAACGAGGCAATATTCAATTTTATTGATAGTGATTATATTACTATTTAAATCTGATGCTTGAACTGCGCTGTTATTGTAGAAAATAGTTTATAATAAACGTTTAAGTTTAACACTTTATTATATCTTGTCATTCTACATTTTTGTCTGGGGGGTACTGCAGCGTCACAGTGTTTATGAAAAAACCGCACTGTTGCATAATATTCTCTTTATTTTTCCGCGATCCTTTTTATTTTAAGTGTAGCTACATACGCATTCAAACATATTTAGCTCAGACAGAGCCACCTCACATTAAAACCTAAACATAGATTTGCATTAAAAACAATGGTTGTTAACTCCTAATAATATTTTATATAATTTTTTCAACTATTTTTATAGAATATTTGCAACTTTACATAAACATACACATTTTCATTGTACGACATAGTTCCGGATGCTTTGGAACCCGTATAATAAAAGAGCACGTTTTGAATTAGTATATATTAACCAAAGTAAGAAGGAATTTTAAAGCATTGTATTACACATACCATCATGTACATAAATAACCACGACTTCACAATACAAATAATTAATTATTATAGTGTATTAAAATAGATGCATACTGGACGGAGAATAAATTAGGGAGCTAAATAATTTAAGTTTAATACTATTGTTGCCAATTACATTTGGATATTTATATTTGAAAAACCTTATTTTAGCTTTAATACGTTTAAAGACTTACACTTTCAAAAGAAGAGCTAAAAATAAGTACAGCATTGTATAGTCTTAAAACTTTCGCTATATAATTACGTACCAATAAATATATGTATGTAAACTTTTTTTCCTACGACCATGTACGAAAGTGATTTGTATCGCACTGTTAACCGTACAGAAAATAATACTTTACTTTCGCACACTAGTGCGTTTCACTTTCTCATTGTACCCAATACGAAAGTAAAAAATACGCATGCCCCTTACTTTCGCATTGCTTTTCTATAAGTTACCGTCGTAACTACCGGTTGTCATCGGCCTGACAGGGAGTTCGGTCCATCAAAGTCGGGACGCTTACTGCTATTCACATAAATAATATGAGCAAGCTGATGATGGTAGTACCATAGTGATTTCAAATTATTAGATTTTTATTATTTGATAAGTTTAAATATTCAGGTAACTGTTTTTAAATTCATAATAATTACGAACTATACTGTTTGTTGGGGCGTTTTTAACGTATATTTATTATAACATAAAATTTTAAAAATTTCGATTTTTTCATAAAAGAATTATACTCTTGTCTGAAGTCGCTACGACGCACTTTTTTCGAAATAAATCGATTTGAACTTTTCATGTGTTAATCATACTTTTACAAAATTAACTAACGAATTCATTTGCAAGTATGGAAGATGGCTATGGAAAATAAACAAAATAACAATTGCGTGAACGTCAAAATAACTAGTATTACAGATATTAGTTGAGGTTAAAGTGTCAAATAAGTGTTAAGTGAAATATTTTGTATTGTTTAGTTATATAACCGTAAATACAAAAAGTTGAATATTGTTAGGATGGTATCGTTTAGTAACGAAGAATATGCCGATATGCATTTAGTGTACGGCGAAATGCAATGCAACGCTCGGGCAGCAGCACGTAAATATGCAGATAAATTTCCAGGTAGAAAACATCCTGCTCCTAAATCATTTAGTGATAATGGAACGGGAAGACATGAAGATGTAATGGAAGAATGTCAGGAAGATATTTTAATGGAAACTGAGTACAATCCCGAAATAAGCGTAAGAATGTGCCAAAATCTTCTGTATGGAACATTCTACATAAGGAAGATTTGTATCCTTTTCATTTCAAAAAAGTCCAGGCCTTGCAAGCAGGTGATTCTCCTGCTCGTGTTGATTTTTCCAATTGTATGCAAAATAAAGAGAATTAAGACCAAGATATTTTTCTAATATTTTGTTTTGTGATGAAGCCGCTTTTACAGAAGATGGAATTTTTAATATACATAGTGCACACTATTACTCCTATGTTGATAAAAACCCTCATGCTATAAGGGAAAGTAAACATCAGGAAAGGTTTAGCATTAATGTATGGATAGGTGTTCTTGGTGATAATTTGCTTGGAGCTGTAGAATTGCCTAATCGTTTAAACGGCGAAGTTTCTACAAAATACTTTACCGGATTTATTAGATGATATTAATCTGAATATTCGGCGGAACTTGTGGTTTTTACGTGATGGTTGTCCGGCTCACTATAGCAGAACTGTTCGTACTTTTTTAGATGTAATTACCGAGAGCGATGGATCGGAAGACGCGGTCCGGATGCTTGGCCAGCTGGATATCCAGATTTAAATCGTTGCGATTTTGTGGTTGGGGATATCTAAAATCAATGGTTTATTCCCAACCAATAGAAACACGCGATCAGCTTTGAAGAGGATTTCGGGGTGCCTACGACGAATTTAGGAACAATAGGGGAATTTTTGCAAAAATTCGGCAATCTTTACATAAACGAATAAATTTGTACATAGTAACGGATGGTCGTCATGTGGAGCATCTTTTTTAGATTCAGTTTTGTGTTTCATGGTTTCAGTTGTCATTTTGAATTTTTTTTACTCTTAATTGTGTCAGCAACATTTTTTTGTATTAAAAATGATTATTTTTTACCCAAGTTTATTTCTTACTTTCTAAAGCAAAATTAATTTATGACATGAGAGCAGTTTGACGTGTGTGTGTGTGTGTGTGTGTGTGTGTGTGTGTGTGTGTGTTCGCGTGCGAGCGAGTGTGAGTGATTGCGTGGTTGTCTACGTACGCGCGTGTTTGTGTGCGTTGGTTTGCATTTGGATGCATTTTTGGGTGTATTTATGCGTTTGTGTTCATTCGTTATGCATTTATGGGTGCGGGCGCTGGCGTGGGCGTAGGCTGAGGCGTGCTTCCGTCCGTCTTTCTGACTTAGAAAATACATTACCAATTTAATGAGATTTCGTATTAGAATTACTTTTGAAATATCTTACTTCTATCAACTTATGGTTAAAGGTATTCAGAAATGAAGATAGATTGTGAATATATAGAAAATCAGTAGCGATCTTGAAAAAAATCGAAGAATCCTTTACTAAAGACAATTATTATTAGATAAATTTTCTTAATGAAAGCTTTCAGTATGGTAATAAATAAAAGCTAAAATATTAAAAAAAGTATCTTAAACCATAAACTTTACTTACTTAATAACAAACCAAATAACCCTTAAGAATTAATTTAATCAATAAGGATCCAACGTTTGTACATAAAATGTTAATAATATAGCCAAGGTTTTCATATTTGACAAATGATATAGAATCGTCCTTTGCATTGATGTGTTTAATTTAATCGTTACAATACAAAACGTAACTATTTAATCAAAATTGTGTAAAAAAAAATGTAGAAAAAAAAAGCTTAGCAGATATATTTCTATAAAATTTATTCCCCTTTCAGAATTAAAAGTTATCAAATATATATTCTTACAGTTTTTAAATTTCCGATGCAGGATTTAAGTCTCACATTTTACTTGTAATAATAAAGAGGAAGTGCGAATAAATTAGAAATAGTCATTCTGTTGGCAGTGCTGGCATATCCGAAATTGCTTGGAGATTGTAAAATAATAGGTTAGAGGATCCGCTCTTTTTAAAACACGCCAATTTAAGAGACGTGGATCTCTTAAATTGGCGTGTTTTAAAAAGAGTGGATGCTATAACCTACTTTTTTACAATCTCCAAGCAATTTCGGGTACGTTGCCGGGGTTAATAAATTAAAAAATAATTGCCAATGAGTAGTTTCTGAAGTCCCTGTTCTATTTTGTGGTTGAGTTGATTGTGTAGTTTAAGTACAGGATGTATATCAGTCCATAGCCGTCTGGGACTGAAAGACTTATTAAGCACCGATTTTATATAACGTTACATCCCATGGATCAAATTTGAGAGAGAAACTTTCCGCTACGCTTACATATTATACTATTAATGTCCACTGGAATATAGCTTACGCTATGAAAATAGTAGTATCAGTGTACACAAATCGGATAAAAACGGACAGTCAATTTAAATTTTGAGACTAATTCTAAGAGCGCTTGAATAAATCTGGAGTTTAGAGTTAGATATTGTTAAGAAGTGAATGGACCACAATTTGAGCAGTTATTGTGTTTTCATCAATTAAGTAACTCAATTTTCTTGCCCAATTCTTTTGTTTTATTCACTTGTATTATTTGTTTAATATTTTAATTTTCTTCGTTATTTTAGAATAAACAAGTTTATGATATACCGTGCTGTATTTCTAAATCAATTACCTGTCAAATGACACCAAACTCAACCTAGGTTGCCATTTCAAAAAATTCAAGATGGCTGCCTGTGACAAAAAACACAGTCTGGATTTAGTACACAAAGTCAAATGAACAAACTCACCATTATCATATATATTGGGTATTATATATATATATATTATATTATATAATAATCATATATCTATGAATGTCAATACCTTCTACCATTAATTTGGGAACACTGTAATTTAAATTATATATATATATATATATATATATATATATATATATATATATATATATATATATATATATATATATATATATATATATATATATATATATATATATATATATATATAAACATATGTTACGGTAAATGTACACTAAACTAAACAATTTGTTTTTGTAGAAAAATTAAAATTTTAAATCTATAATTATGATAATTTTAACTTACCTGAGTCTTATTTCTCTAAATATCTTAAATTATATCCAGAAATCATCAGTACTATGGCATTATTTTTATGTTATATATATATATATATATATATATATATATATATATATATATATATATATATATATATATAAACATATGTTACGGTAAATGTACACTCCTGGGAAATGTACACTTTTATCGTAAAATATGTACATTTCCCAAAAAGTTAGGTATATGTGAACTGAATATAATGTATATGTACATATCCCGGTAAATGTGTACTCTTGCCTTCACGTTTTGGTAAATGTATACTCTTACCATCATGTTTTAAGAAGAGTTGGAATACAAATAATTTAAAAATGTATTGCAGTAAAAAAATATTTATTTAAATAAACATTATACAAAAGGCTTTAATAACGAAAATTATGTTAATTAAAAAATGTAAATGACAAACAAAACATACTTTTCTTTGCATATTTTTATAAAACTATAAAGGAACATACAGAAATTTCATAATGAAAAAAGTTTTATTTATTTGAGCAAGAATTGCTATTGTGGCACTTGGAATTACACAATATTCCAGCATTTTTAGAACTGCATTTTTTTGAGGAACATGTTCCTTTACAGGTGCATCTTTTAAAACCTTGTCCACCAGTAAGGGACTGCATTCCTATAATTTCTCTTACCGATTTCTCAACATCTTGAGGAACATCTTCGTATGATATAAACTTTTGTTCGCAAATGGCAATTCATGCCTAGAATAAGATTGTTTTAAAACTCCCTGTTTAGTTCCTAATTTATATAAATTTTTATCGTCATCTCTAGACAAAACAACGCAAATCAAATTTTTTGGATCCGTTTTACCACGATCAACGTCTGGAATGGAAACTCAAACATTGTCACCAATCACAGCAGCAGGAAATTTTTCTTTCGAAAGATTACACATTTTGATAGCTTGATTTTCTAAATTTTCCCTTGCTTTCTTTCGAGCATTATCAATTAAAATTTTCTTCTCGTTTAAAACAGAATTTAACTCAAAACTTCCATCTTTATCTTCAATTTGGTTGCATAATAAACCATCATCGAACATTATGTCTAACGTTTCAATGGAAAATTCATCCTTTTCTGCGACTTTGCTATGTGGTGAATTGGCTGTGTGTACTCTTTCTAGTAATTGCTCTAACTCTTCTTCTGTTTCCAGCTGTTCAACAGATTCCATAGGTGAATTTGATGTTTTCAAACCCAATTTCATTCTTGTTCCGAATAAAGCTTCATAGGGAGTTTGCTTTATACCCTCATGAAAAGCTCTATTTTTCATCAGTTGAACATATTTTAAACCTTCTGACCACTTGGTTGTTTGGTTAGTGATAAGCCAGGTTGTAAGCATATTTTGAACATCTTGATTCGCTCGCTCTATCGAGCCCTGGCTTTGGGAATGGCGAGGCTTCCCGTGTATTATTTTCACACCATCCCACATATTTGCTAATTCTTGGATAATTTTATTTGCAAACTCCCTACCATTATCACATTGGAGAATGGATGGGGCTCCCAAAAGAGTGAAAATGTCCATAAGTTGTTTTG
Organism: Vesta saturnalis; assembly: GCA_036346205.1. Taxonomy (NCBI): domain Eukaryota; kingdom Metazoa; phylum Arthropoda; class Insecta; order Coleoptera; family Lampyridae; genus Vesta; species Vesta saturnalis. The sequence continues at coordinate 1,993,388 of JARFJB010000370.1, read as the reverse complement.
CTACTTCTGACGCAGTTTTTGTTTTTAGTGGGCGCAGTACAACAAATTTGGTTAAATGATCCTGATAATTAAAAATAAATTTAAATTCATTATCTGGTTGTGTCTGTAAATCTATAAGATCCACTTGACACCTAGAATTCATTTCACTCGTCAAAATTGGTTTTATCACAATTCCTTTTTTCTTGCCCTTTGCCTTTTTTTGACATGCTTCACATAAAGATAAATACAACATAACTGCTTCAGTAGTAATGTTGTTGTATTTGTTATTAATTTCTTTCACTAATCTGTTTCGGCCACCATGTCCAGTTGCCAAATGAGCATCGTGTATAATTCCATAAGTTTCTTCAATTGTTGCAAAATATTTTATGCTACCCCTTCTTTCCTACCACTATTATATCGTATCTTTTCAGCCAACGGTAATCTACATCACTTTTATTCTTTTCTTTTAGTTTTGCTGCCTTTACTTCCATTAATATTTTTTCATACCAATGTTGGTTTAAATAAGTATTATTTTTGTTTTTTTTGTGATACAATCTGTTCTAGTTGGTTTTTAAATTTTTCTTTTTGTTCCATTGTTTTTCAAAAATTCTAACTAAAAATTTTAAATATTTATATATATATATATATATATATATATATATATATATATATATATATATATATATATATATATATATAGGGTGACCGAACTCATTGGTCAAAACGAAAACAGCCGATTCCTCTAACCAAATGAAATGAAAAATTGTTAATAAATGTAGGGTCTATTGTTACCGGTTTTCAAGATACAGAGTGTTTTTTAATTTTGTCGATTTCGCAGAGTTACCATAAAAATGACCCTGTGTGTTCCAAACTAGAGGAGTTACAGAAATATGCCCAAGGAAAAATTTGAAGAACACAAAATTTCCTTCCGGAATCTTGAATCGATTCGAAACAAATTCATTATTCACCATTTTAAGACCTGAATTAAGTTCAAAATAATGACTTTATGACGAATTTCCAAGAGAAATCTTTTATGGGGACCCACTTGATGTACGGCTAACGTAGGAAAAACTTCTGTTTCATGTAAGCTTTAACTGAAGTTTCAGAGGGATGACAACTGTCAACCAGCAGACCTAACCACTCGGCTACCTAACGAATTTTGTTACGTTCCTGTACATTAATTGTTTTATTTAAATCTATGGCAACGAATTGTTTATAACACAAGAATTGTTATAAATCATCTTTAATTTTAATTTAATTTCAATTAATTTTAGTTTGGAACATACAGGGTCATTTTTATGGTAACTCTGCGAAATGGAAAAAATTAGAAAACTCGGTATCTTGAAACCCGGTAACAATAGACTCTACATTTATTAACAATTTTTTGTTTGATTTGGTCGGAGGAATCGGCTGTTTTCGTTTTTACCATCGAGTTCGGGTCACCCGTGATATATGTATATATATATATATATATATATATATATATATATATATACAAGATGTCCCAAAGTTAATGGGACACAGAACACCAGTAAATTCCTTACAAGAAACTAAGCCGATTAAACCACACATGCTTTAGCCCAAAAGTTGATATTTACTGAGATACGAGGTGTTTGTTAGTTGTAATGAAAAAAATGATGGAACAACGTTAAAATTAATTAAAATTAATTGGACACAGAGCACCAGTAGATTCCTTATCAGAAAATAAGTTGATTGAACCCAACACGCTTTAGTCCAAGAGTTGATATTTACTGAGATACAGGGTGTTTGTTAGGGTGATGAAAAACTTAATGAACGTAACAACGTAAAAATTAATTAAAATTAATTGGACATAGAGCACCAGTAGATTCCTTATCAGAAAATAAGTTGATTGAATCCAACACGCTTTAGTCCAAAAGTTGATATTTACTGAGATACGGGGTGTTTATTAGTTGTAATGAAAAACATAATGAGTAGAACAACGTAAAAAAATGTAGTGGCGTGGTGTTCTATGAAAGAAAATCGTAAGTAATTTAATATGTTATAATGTTTTAATAATAATCATAATTTTTCATTGTTTTTCGTTACAACTAACAAACACCCCGTACCTCAGTAAATATCAAGTTTTGGATTAAAGTACGTTTGGTTCAGTCAACTTATTTTCTTGTAAGGAATCTAGTGGTGCTCTGTATCCCACTAATTTTGGGGCACTCTGAATATTTTTGAGCCATTGAGCAACATCGTATAAACAGGGTAACGTTTTGAGCAACATTGAAGACGTCTAAAGGAATATTGGGGCATAAAGAATTATTGTTAACCATATTTTACGAAATGTCACGTATGTTACGACTCTGAGAATTTTTATGTATCATATATCATAAATTATATTATTTAATCTTAAAATTAAAGTATTTGACTCCTCTGCATGGTAGTGTATTTGTAAGTTAAAATGTGTAGCGCATACGATTTAAAGTGGGTAATTTATTTACACTCGAATATAATTTGTTAAATACTCTCATAAAAATTGGATCTACGGCATTCAGAAAATTTAAGGTCAAATAACGTTCGAATTTTTATAATTTTCGGAAAAACTTAAATCCATTTCCCGGATAAATATAAAAAGCTTCATTATTATTTCAATATTATGTTAAATAGATATTGATATTTAAAACACATCTTTTTGGGATTTTTATGGTGTTTTTGTGTATTTAAGTTATACAAATCTGTACGTTTCAATTATCTTCGTCAGTAGTAATACTATCTTTGTCGAAACTAACGGTAAGTGTTATCGAAACGTATAGATTTGTCTAACTTGAATACAAAAATACACAAAAAAAACTCACAAACAGATAAGTATTTTAAATAGGTGTAATAATGGTGAAAGTTTAGATTTTTAGACGTATTGAAAGATTTCTTATTTTTCCATTAGTAGATAATGCGGTAACTGTAATGTTTCCAAAGCAAATGAGTCAGAATTTCTTTACATTTGATTCTAAAATTATTATAAATAAAGCCACTGAGTTATGAGGAAGGAGATGGCACTTGCATAATTCAGAAATACACTAGTAAAAATTGTCAAAGATGTAAGCGAACAGCACCTTTCTGTCCGTGACGAGGTGTAGTGCCATGTTATTATGTCTTTGGATGACGTCATATTAATTGGGGATTGTTGCTGGTTCGTAAAATGTTGACGCAAATTTCAGTCATATTGTGATCACCTGACCGTTATCTATTAAATAAAATTTGGGGAGAAAAGTATTCAGTTAAAATACTAATCACAGCACGATTATATTAATGAAGTGTTGTTTTGGTCGTGTGTTTAAAGACTAATTTCGGTTGCTTATGCCTTCACTATGATATTAATGGGTGTAATTAGTAAATAATGAGCTCCTGGTTGGGGATAAATGAGTAAAGTTTTAAATAATAATTTTAAATTATTATTTAAAACTTTACTCATTTGTGGAAATTGTTTTGAAATTATCAAAAAGAAAGGAAAAGGCAACGTGTTTTGTTCCCTCTCAAGGGACAGCTGGCTTCTTGAGGTGCCCAAGATCCTTCAGCCACCTTTATGAATTCCCTACATACATGGATTCGTTAAGTATGTATGAATGGCCATGGTGGTAGGATCGGAAGGAACGAAGTTAGGGTTCTGAAGAGGGAAGTTATTGCCTCAAACTTTGTATAAATAGCCGCAACATGATGTGCATATACACAGTGACCATGGCGTTATATGTGTATGAGAAAAACCTCCTGAAAAAAACTCATACAGGGTCAGATGGGAATCGAACCCATTACCTCCCGAATGACAAACTGGTCGTGTTATCTTAAATACGAGCGACACATTACTACTGACGAGATTCTGTTAAAGTAAAAATAGCAGTTTCGGTATAGATGCTCTAAGAATACAATTATACGGAACTAGATTTGGTTAATAGACAGTCAATTAACAATTAAGACATTACATCCATATCAAGAGTAAAGAAGAACAAGGAATATTACACCAAAGAGTTTCGTAGGGTTACTTGCAAATTGAACCCTATACAGTGACACGCGAGGTTGCGACTAGTGTAAACAAAACTAATCTGTGTCACATACGATTAAATTGAAAAGAAACCATCACATGACATTTGGATGCAATGTTGCGGTAAGGATTACAATAATTAAGACGCAACCGTACTAATATTATTTTTATTTGTGAGTGGCCCAGTAATAGTTCTCTAATTTAAATTTACAGTTATTATTATAAGTTTTTGTTATAAACGAATAAGTTCAAAGGTAAATATGTAATTAAAAATTATTATTAATTTTATTAAATACATAAATAAAAAGTTTACCTCGAGTAGGATTTGAATCTACGACCTGTACTTTGCTAGAGTACCGCGCTAACCAACTGCGCCATCAAGGTTTAAGCCCCAATCGATGTAAACTTTGTCTTTATGTATGTAGAACTGATGTAAGTTCTAAATATAATGAGATAAAAATCAAATTACTTATATTAATGGAATGTGAGCCTGCAATATCGCAAGGATTCACACATACCAAAGCAACTTGACTAATATTAAATTATTATAAGTTTTTGTTATGAACGAATATTGCAGGCTCACATTCCATTAATATAAGTAATTTGATTGTAATCTCATTATATTTAGAACTTACATCAGTTCTACATACATAAAGACAAAGTTTACATCGATTGGGGCTTGAACCTTGATGGCGCAGTTGGTTAGCGCGGTACTCTAGCAAAGTACAGGTCGTAGATTCAAATCCTACTCGAGGTAAACTTTTTATTTATGTATTTAATAAAATTAATAATAATTTTTATTTACAGTTATTAGTTTATGATTCTAACTAAGGTTATGTAGCCAATTGTTACTGATCATAACCAAGTTTTTATGTGCTTACAATTATAATTCAGAATTAATTAATGGGACTAGGTCACAAGCTAAGGATTTTATTTATGTTGCTCTGATGTGGATGTACTTATTCATCACATTGCAGTATTTTACTAGATGTATTGATTTAACATTCTCTTTCATTTGTAACGGTAATGACCTTGAATAATATAATTATTGTTCCAACGAATAACGATTTAAAGATTTACAATTACTTAATAGTTTTATCCGATTTTTACGGTTAAAGGTATATAGGGTATTGCGATATAATTTCTGTACAATGCCTGTTACGTATCCCTTTCTTAATATTTGAATATCTTGAGATAATCAATTTCTAGTCAAGCTTCTACAAAATTTAATTGCATTTCTTTTTAATTTTATTACAATTCAGATGTTTACACGTACTGGTGTTATTAATCGAGTAATCATTTCGTTTTATACTCGAGGCGTAATTCATTGAAATTAGAGTCATGTTTGCAACTATTTTTTCTCCAATGAATTCCATAATTTGTTGCTACAGTTTATTCACAAAGTTATTAATTAATTAATGCAAACGTAAGTAGCGTTGCTAATATTTTTAACCTTTATGTTTGTGGCATTTATTCAACGATTGTATTTGCGTTGGTTTCAATTAAATTTTAGCTTATCTAAACAAATTTTTGTGTGGTTTTTGAAATATAAAGTGAATATTATGAATTTTGCACTTGAAATTAACTTAATAATTTATTAAATAAGAAATTATCTTCTTTATGACAGACAATCAGAATTTTTAACATTTTGCCCTTTTGTCAATAAATTCCGATCGAATGACGCCTAGATACTTTACTACCAAATCAATGTCTTTTTTATCGTAAATTTTTGACAATTTTTTGAAGCGAAATTTTTTTAATTTTTCGACTTACAATGACCTACAATGCCCTACAATGGGTTTATTTGACAGCACGCTTTCTTAATAAATCTCCGCGGCAGTTAGTGTGGATTGATAATCGACTTTAATTATTTTCTTAAACGCATAACAAAGTATTGCAAAAACATATACTTCTAGCATCAATTAAACGTATTGCACTGTGTAAACTTTTATGGGTGCTGCTGTAGTATGCGGTCTACCGTCACATTTACGCTGTAGTATGCGGTCCACCGTCACATTTATGCTGTTATATGCAGCCTACCTGAGCCTTGAATTTTTTGTAAACATTACTCATAATGTGTTAATGATCGTTTTATTAGAGAAATCGAGGTAATTAGTGTCATGGGGGATATAAAAGGAGCTTAAAGAATGTGCTGTAAGTACCTGATATAGTTAATGATTGTTTTATTAGAGAAATGCATGTAATTAATGTAATGGGGGATATAAAAGGAGCTAAAATGAAGTAGTAATCATTCTAGGCCCTACCTGTCATCCGTAAGGTGGCAGAGGCACTCGCTAAGGTGGAATCTCTGCGACTGACTTGTGGGGGGTTTTCCTCTCACAGTCAGGAGGTGGCTACCCTTTTAGGGTAAACACACGACGGTCCTGAACGAAGTCTGGCGCCCGAGATAAGTATTTAGTATCGATTTTTTAATTACTTAATTTCTGTTCTGTAAATATCGATAGTGTTACACTTCACTAACACATATTTCTTTTATTTCAGATAAGCAACCTAGCGACAACAGGACAGCCCACACAAGGAAACACCAATCCAAACGCAACACCAAACAACACCCGCTTTTTTTTTTGAACAACCAACAACAACGAACTCAACACCGCCATCAGGCGTTCCAAACACAGGAAAACCAACAATCCACGCACATCCACGCGCTGAAGAGGACGAAGACTCCTGAGCAGCACACCACCAACACATACACGTTTTATATTTAGTATTTTATATTGTATATAGTATTAAGTGTAAAATGTAATTATCCATGAATTGTTAAATATCTGAAATCTTTAATAAACGAGTTAAAAAAAAAAAAAAAAAAAGTAGTAATCATTCTAGTAATAATCATTCTCTGGCCAACAATATTGCTGAAGGAATTGTATCAAACCATTATTTTAAACAAAGAAACTAAAACAAGGCTCTGATTGGCGGTATTTTTATGTTCATCGACGTGACCGGGCCAGCTTACGGCCAATAATCCAATGGAAAGTACAACTGGGGTCGGTTATTCAGTCCGATGAGTTGAGGGCTTATAGCAATTTACACCAAGTCGGATACCATCACGAAACAGTCAACCACCAACAGAATTTTGTGGATCCGGTCACAGGGGCTCATACACAAGAGATAGAACGGTCGTGGCTGGACGCAAAAATTCGCATACTAAAGAAAATGAGGGCGTTCCAGTACATTCTCAGAGTCATTTGGACCATTTTTACTGGAAAATGTTAAGAAAAAATAACCAAGATTTATTTTTAGCTTTTCTAAACGATATCAGAACTGTACATACACTGTGTCTCTTGAATTTCTGGACATAGGGAATTCCCATGTTAAAATAAACTATTGTAAATATTGGCTCCCCTAATTATTTTACAGTAAAATGTCAAATATAATACTTCTTAAGGAAAAAAGGCCGCTTCTTATGTTACAATTGCATTTACATTTGGTTCATCCGTTTTCGAGAAAATTAGGAAAAACTTAAGAGCTTTTTCGTAACCGGTAACGTTAATAAGCCATGTAAGTGTCAGGATAAATACAATAAGGAGCATAAATAAAATAAGTCTGTTATAAACAAGAAGATGATATTCTAAATAAACAAATTAATTATGAAAATTGGAAAATAAATAACAAAAAATCATCATTTCTACTATTTGATCAAGTGTTCAAATAAATCTCCGTTTGCAGCTAAACAATATTCTTCAATGGTGTAATAATTCATTTTTATAGACAAATTTTTCTTTAAAAAGTAATAATCTGTCCCAAATAAAGTTTTAATGATGAATGAATTGTTTTTGAACAATGAATGATTTACAATGACAATTAATTATTAGCATTGTCTGTAAAGCAAAGCAACCTTGACCAGTTACGAAAAAGCCCTTACGTTTTTCCTAAATTTCTCGAAAACGGATGAACCAAATGTAAATGCAATTATAACATAAGAAGCAGCCTTTTTTCCTTAAGAAATTTTACATTTGACATTTTACTGTAAAATAATTAGGGGAGCCAATATTTACAATAGTTTATTTTAACATGGGAATTCCCTATGTCCAGAAATTCAAGAGACACAGTATAGATAGGCATTTGTGAATAAAGTATAGCTTTTAATGGCAAATCTGGCGTGTTTATTTAATATTGTGATACTACGTTGAATTGTCGGGGTAGACCGCATATTACAGGTTTAAGGTGGTGGTAGATCACTCGCGTATCGGTAGTCCGTATACTACAGCAGCACCCTTTTATGTATATGCCCGTATAGAATTTAAAGTTAGCTATTATTTAAGTCTGACAAGACGTACTCAAAATTTTATTATACTATTTACAACACATCAATGTATTATTCCCGTATATACAGATTTGAAAAGTAACGTAAAGCCTCGATTATTTACAATGAATTCCCTTCCTTCTAGAAAAGTTCAGGGATATAATACGTCAAATATAAATGTATTCTAAATTAATCTAAAACCTTTGCCTTCATATCCAATATGCGAAATTTTCTGCACACACTAAATTGTTGTGTTCTGTGCACAATACTTGGGTGACGTTTCATTAGAAGAATGAGTGAAAAAGACAAGAAGTGATCCTTAGATTTAACAAGTTTTTGAAGTTGCCCTGTCTCAGTTTACATCAGATTTTGGTAATGATACGTAGATTATTGTATCAAAGAATGCTATAGTTACATATTTGCTACCCTTTCTTACTACTACAAGATGCATTTATTTAAGAATTATAATGACAATACTTGTACTATCTGTGCAATTTACTATACTAAGAAGCAAATAACATTATTTTCAGGATACATTTGCAAGTTACCGATACAGGTGGTTAAGAGGCACAGCCTATTCTTATGGCTTTTCAGAAATCAATTACTTCTCAGAAAAGAAAAAATAATTGAATGTTTTGTACAGTTTATTACAAGATGAAATTCGTTATGTAGAGTTTGGTATAAGAGTACAGTAGTAAAATGACAGACGTTACAATGGGAGCTGTAAATTGTTTCCGAAATGAGGTTTGTTTAATTAGCAAGCATTAGTATTCCGTCAGTCCTAAAACATTAGTCCTGATGTAAATATGCATTTTTGAAATCAAATGACCTTTTCAAGGTAACGATTGCCAAAAATTTCAGGATAAATATGGAATAAATGTATAATCTTAATCTGTCACTGTAAATGAAAGTGTTATATTTATATACATGTAAATTTTAATTTGAAATTTATATGAATTGATAAATATCTAAATGTCCTTGGTTTGCATTATACATAGCACGACGATGCTCAATTAATAGAATAAAGCAATATTCCATTAAAAGGAATTTGAACTCATCAGTGACTATAGATTCCACTTTAATATGAAAATGTAAACTTTCATCATTGTTATACATATGAAAATACTTACCTTTTTTGGGTTTTTATATAGTGTATCTTATTTATTTAAGTTATAAAATCTGAACGTTTTGATAACACTTACAGTAGCGTTCGTCAGTAGTAATATCTATTAAAATTGTTATAGATGTTGAAACAAGTTTGTCAAATTTGAAAAAGATAATATTACTACTGACGAAGATAACTGCAAGTGGTGTCGAAACATTTAGATTCCATAACTTAAATGTACAAATACACCAATAAAAAACCCCAAAAAAGATAAGTATTTTTATATCATTTTAATGTGATTAGTAAGTAAAACTGTAGTAGTAGTAAAAATTTTATTACAGTCTGTAGAAGTATTCTATAACTTTGTTATTAATGAACTGTCAGAACTATGTAATTACCTATATTAGACTGCAAAATAACTCAAGCAGTAAATGTAAGGTAAATTAACGGTGTTGCGTCGCGATATATGTTTATGTTGATTGTTTTAATTCTCGTAATAACGCCAATCAAAGTGACAAATACAATAATAATAACAGCCTTTAGCGTCCATGCCATGTTAAGTTGAAGAAATATTAGTTCTTGTGAGTTTATACTATCCACAAAAATAAAAAAAAATAAAAATACAGTCTGCTTTCATTTAAAAATTGCTCATCGCGAAGAAACAAACGGTAACAATACAAACAAACAAAAATTCCGATTTAGCCGAAAGGAATAATTAAACTGGGACTAGGAACCTTTACGTGGAATAACAATATTGCAACGGCAGTACACAACTGTCTTTAGATAATAACTTAAGAATACCGCAAACGATCACGTAAACATGCATTATGTATACATTCCTTTCATCGAATGTATACACCATTAAGACATATAACTGAATCTTTCTTGTAAACACAAATAAAACTGGTACAAAAAGGTTAATAGAATAGTACTAGTAGGTAAACTCATGTATGATTTTACCGACACACCTTTAATTTACTGTCAGAATTATACCTTGTACTTTCCGTAGTGTAAAAGTATTTCATACGGATTCTCTATCCAATACAAAATGTTGCAGTTTTAACAAAAGGAAACTTGCAGCTTGATGGTAATTACGACCAGGGATAAAAGTAATTTCCGATTAAAATTTCAATAAAGTTAACACGTGTTATGGAAAGATACTTTAAATCGCATTTGCAAAAAAAAAAATATTGTTTTAATGCTTTGGAATGTAACTTTCCGAATTATGCTAGAATCAGGAGTCACGTGTGGACGAAATTTGTCGTAGGATTTATTCTGAATATTAGGATACTTAAATGGTATATGTATTGTGTTATTATTGGGAAAAATCGAAAGTTTATTTGGGTAACAGGGTTCCTTATTGAACAACAGAATGTGTGCATCTCAGTTCTAGATATCAAGTCCTGGGAATGATCCATTATATAGTTTTAGTATGGAAGATTTTTTCGTGTGATGATTAAAAAAATGACGTGATTTTATGTGGATAAGAGGTTTTGTGCTTTTTTGGTTAGTTAAAGTGAGGCTATTAAGGAAAGAGGTCGATCGTTGAGCGTGTTATGTGGCTGTGAGCGCAAAGAATTTGCCTACGTTATGCTCGGATTACTTGAAGCTATCGCGAGGGAATTTTCCCGTTCACCTTGTGTGGTTATTTGAAGAGGATTCAATCATTACGGAGACCTTTTATTTGTGTTGTTATTCGTCGGTCGGAAGAGACATTTTTGTGTCCATTGAAGAGGATCAGTTCTTACTTTCGTGCTATATGTATATATATATATATATATATATATATATATATATATATATATATATATATATATATATAGATAGTTATAGAAGGTTATGCAATAATAGTATCCACGATAACTCCAGAACGAAAACATCTACGTACTACGCACACGCACACGCACACGCACACGCACACGCTCACGTACACGCACACGCACACGCACACGCACACGCACACGCACACGCACACGCACACGCACACGCACACGCTCACGCACACGCACACGCACACGCAGACTCACACGTACACGCACACGCACATACACACGCACACGCACAAAAGAGCACTCCTGTGCGAAATAACGTGCACCACGCAAGCTTATGCGCACACTCAAACGCACAGACACACTCACACACACGCACACACACACACACACACACACACACACACACACACACACACACACACACACACTTACTACTTAAAATTTCAGTTAAGGAATGATATGGGAAATAAAAATATCAGTAGTAGCAGTCCATACATTTTTACAGTTTTATACTTTCCTAGTCGCTTACGTTAAAGAATAAATTCCGAGTTTTTATTGATTTAAACGTATGCAATGTTTTAAACAGTACATATACGATTTCAATATGTGTCGAATCGCAATGCGTGCTTAAGTATGTGATTGTGAACATGGGTACGTATGCGGCGTGTACAAGTTCGGATGCGTCTATTGGTATGTATAAGTGACGGGGGTGTGTGCGTGTGCACTAGCGTGTGAGTGTGAGCTTGAGTGAGCGTGTGCGTTTGCGTGTGCATGTGCGTGGGAGTGTTCATGTGCATGTGTGAGCACGTGTGAATGTGTGTGACTGGTTTGAATTGGCGATTGCGAGTGCTAGTGCGATAACGTGTACGTGCGCGTGTGCGTTCGCGTGTGCGTGCGCGTTTGCGTGCGCGTGTGCGTGCGCGTGTGCGTGCGCGTGTGCGTGCGCGTGTGCGTGTGTGCTTGTGCATGTATGTGCGACTACGTGTATCTGTGTGTCTATGTGTCTGTGTGTCTGCGTGTCTGCGTAATTGTGTGTCTGCGTATTTGTGTGTCTGTGTGTATGTGTGTCTGTGTGTCTGTGAGTCTGTGTGTCTGTGTGTCTGTGTGTCTGTGTGTCTGTGTGTCTGTGTGTCTGTGTGTCTGTGTGTCTGTGTGTCTGTGTGTGTCTGTGTGTCTGTGTGTCTGTGTGTCTGTGTGTCTGTGTGTCTGTGTGTCTGTGTGTCTCTGTGTCTGTGTGTCTGTGTCTGTGTGTGTGTGTGTGTGTGTGTGTGTGTGTGTGTGTGTGTGTGTGTGTGTGTGTGTGTTCTGTGTGTCTGTGTGTCTGTGTGTCTGTGTGTCTGTGTGTCTGTGTGTCTGTGTGTCTGTGTGTCTGTGTGTCTGTGTGTCTGTGTGTCTGTGTGTCTGTGTGTCTGTGTGTCTGTGTGTCTGTGTGTCTGTGTGTTGTGTGTGTGTGTGTGTGTGTGTGTGTGTGTGTTGTGTGTGTGTGTGTCTGTTGTCTGTGTGTCTGTGTGTCTGTGTGTCTGTGTGTCTGTGTGTCTGTGTGTCTGTGTGTCTGTGTGTCTGTGTGTCTGTGTGTCTGTGTGTCTGTGTGTCTGTGTGTCTGTGTGTCTGTGTGTCTGTGTGTCTGTGTGTCTGTGTGTCTGTGTGTCTGTGTGTCTGTGTGTCTGTGTGTCTGTGTGTCTGTGTGTCTGTGTGTCTGTGTGTCTGTGTGTCTGTGTGTCTGTGTGTCTGTGTGTCTGTGTGTCTGTTTGTCTGTGTGTCTGTATGTCTGTGTGTCCTTGTGTCTGTGTGTCTGTGTGTCTGTGTGTGTCTGTGTGCCTGTGTTTCTGTGTTTCTGTGTTTCTGTGTTTCTGTGTTTCTGTGTTTCTGTGTTTCTGTGTGTCTGTGTGTCTGTGTTTCTGTGTTTCTGTGTTTCTGTGTTTCTGTGTTTCTGTGTGTCTGTGTGTCTGTGTTTCTGTGTTTCTGTGTTTCTGTGTGTCTGTGTGCCGGTGTATCTGTGCGCCTGTGTATCTTGGTTTAAATGTGCCTGTTTGTCTGTGATACTGTGTCTGTGTGTAAGTCTGCCGTGTGTCAGAGCACCCATATGCCCGTGTGTCCGTATGTCTATCTGTTCGTGTGTCGGTGTGAAAAGATATATTCAAGTTCGCATGTATAACTGTAATTTAATTTTATACTCAGTGTAGCCCATATGCTCGTGTGACTGTGTGTCTGTGTGTTCGTATGCCCGTGTGAAAAGGTAAATTCAAGCAAATATGTATAACAGTAACAAATATTATAGCCAGTATAGATAAGTATAAAATGTTGCACTACGTTTAATACTATTTTTGCTAAATTGAAACAAAGGGTTTGACTATGTTGCAAAAACGCTGAAAGCAGTATATCCCAATTGATACCTGCTCTGTGGTTAAATCACAGAAGTTTGTATTTACCAGTCATTACATTACATTAATTTGAATTTTTTAATAAATGTCTCTTACTTATTTCACGTTTATTTAATTTGAAATTAAAGGTGCCGTATTATACAAGGCGATAAAGGAGCATTTCTGATGTAATGTTAATTTCTCTTTAACAGTTTGTTTAACGTTCGGAAGGTTTCTGTTTACCGTCTACCTTGTATGAGGGTTTTCCTCATACACATGTAGCGGCACGGTCACTGCGTATATGCACACCATGTGCGGCTACTTAAGCGAATGCTGAGGTAGTATTTTCCCCCTCAGAGCCCCAACACCGTTCCTTCCGATCCTATCCAGACCACACCTATAATCCTACCATGCATTTATACGTAATGTATGTATGTATGCTGGGAATCCATGATTGTGGCTGAAGGAGCTCGGAAAGCTCGTGCAGCCCGCCCTCCCTCTTGGACGACGGAATTAAATGCGTGCCTTTTCCTTTTTTTTTCTTTAACGTTGTGCTTAACATTCCAGTTTTTTTGGTGGTAGTAACAAAGAATTGACCGTTTTTTCGTAAACTTAAAAAGCTAACGTTACCGTTCCCATGGTAAATTGGATTACAAAAAATAAATAAAAGTCATGTTATCTAAACTGCAGTTAATGTATTACCTTAGCAAAATATTTCAGTGTATAAAATTGTGGTTTATTCGCAAGCACAGAATAATAGTAACTCATTATACAAAACAATGAAGGGGCATTTTAGTATCAAGTGACTGATGTAAGTTCACGAATGGCGTTAGGCACGAGTGAATTACCTTTTACGAGATGTTAATTTGCCTTTATGGTCGTTAATAAGATTCTTTCTCATTTTATTCTAATAATTAAATATTTAGAATTGTCAAATTTTTCTTAAACGCTAAAAGCTAATAGAGTTATGACAACTTGGATTACATAAAGCAAGAGATAAAATTCGTTTTATTTACACTGTAATGAGTGTTTCCTATGCAACATATTTGAGTGTACAAAATAATAGTATTTTTTTATTAAATAAATACAAATAATATGTAAATTTGGTTAGCCGATAAAACTTATTTGCACAAGCTGAGGCACAGGCTTTAATTGTATTCTGACAGAGTGTTAAAGATAAAATAAATTTTCTAAACAAATGTAATTATCTAAATCTTAAGCTTGTTCTAATTGTTCTTTTAATTTATTTCCAAAATTATAATTTCAGTTCATAGCTTTAATTTTTTAATTACAAAAAAACTGAAATCTGTATTGTATCTTTTTAATTAACTGTCAGGAGTGAAAAATTAAACAATCGATTTGATTTGTATTTAATACAAACTGGCAAAAGTAATTTTTAATAAATGAAATTCCTAAATTAATGAAATCCTGATAAAACTTATTTTATAGGAATCGTTCAGATTGTAACAATCCTAATGATTAGAATAGACGTTATAATCGGAATGAATATCGTAGAAACAGATACTTTGACTATCAAAAAGCAGTATATGTCATCAAATAATAAAATTTTATATTCTGGCTTATTGGAGTTTCCTGAATTTTTCCAAACAGATCATATTTGTTTGTGCGTCACAGTTTGAATAAAGTGAGGTTGACGTGAAAGGACGTGTAACTTATTTTTCGACGGAATCGAATATTGCAGATCTATTTTTATAAGATAGTGTTTGGTTTGTTGTAAACGTGAAAAGAGTAAACCACACAATAAGATATCTACAAGTTTATATTAATGTTGAAACTTCAGCAAAAAATTGTACCAATAAATTTCTAAAGGTGAAGCAGTTTAGTTGAGCGAAATTATTTCCTTTGCAAGTTATTTATTGGACATTTTGTTAGGTTTTCTAATAATATGTCGAACATATGCATTTTAATTTAGTGTAAGAATCCATCTCATTTCTCTTACTGATTTGCGGTGGTCATGAAAATTATACCATAACAAACAGAAATAATGATCCACCAATGCCAAACTCATATTAGTGTGTACCAATAAGGAGTAGTAAAACCTAATACATTCGCTATAGACACAAACTATTTACATTATTTCGCTACACACTCACACAAGGCACACACGCACACACGCACATTCGCACATACGCACATACGCACATACGCACATACGCACACACGCACACACGCACACACGCACACACGCACACACGCACACACGCACACACACACAAACGCACTCATGCACATATGCTCACAGGGGCATACGCGCAAAGTACATACGCACGCACGCACATGCACACACACGTTCACATGCACAAACTCATACGCACACACCCTCACACGCACACACGCACACACACACACACACACACACACAACACACACAAATGCAAAAATAGACACACACACACACACATTCACGTACACACGCACAAACTCACACGCGTACACATGCACACACACAAAAATGTACAAATACACACACACACACAACAAACACACACACACACACCCACACACACGCACACACACACACTCACTTATACACACACACACGCACACACACACACACACACACACACACACACACACACACACACACACACACACACACGTTCACATGCACAAACTCACACACGCACACGCGCACACATGTACACACGCACACACGCACACACGCACACACGCACACACGCACACACGCACACACGCACAGACGCATACACGCACACACGAACACACGCTCACACGCACACAGGAGCACACGTGCAAAGCACATACGCACACACACAAACACACAAAAATGCAAAATACACACACACACACACGCGCAAACACACATACACGTACACACGCACAAACTCACACGCGCACACATGCACACACGCACACTCGCACACACGCACACACACACACTCACTTATACACACACACGCACACACACACGTTCACATGCACAAACTCACACACGCACACGCGCACACATGTCCACACGCACACACGCACACACGCACACACGCACACACGCACACACGCATACACGCACACACGAACACACGCTCACACGCACACAGGAGCACACGTGCAAAGCACATACGCACACACGCACACACACACAAACACACAAAAATGCAAAATACACACACACACACGCGCGCGCAAACACACATACACGTACACACGCACAAACTCACACGCACACACATGCACACACGCACACTCGCACACACGCACACACGCTCACAGGAGCACACGCGCAAAGCACATACGCACACACACACACACACACACACACACACACACACACACACACACTACACACATACACACATACACACATACACACATACACACATACAAGCACACACGCACATACGCACACGCGCACACACGCACACACAGACGGAAAAGTGTGAGGTAAGAGGAACTCTTAAACAGCGCAACGCAAATTTGTTGATTGTGCATGATTTTACTAAAAAAATTATAAAATTGGTGTGCTAGGTCAAAGAAAGGAATGTTGTGTGCGTAAGATCAGTTAATTGTGACAGATTTGGGTTTACACAAGTTGACCCATCCAAATTCAAGTTAACGTGTGATAATTTACTACTATAAACTTGCCTTTACGTAAAAAAACTAAAGATATAGTTAGGAAATACAATGTACCGCATATACCTGGAACTGTACCTACTTATGGTAGTATACGTCTTGGTGTAACTTAACTAAGGGATATAAATGAAATTACAAAAAGGATACCATATTATGTGGCTAATTTAGTAGGATAATGACATTTGGTGCACTTGGCATGGCTTAATTGGTGTTATCAAAAAACGGAGAATGAGGATTTTGTATTTATCTAATTACTCAGCTAATAGCAGAAATGTGGTCTTAAGGGGGACATCAGCGCTGTATAGTTGCATAGCCTTATCATGAGAAAGGCGCTCTGTATAACTGTATAAATTTCTCTAGAAAATAAATGTATTTTATCAAAGTATCCCTATATTCATATTCAGGAAGGTCTCATCAATGCTTTAAATGAAATAGCAATCGATAATTTAGAGAAATAAGAACAATATACACATACCTTTACTGAATTTTCTGAAATTGAATTCATATACTTTACTTTTAAAACAATAGAATATGAAATATTGTAATCGATTGCAAATTACTCGTATGGTATTCTAACAATTATGGACAATTGTACCCACATAACATTTATTATAACTTTGATTTTGAATTTTTGTAGTTTATTTAGTTTTTATCTACCACACCAACACTAAGTTGCAATAGTACAGGTTAGAAATCCCACGCGCGTTTTACAGAAATCAGTTGTATAAATTATTTAAAAAGTTTGAACACTGTACCGCGGATGTCAGGATTAAAAAAGCGACAAATTGTTTGTCTTTATTGAAGGGTTTCCTTTACGCGACGATGTCCTCCTTAAGAGTAGTACATTATTAAGGAACTTTTTCAAGGGTAATCAAAATATGACTCTAGGATGTTTGTACATCCGTACCTAATGTCATATTACATTTTATCGCAAAGAAATTCTGTATAAACTGGCCGAATGTACCTTAACAAATACCCAGGAAGAAGGCAGGCTTGTCACGTGATTTTCAGAAGGCTATGTAATAATTTAAAGCTCTATGGATGCTTTAAGGAACCTGTTCGAAAGCGCAAAAAAAAAGGACATAATCCTCCAAATAAAAATACGGTTCTTTTGAAAGTTATTGAAAATTCATCAACACAAACTCGACAAATTGAATATACTGGTGTACCAAGATCTACAGTTCATTCTATTCTAAAGCAACACCGATTTCACCCATATAAATATCGAATTACCCAAGCCCTTCATCCAGGAGATATGGAACGGAGGAGAACATTCTGTGAATGGTTTACTCAGCAGTGTGAAATTAATGAAAATTTACCCCATCAAATTTGATAGACGAATGAAAGTTATTTGTGTAATAATAGTTTGTTTCACCGAAAAAAATACGCATTACTGGTCAACTCAAAATCCACATTTAAAAGGGAATCAAGACGTCAAATGCGTTTTGGATGTAATGTATCGTGTGGAATTTTGGGAAATAGACTATTAGGTCCAATAATTTTTGTAGAAAGACAGAGGAGTTGGTTCCGGCAAGATGGAACACCAGTTCACAATGCGCGCGTTGTTCGGGAATATCTGAATCGACAATTCGACAACCAGTAGAATTTTACACACCACCCAGTTGCATGGCCTGCCAGATCTCCAGATATAACCAATAACATTGGTTTTTTTTTCTGTGTGTTATCTGAAAGAAAACGTTAGTGTTCACACATTCAATAATGTCGAAGATCTAAGACGGGTTGTGATAGACACATTTCGAACAATTTTTCCACAAATGTTACAAAATGCTCGTATTTCGACTGTTACAAGGCAGTGGCGATTCCTAATTAAGTACACATGTCCACGTGCACTCCCAAATTTAATCTACCTTCTTAAAAAACATCTAATTTTATCATTCTTTAAACAATTTTATCATTTTACCTGTAAAATCTTAATTTCAAAAGGAATTCGTCAAAGACCAATAATTAAAACACAAGATATAAGATGATCCACGAATTTCTTGTCCGGTGGCAATGCTTAAACCTCCTAATTACTAATAAACAAAACTTATCGCTAGACGCAGATATCAGCTGATAATATCCAAGCGCGCCGTATCATCGGATCCACCGCGTCACCTGTTTGCTTCGTTCACTGCTCATGTAAATATTTGATCTAATAGGTGGAACCTTTGCCCCCCGTGCTCTTTGTTCCCCGCGACAATCCAGAAACGTTCCGCGTTTTAAGCTGGTTCGTGTGCACATAAAATCAGTGCACTTTAAATTCAGTCATTAGTGGCAAGAAAATTGTTTCTAATGGTAGCTTCGATTTTTGCTTTTATACCCTTAAATATTGTTAGTTATTTTATAGGAAGTCAAATCAGAATAACGATTTTGTGATGGATAACTACTAGATTAAACTGGCATTAAATTTTATGCAAATGAAATATTACTTTCTGCAGAGTTCACTTTAAGTGTATATTCTTCTAAAGCGGAACCATTTAGCGAAATACAACAGGACTAATTTTTTTAAAGAAAATAAAGTGACCTTTCAGAAATGTTAACTAGTCCTCCAAAATCCTTATCCACAAAAGGAATACAGCGGGAACCAGAAACCTACATGAGCAATAGAATCTTCATCCACAACATTGCGTCGCTTCTCGAAGAGTACCGCTTCCAAAGAAGTTCTTATTACTTTCGCCGTAATATATCCATGCACATGCGTTAGAAGGTTTATTGCTTGGATGTCTTTGTTATGGTACCTCGTCACAAGATCATCCCATGTCATCACGAATGGAATCACATTTGTTGAATTGGTTTTATATAACAGTTTTAGTTCTTTAGGTAATGAGTGGTATTTTCTAAACTTCTCTGCTTCCACTGTATGAATAAAGTCTTGATTTGTTATACCAATTTCACCTGTAGTGATTTATTTTTTCCCTTTGTCATAGATGAATATGTCTGGTTTATTGGCATTTATACGTACGTCAGTTCTAGTTGCAGTATCTACCAATTTCTGCACGTTCGTTTTCCATAATTGCTTGAACGAAGTGGTTTTTTATCTTCTTACACTCACTAAAGCCATATTTTCTTGCGTAGTGCATGCGTATACTTCCGACCACTTCGTTGTAATGTCGTGTGTAGTTATAGTGTAGCATAGATCACATTTCAATGCGAGAGGATCAACAGATTTTGTAGTAGAGTTACAATGTTGACGGTTGCCTGGGTTTCCAAGAAAACCATTCTCGTCTTGTAGAGCGCAAACTTCAGATTCTTCTCTTGCTGATGCAGAACCATTTCGCAGCCAAATTGAAGATTGTTTAACATTAATTAGTTTGGCATTGATACATTTATATAACATTCTATGGTTCATTTTAGTTGATATTTTGTTATACGGGGTGGTACGTAAGTAATGGTCCTAAGTGAAATGTCAGACTATCGGTCTTAAAATATTACTATCTGATGCAACTTGCTTTAATAAAATATTGGTAATAAAAAAGACACTGGGCGTCAAAGTTCCAAAAAAATGTATTTTGAAATATCTCATTCCTGGTATAATAAATAGAGATATAAAGTTTTAGGTTATTAATAGCTTATTGGAACTTTGATAACCCTGCGTCTTTTTTATTATCAATGTTTTATTAAAGAAAGTTGCTTCAGATCGTAATACTTTGAGGCCGAGAATATTATATTTCACTTTAGAGTTTAGAAACCGGCTTGTGCTTCTGTTTACAGTTTGAAAAAATATTCACGGGTTCTTATTTTATACCTTAAAATGTATGGTAATCTAAGGTAAATGTTACGCCATATGCGTAGTTTTTTGTACTAATTTTGGCAGATTATTGTTTAAAAGTGTTGAATCGAATGGTGCGACAACAAAATAAAAGTTTTGTCTATGCAGATTAACAGATAATCTATTTAGTTTATTTAATAAGAATAAAAAGGCGTGACGTATAATCCTATTCTTAGTTAGGGAAATATGAAAATGACTTAGCGAGCCCTGGATCTGACAGACTAAATTTGCAAAACAATCTAGTTGTCACTGTATTATTATCAAACTAATAATTGTTGCTTATTAAGTACATGTAAGGTTATAGCAATAATGAGAAGACTGATATGTTTGAAATTTATATTTAGTGTCAGAAAATGCTAAAGCTGCTGCGAACGCGTATACTGCAAGATTTCCTGATCGAAACCACCCGTCAAGAAAATTCTATTCGCGTACAGAGACTAATTTGCGTCAACATGGTTGCTTCGAGCAAACAAAGAAAAACCAAAATCAACAGAAGAGCGATAAATGAGGTGGATACTATCGTTACATTGGCTTTGGTAGCCGCCAATCAAAATACCTCCATTCAGAAAATCAAGGAAAACGTTCCCATACCCTGCCCTTCTATTCAAAGAATCCTTAAAGGTAAGAAGATGCATCCAGATTCATATAGAAAAGTACATTGTTTGTACGAGGCGATACTGAAAGAAGACTCAATTTTGTCAAAGAATAATAAACTTGACTGAAAACGATCTATATTTTTGGGAAAAATATGTTGGACAGATGAGTCAAAGTTTAATCAAGGTAGCATAACCAATTACCACAATCTACATTACTGGGCTGATGAAAATCCACATCTCAAACGTCCTGTAAATAGGACATTTTTCTATCAACGTATGGTGTGGTGTAATTGACAGCAGATTACTAGGGCTATTATTTTATGAATACAACTTAGACCAGAGACACTACCTAGAAATTTTAAATAATAGATTCGAAGAGTTCCTAGATGACGCTCTTCCCATCAATGCTCGACACAATGTAATTTTTCAACCCGATGGTGCACAAGCCTATACAGCCAATACTGTGTCACGTTACTTGAATGAACGATTTGAGACATGGGTTGGTACCCACGGACCCATAAGTTGGCCAGCGCTCACCAGACTTAACCGTGTTAGATAACTTTCTGTGGGGTTCTTTGAAATACCTCGTGTATGATAAGCCTCCACTGCCACAGAATGTAGAGGAACTAACAGAAAAGATTGAAGTATCATGCAGATCACTCACTCCACAGATGCTTGAAATGCCACGAATAGATCGACGATGAAACGTTTGCAACTTTGTTTAAACGAGAATGGTGGTTTGATTCAACATCTTTATAAATAATTATAATAAATTGTATTAATAATAAATTGTTCTTATAGTTATTTATATTAAATAATATCTTATCTAAAAATATAATTTGGTTATTTTAATGCTTCAGGAAAGCATTAATTATTTGCAAAGATTATTTAGATGAGACTAAAAAAATGTATAAAATCTAGTCACATACCTGGTATGTTTAATATTCTAAATCTGTTTAGAGCTAAGAATGCAATTAGTTACACTTTGTTTTACATTTATTAAACAGTTTTTCTATCATTCATGATCGAACTTATTCTTATCGATGTTTCAATCCATAAAGTCATTTGTCATTAAACGGAATCTATTGTAATGACAAGAGCTGGTAAATACATATTTTAACGTATAGAGCAAGAACCCGTGAATATTTTTCCAAACCGCAAACACTGTTGAATACAGTTATGATGACGCTTTTGACGATGAGTAATTCACTATGTGTTGCTATTTGAAAAAAATGAGTTAATTTAGTTTAATTTAGTAAAAAATCAAATGTTTTCTCTTATGATTCGATATATTGCATAAGAGCAAATATCTAGTAAAAATTTAAAATCTGTAGGATTTCGTTAACCTAGAAGATTTAATTATACCAAAGAGTTCGGTAATATTTTATCACATTAGCGCGAGAAAAAAAAAAGAACTTCGAAGCTTGCTTTTTTTAAATTTCTTCTATAACTCTTGAACCATTGTAAATGCTTTCATCGAACTTGTGGGATTTAATAAGACTTTTAAAGACGTTTCAAATGATACATCACTAAATATTGTGCAACAGTAAAAAATGACCAAAATTTTGAAGTGCCCCTGTACTCAGAGTTTTAGTGAAATAGTTTTGCTAGAATATTAAATCTCAATAAAAAATCCTGTTAAATCCAACGCTCTTTACTGCAACTCGCTATCATTAACAGATCTCGAGAAAACTAGGGGTGGACATGTTTTCTGAATGACTCTGTATATACATATATACATGTGTATATATACACATATACACACATATATGCCCAAGATAAGGATGATCGATATGGGGATCTTGAAAAGGGCAAGATATACAAAGGCGGTTAAATTAGAGAGACGTTGTATAATTTAGGGCATGTTCACATGTAGTTTGCAAAAGTTCATTGTTGTTTATTGTTTCCGAGATATTACAAAAAATGAGATTTTTAGGTTTTTTTCATAATTCCTTCATTTATTTTAAATTGTTTCTAAAACCAAAGGTACTTCTTTATTATCATTTTGAAATTCTATTAGATGGAGTTTTCAAATTTTTTATTGGATGTTTCGTCTACGAGAAACCATCATAAACTTTATTTTTTTATATCGCCGCAACCAATGAAATACCCTGTATTCGATAGTATTTTTTATTTCGAATTTAACCATGTATTATACATTATGGTTTTGAACCTGAAAATTTCGGATTTTCATTTTTACATTTTTCATATATCAGTTAATATTAGAAAGCCATGATAAAGCAACATTTTGTTGAAAACTTTTTAACTTAGTTTTATTGCGTTGAGACCGTTGTTGTTATTTGAATTGTGCGTATTTTAAGTTGTTTTTGTTACCATTACTTCGTGGGTAGTTTTTTTTTTGTTTAGTTAATTTACAATTATAATTAATCAACAAGTTTGTCTATGGAAAGATGAAATTTTACAAACGCAGGAATGTTCGATATGTCGACATGTTACATCTTGTGCCACAGAAATGGTGTAGTTACTGAGCTGATGTCTTTGGATAAATATCCTGAACGAAAGCAATCTGGTAAATCCGTTTGAAACGTTTGGAATCTAATTTAAAAGAATTTGATTCATTTACAAAACCTACTCTATCCCATCAAAAACAATCTGATGACGAAAAAGCTAATCTCGTTTTACAAGCTGTTGTTGAAAATCCTTAAATATCATCAAGACAAATTGAACATCGTACTGGTATAGATAATTCTACAGTACAATTAATTTTGAATAAGAATAATTTATCCGTACAAATTACGACTTTGTCAGTATCTTAGACCAGCTGGTCAGGAGCGGCTAGCAGGTATTTGCGAATGGTATACTAGAAAACGTGACGAAGATCTATATTTTCCTTTTGAAATAAATTAGTCAACAACAAACATTATTGGGCAAATCAAATCATTTGAAAAAAATCAAGACTTCAACATAGATTTGGATTTAATATGTGGATGGGCATTCTGGGATGACCTTATATTTACCACAACAATTTAAATGACGAACGATATCTAAGTTTGCTAAGCACTGATTTGGAAAATGCTTGGATGAGTTACCTCTCCTTGCTTAAGGTTTTTTTTATATATATATATATATATATATATATATATATATATATATTAACATTAAAAGCGGCTCCAAGGTATAAACACTAAAACTGGGCCAACTTTAATATTAAAATAAAAGATTCACGTAAAATTTCAAATGTTATTATCTCCGTATATAGAGAACAGATTCGAAAAAAATTACACTCTCGAATGTAGAATAATATTGCCTAACCTCCAAATTTAAAAATTTTGGGGTTGTAAGTGTAACTCTGTGGTGGTTGAAGCGATTTTCATTCCACAAGTATTATCTGAAAAGTTCAATTCGTTCCTTACACATGGTCCATACTATGTGTGATATATATATATATATATATATATATATATATATATATATATATATATATCTGTGTGTGTGTGTGTGTGTGTGTGTGTGTGTGTGTGTGTGTGTGTGTGTGTGTGTGTGTGTGTGTGTGTGTGGTGTGGTGTGGGTGTGGGTGTGGGTGTGCGTGTGCGTGGGTGCGTGGGTGCGTGGGTGCGTGGGTGCGTTCGTGCGTGCGTGCGTGCGTCCGTGCGTGCGTGCGTGCGTGCGTGTTTCCGCGGATTTGGTATGATATTTCGTTCTTCCGAGTATTATCCCACGTTTTTGTTCCTATAAACTAAACGCATCTGAGTGCAATTAAATCCCTCGACCCACGATCACTACTTATCTAGAGTAGGGCTTTGAACCATTTGAGCTATCGAGGGAGCTAGTTCCACTCGATTCAATGATAAACTGTATATACCCTACTAGTATTAATGTAATATAATTAATTCATGTATATATATATATATATATATATATATATATATATATATATATATATATATATATATATATATATATATATATATATATATATATATATATATATATAATTAAATGGAAAATTACTGGTGATCAAATTAATTAATTAACGTGAGTGATTATATAACTATACCTAGTTATTAGAATTCATTATTATATATCATAATCAACATGGGATTTTTGAATATATATATATATATATATATATATATATATATATATATATATATATATATATATATATATATATATATATATATATATACAGTGTTGGATTTAGCAGGATTTATTATTGAGATTTAGTATTCTACTAGAACTATTTCACTAAAACTCTGAGTACAGGGGCACTTAAAAGTTTTGGCCATTTTTTTACAGCTGCGCAATATAGAGTGATATATCATCTGAAAGTTGTTTAAAAGTCCCATCAAATCCTACAAGTTCGATGAAAAAATTTCCAGTGGTTCAAGAGTTATAGAAGAAACTTAAAGAAAGCAAGCTTCGATGTTCTTTTTTTTTCTCCCGCTAATGTGATAAAATATTACTGAACTCTTTGATATAATTAAATCCTCTAGGATAAGGAAATCCTAGAGATATTTAATTTTTACTAGATATTTGCTCTTATGCAAAATATCGAAGCACAAAGAGAAAACACTTGATCTTTAATAAACTAAACTAAATAAACTCAATTTATTCAAATAGTACACATACTAAATTATTCATCCTTGAAAGCGTCTTTGTAAACTCTATTTAATACTGTTTACAGTTTGAAAAAATATTCACGGGTTGTTATTTTATACCTTAAAATGTATGGTAATCTAAGGTAAATGTTACGCCATATGCGTAGTTTTTGGTACTAATTTTGGCAGATTATTGTTTAAAAAGTGTTAAATCGAATGGTGCGACAACAAAATAAAAGTTTTGTCTATGCAGATTAACAGATAATCTATTTAGTTTATTTAATAAGAATAAAAAAAGACGTGACGTATAATCCTATTCTTAGTTAGGGAAATATGCAAATGACTTAGCGAGCCCTGGATCTGACAGACTAAATTTGCAAAGCAATCTAGTTGTCACTGTATTATTATCAAACTAATAATTGTTGCTTATTAAGTACATGTAAGGTTATAGCAATAATGAGAAGACTGATATGTTTGAAATTTATATTCAGTGTCAGAAAAAAGCTAAAGCTGCTGCGAAGGCGTATACTGCAAGATTTCCTGATCGAAACCACCCGTCAATAAAATTCTATTCGCGTACAGAGACTAATTTGCGTCAACATGGTTGCTTCGAGCAAACAAAGAAAAAACCAAAAATCAACAGAAGAGCGATAAATGAGGTGGATACTATCGTTACATTGGCTTCGGTAGCCGCCAATCAAAATACCTCCATTCAGAAAATCAAGGAAAACGTTCCCATACCCTGCCCTTCTATTCAAAGAATCATTAAAGGTAAGAAGATGCATCCAGATTCATATAGAAAAGTACATTGTTTGTACGAGGGCGATACTGAAAGAAGACTCAATTTTTGTCAAAGAATAATAAACTTGACTGAAAACGATCTATATTTTTTGGGAAAAATATGTTGGACAGATGAGTCAAAGTTTGATCAAGGTAGCATAACCAATTACCACAATCTACATTACTGGGTTGATGAAAATCCACATCTCAAACGTCCTGTAAATAGCCAGCGACGTTTTTCTATCAACGTATGGTGTGGTGTAATTGACAGCAGATTACTAGAGCTATTATTTTATGAATACAACTTAGACCAGAGACACTACCTAGAGATTTTAAATAATAGATTCGAAGAGTTCCTAGATGACGCTCTTCCCATCAATGCTCGACACAATGTAATTTTTCAACCCGATGGTGCACAAGCCTATACAGCCAATACTGTGTCACGTTACTTGAATGAACGATTTGAGACATGGGTTGGTACCCACGGACCCATAAGTTGGCCACCGCGCTCACCAGACTTAACCGTGTTAGATAACTTTCTGTGGGGTTCTTTGAAATACCTCGTGTATGATAAGCCTCCACTGCCACAGAATGTAGAGGAACTAACAGAAAAGATTGAAGTATCATGCAGATCACTCACTCCACAGATGCTTGAAATGCCACGAATAGATCGACGATGAAACGTTTGCAACTTTGTTTAAACGAGAATGGTGGTTTGATTCAACATCTTTTATGAATAATTATAATAAATTGTATTAATAATAAATTGTTCTTATAGTTATTTATATTAAATAATATCTTATCTAAAAATATAATTTGGCCTTATTTTAATGCTTCAGGGAAAACATTAATTATTTGCAAAGATTATTTAGATGAGACTAAAAAAAAATGTATAAAATCTAGTCACATACGCGGCACACCTGGTTTGTTTAATATTCTAAATCTGTTTAGAGCTAAGAATGCAATTAGTTACACTTTGTTTTACATTTATTAAACAGTTTTTCTATCATTCATGATCGAACTTATTCTTATCGATGTTTCAATCCATAAAGTCATTTGTCATTAAACGGAATCTATTGTAATGACAAGAGCTGGTAAATACATATTTTAACGTATAGAGCAAGAACCCGTGAATATTTTTCCAAACCGCAAACACTGTTGAATACAGTTATCTTAGACCAGCTGGTCAGGAGCGGCTAGCAGGTATTTGCGAATGGTATACTAGAAAACGTGACGAAGATCTATATTTTCCTTTTAAAATAAATTAGTCAACGTAACAAACATTATTGGGCAAATCGAAATCCTTATTTGAAAAAAGAATCAAGACTTCAACATAGATTTGGATTTAATATGTGGATGGGCATTTTGGGATGACCTTATATTTACCACAACAATTTAAATGACAAACGATATCTGAGCTTGCTAAGCACTGATTTGGAAAATGCCTTGTATGAATTACCTCTAGCACTTGCTAATAACTGTTGGTTCCAACATATATATATATATATATATATATATATATATATATATATATATATATATATATATGTAACATTAAAAGCGGCTCCAAGTGTATAAACACTAAAACTGGGCCAACTTATAATATTAAAACAAAAGCGATGATGTAATAAATTGATTGTAATTGATCGAATAATTTTAATTAATAAAAAATTACCAAATATCAATCGCTACTGCCGTCGGGTCATCGGTAAATTAAGGTAGGATGGGTTCTAATTTAGAGTTTAATTAACATACCTGAAATACTGCCTGCTTCTCATAAGCTTAATTATTTTCGCTTATACTCAATTCATAAAAAATGTTATCTAAAAATTATGAAAAATGATAAAATCTCGAGCGCCATGTTGTCTTTATATATATATATATATATATATATATATATATATATATATATATATATATATATATATATATATATATATATATATATAGGAACAACAAAACCTAGTTAAGGAATAATAATAAACAATTTATCGAAATGAAAATAAAATAACATGATATACTTAATTTTATTTAATTTCTGATTGAAAAGGTTAAAATCAGAGGTCTTATACTATTCTAAAATTATATAAAACATTACCTTTGAACGTTCGGTACATAAACTGTAACTGGTAACTATGAAGCAGAATGGTGAACTTGGTGAGGTCAATGTCTTGCTTATTTCCTTTATATATTGTGTCCATAACTTTATTGAATTTCTTTGAAGTTTAATTCGCCAAATTTATTTATAAAAGTATGTAGAACGTGCGTTGTAAAATGTAATTCAAGTAAAAATTGCCATTTAAATTAGAAAATAGAATAGTAACTTACTGACTTATACGTGCCATTAAAAATAATTATTATAAAAATGCCATACAAAAGTATGCATTAAAAAATATGAGTAAAATAATTGCAAACTAAGTGCAAAGTAAGTAAATAAAAGTGAAAAAATAAAAGTGCAAAGTAAAAATGCCTAAAAACAAACAAATGCTTTAGTTTTAAATATAATGAATTAGGAAATAACTTACCACCAAAATCTGATGGCACCAAATATAAAAAATTAGGTAAAAATCATGCTTACTGCTGTAAAATTCAGCATTAAGTGAATTAAAAAAAAAGCTTTCAGAATAACTCAAGTGTATTCCCCCTAAAAGTCTTCACGCGTAGCGCGGATACCATAATATAAATCCAATTTTTTAAGAAAGGGAACTATAACGCTTTATGAAATACTACACCCAAAATATTTGTTCCAGGAAATGCCAATTAAATTGCCATTCTCAATTCTACATATTAATAATTAAAAACTTTTCTAATATTACGCCAAATAAATGAACGATTCTCAAACTAATGTACTTTTAATACAACCACAAAAAAGGTTGTTACACACCCTCCTAAAATTTGGTCTCGGAGATCACCAAAGCGGAGATTCCACACACTAAGTTAATAAATGAAATTATTAAAATTTAAAAATACAAAATGTTAAGCTAATTAAAATATAAGCGATATTTAAAAATAACAAGAAAATGTACGAAAAGTACGGAAAATGTGGTGATGTCGGTCAGGAAAGACCCTCGCAACACCAAAAGCTAATGACGCGCTACCACCCGCACACGCCACTAGTCGAGAATCAAAGACCCGAAACCTTAAATAAAGTAAAACTTTAACTGGTGGGGTTAGTGAAGCAAACCACCATCAGAAGAGCAAAATGAGTATCCGGTAAAAAATTTGAATCTCAGGTAAAAACGAACGGAAACCGAAACCTACCATGACCTGAAGGGACATTGGGCAGAGAACCCGAAACGGCCATCGTGCAACTTTATAAAAATCAAGGCTAAACGCCACTCTACTCGAGAGTATAAAATAAAAAATCCTTCCGGACTAATAATAAATAATCGCGAGACTTGAGGTCGAGAGAGCGGTTCAATTACCCTACCCCGTTGGTCTCAAACCAAGCCTCCTAGGTACATAACATAACTACCACTATCACGTTCGATAAGTGAGTCAAAATCGGTAAATCCAAGATACGACTATTTCCTGGCAAATTAGCTCAGGATGGTTCGTCGTGGAGAACAAGAGTGGCCACTCTACCCTTCACGAGATTCAGGTTTCATGTTATTCCACAGTCATCGTCCAAGACCCAACATACCCTAACTAACACGCACGCATTATAAATAAATCGAAATCTAGGTGAGATAGCAAAGAGAAGTATGAAGCACTCTTACGAACACAACAACCCCTCCTAAAACTACCAAAACGTCATAATCAGGAAGTGAACTAATCGAGGTTGACACGAGGCGAACCGAAGTCCTCAAGCACCGTCCAAGAATAGTAACACTACACAAATCAGGAAAACAAAATAATTAAATCAATCAAAAATATTACCACCAAAATCTGATGGCACCAAATATAAAAATTAGGTAAAATCATGCTTGCTGTTAACATTCAGCATTAAGTGAATTAAAAAAGCTTTCAGAATAACTCAAGTGTATTCCCCTAAAGTCTTCACGCGTTGCGCGGATACCTTAATATAAATCCAATTTTTAAGAAAGGAACTATAGCTCTTTATGAAATACTACACCCAAAAGATTTGTTCCAGGAAATGCAAATTAAATTGCCATTCTCAATTCTACATATTAATAATTAAAAACTTTTCTAATATTACGCCAAATAAATGAACGATTCTTAAATTAAAGTACTTTTTAATACAACCACAAAAAGGTTGTTACAATATATAGTATATATATATATATATATATATATATATATATATATATATATAATCATTAACTGTATTTTATTAAAATTAACTTTTAAAGTACATAAAATAAAAGATTAACTCGAGTGGGACTTTAACCCAGGACCTCCACTTTGCTAGAGTCGGGCTCTTCCAATTGAGCTATCGAGGAGGCAAGTCATAATCGATTCAAGCTTAATCTATATGTACTTCCCTAGTTAAGATGTATTATAATTTTTATATATAGTCAACGGTTGGTGTGCTAAAGTTTCTGTAACCGCGCATACGGGCGGACGGACGGATGGCACACGGACCAGACTGACGGAGCGAAATTGTTAGGATACGCTACGTATAACTTAACCAGTAGTAAAGAATAAAGCATTATTATGTAATTAAATATTTTCTGCTTAACAGGATAACGTAGTATTAAAATGTGCAATTTGTTTAATTAAAATAAATTAGAATTAATATTAAAGTTTTACGGTATTTAAAGGCACTAAAACGGTAAAACGTCCTACTTATACCTTTAAGGTGTATAAAGCAATTTTAAAATAAGGAGAATTTCAAAGAGAAGCTGGAAGAATGCGTTTTTACCCTTATACATGTTAAATAATCATTTTCATACAATAACCTTATAACTTTATGTTATAAGTTGTAAGTACGATTTAGTACTCAATGCTGCTGTTTAATTTAACGCCTTTTTGTTAAGACAGACCCAGAAAATTAGTGTTAATTTTCAGGAAATTTGCACGTGTGTTTTTTTGAATAGTTGACTACGAATTGCGTGTGAAGCAAGACTTGGAATAAAGCCAGGAAATGTAACGACACAGATGCCGACAGATACATACGTTTTAGGTAAAGTAATTGTAAACTCGTGCTCTCTTAAAAAAATTTGATTTTTAAACTTTGACATAATTTCTAATAGCTGTAATTTAATATAAAAGTGAAAATGAAATTTGAAGAAAAGAAGCCGTTAGCTTTTCTGGAAAGAAACGACAAAAATATAAATGAAAACGTAAGTCTATTTTAAATGAAATTAAAATTGAAAGTGAAGTTTGGCAATTAAAATGCACGAAGGTATTATTATAAAAATAGAATAGCGCCAATTTTTCCAGTAAGTTAATTAAAAAAATTGTTGTTTAAACTAAGCTTATAATTAAGTAATTATCCTTTTCTTGGACGATTTCATGAATATTTAAATTAGAGTAAATTTTCTCATAAACTATAATTTTATTATCAAACAGATAAGCAAACTAGTAAAGTAGATTATGTTTCGTTTAGATACTAAATCGTATTTGGCGAAAAAATATTGCTATCAACCAGAAAACAGTTCACATTGATTATAGAATGTTAAGAATTACAAAGTACGAAAGCTTTTATAAACTACAGCGACACTTTACTCGATAATAAAAGCAAGAACTTTTATCTGTCTAATGTTATAATACAAGATTAACGACAAGAAATCTAAACATAAAGAAAATTCTAGTTTACAAAGATCACTTTGTTACAGTTTTAAACCTCTTGCAAAGATAAATTAGATCTTCATCTGATTAAGGTTTCAAGAGCCACATCAGTATGTATCACAAGATCAATAAATCACAAATCTAGTGTAAACATTTCTTATTTAATTTCTAACAAAAGTAATTGAATCAAAACACATAAAGTAATTTTAACTTATTTAGAAACCCTATTATATTAAGACTGGTTCTATAAGGATTTTGAATTATTATTAATTTCCGTTTAATTTATATTTTAATAACAAAATTTAGAAATAAATCTAACCTGAAACTGAAATAAAGATTTAATTGGCTTTGTAAATCTAAATTAAATCAGCATTAAATCTGACTGAATTTGGACCATTAGAAAAGCGCAATTTACAGTCAACTCAAGGTGTTAGTTCAAATGTGGTTAATTATAAATATTGAGGTCAACAACGATCGAGTTTTAAAATCAATTTTAAATATGTCATAAATTAGAGGTATGCCTCAGTAGTTAATATTTGTATACGACAATAAAATTCCATAGTCATCACGATATTAAGTACTCGTACACAATAACAGGTTAAAATTAAATCATTCCGTCTAACTCCATTAAACTGTATTAAATTTAATTGTAATTAAATAGACCCTATAATTGACATACTGCTATCTATTATTTTGCAAAAACACTTACTCTATGTGTAAATATGAACAGACTTGTTTTCTTTTGGAGTCTTTTATTAAGGTTTTAATCAGCTGTAACAATTTTCGATAATGTACTTTAAAAGAAAATTAAACAATATTTAATTGTGCCAAGTTTATATGGTTTGTTTTTGTGAAATTGAATTATAATTTACAAGAAACTGTGAAATAATTTAATAACTTACCTAGAAGTTACGAGTTTCAGCTCAAGTTGAGGACAAGAAAAGCACAAAAGCACAGGAGAAACACTGACAAAGGTGTGCGCTCCTGAAACTGATCGCAGCTTTATATCGTGAGCTTGGCCTGCGCTTTGCATTCAGTAATTTTACAGGACATTCTAAACAAGATCGGTAATGTTTACGCTTTTTCAGGTATTTATGAATTTGTGTGTGCATATAATAAAAGTGCTTTGAAGTTTTTCTGAAAATTAATATGTTATGACTGACTTTGAGGCAGTAGGTATTCCGTTTTTGTACTTTCCATAAAGTAATTCAAAGATCTGAAAATCTATTAAGCGACGAACAATTTAATTTAACATTAGGCATATCACTCAAATGTGTGTTGTCAGTTAATCTCTAAAAATTTCCATTGATTAAGTGTTAGATTATAATCCTCCAGTTAAGCTGGAAAACTATGTAGGTATTTTCTATAGTCGTAGAATCTGGAGAGCAGCGGTACATTAATAGTGAATTCTCCAATTGCATTGGCCCATCATTAAGTACTTAAAAATTTGAAGAGAGAAAAAAAGATTAACTGACCGTTCTTGTTATCTAACTTTTTGGTTTGGTTATCAAAACTAAGCTCATAAAACATTAAATTGGAAAATTTTGCTGACAGAATATTAAATTCTGAAATGAAGGTTATGCCTGGAATCATCGTCTTTGCTAATATTTCAAACATCTCGGATTAGATAAAATCAATAAGTACGATAGTAAGTTTAAGGAAAACTACTAAGAAGTATAAAAACAAGTAAGAGTTTTGACACCATAGATGAGTTTAAAATCTCAATGACGTGTTTAAAGCATGGCTAATCCAAGTTAAAGCAGCATGTTATGTAAATACAAGATTATCCAATCATAAGTTAAATAATTTTTCAACGCAAATATTTATTATATCTCATTTTGGTTTTCAGTTTTAATATAATCTCTAATGGTACGTTGTAAACAGCATTTTACAATATCGTAAAGATAAGATTTGTTAAGATCCTCTTAATATTTCAATGTATGATATAGTTTTCAAAATCACATTATTTATTTATTTGATTTATTTTTAATTATCTAGATTAAGTCCCTACTGGTCTGACGCAAACGACTCGACGCTTTATCATTCATTATTATTATCGTCTTAAATCTTCCACGGAGAGTGTAATTTAAATAGTGTATCTAAAGTACATCAAATAGAGAAGTGTGTTATTTTCAAGTATGCAAGAAATTATTTACGTCAATAGCAGCAACTACTTTTGAGCAAAATGTCAGGAAACATCATGATAGTGATTTATTACATTTTCTACACAGTAATAAGGAATATTATATCATTTAGTTCACTTTTTAAACTTCAATTCAGTCTTCATAAACTAATATAAATCTGCGATTTTTTCATAAGATATGATATGTCAATATTTATTTTGTTACATTACAGGTTCGGTTAACCTTAAAGCACGGTGTGCTTTATATCATTGTTCGAAGAAACAAAGGATATAACCTTTAAAAAATTTCAAGAAATTATTTTATTATTTTTTTTGTTATCTAGTAGTACGAAGACAAAAATAGTAAAAGTTGGCAAACATGGGACTACTAAGGCAATAACACTATAAATCTAAAAGTGCTGTTCAATCCATCAAATTCTCTTTAAATTTATAAATCAAACAATCAGTAAGTTATTGATATTACAGCTATTATGTAATTAACAAGGTCTCCCTCATCTGAAACCATCTCTCTAGTCGTATTTCCATAGTTTTCAATTTGACATTTTCCACAGGTTCTGGTGCACTCGAGTCCAAGCTTTTAACGCTGCAACGCAATGTGTTGCATCGTCCGGAGCAGTTGCACCTGACCATTTTAAGAAGGTTTTCTGATGCTGGACAGAAACCATCTCTGGAAGAAGTTTTCCATATTTTAAGAACCATCCCCAATTAGTTGGATCCATGTCACCATTTTTGCCCAACCATTCTATCACTTATAAGTAAACTTCGACGAGAGTGAAACTTTGTAGCTGATGGTATTGGAAGTAATCTTTCGGGCTTCACAAATGTATCTGCAATTATTGATACTTTTATGCATAGGACGTCATGACGTAGTGACAATAAAGACTCAGTTTGTCCTCCGTGAAACATTGAAACCATGGCTTAGCACCCTGTCGTTTCCACAATATTTGGATCAGCGTTTGGAGTGCGAAATACTTTGGAACAACTTTGCAAGACGGGATCGCATCTGATGACATTTTTGAACACTGACTTCTTACCAACCCCAAAAATTCCTGATATAGTTTCACAACCAGAGAATGCGTTGACCAACAACAAATTGTAGCATACCTAGTAACTTTTTCAAAACTTTAATGTTTTTGATTTATTTTGCCCTTGTCTGATCTAAAGAAGAGATCTTCTCAGTCTTTTGTAGCGTGGGATAACAACACCAGTAGGTCTGTATCTTCTCCGATAAGGTTTGTTGACTTGGAAGCAGACACTTCTACTGTTGCTTTCACAATATCAACGTCTGCATCACCTTCAGCGTGAAAAACGTAACAGCCTTTCTGATTCAAACTGTCTGCGATGATGTTGATGAGGGCTTGCTTGTTCTTGCCATTAGAAAGAAAAGTTTCCATCTTTTCAGAAAATTTAGTGCCTTCTCTTATATTTACATCGTTTGCAGCATTCAACATAAGTGGGCATTGTCCTTTGTATTTGGTCGTCCATTATATTCATCAAACAAAACTGTGGCCTTATCATAGCACTCGTTACCGATTGAATTGTAAATACTTGCTTCTTTCCATTTCAAGCGATGCAGTAATGATCCAAAATCAAGTACGTAGTACTGTCTTTGGAATGTATTGAAGTATAACCAATTCAGATGACTTAACAGAATCTCTTAGGGCTTCTTGAACCTGCGCTTTGTTAGGTTTTCGCATTAAATATTTTTCTTCGAAAAAATACAGTGGGTAAGGTGATAGTTCATACCACATATCATCGAGGTTTAACACTGCTGATTGTGATACAACCAGGAGTCTCTGAAGTAACAAATATGGGTGAATAGTCTGATTCTCACTAACTTTTATACATCGACTGGTCGCTAACATGTTACCTATATTAAAAAGATCTTGAACATATACATCCTTATCAGCGTTTATACCTGTGATATTTCGCAAGGTGGTTTCCTCAGAGAATGGAGTGTATTCTTCAAATTTTGAAGAAAGTTTAGCCAGATTTATCTTTGTCCCTATCCATCCGTGAAGTAGTTGCTTTCTTATGTTGTTTACTTTTTGTGTGAACTGTGTCAGTATAGTTCTGCGTTGCGTAGTTATATGATGAAGAAATCGGTGCAGACATTGTCCACACAGCTCTTTGGTATTCAGTCATGCCGCATTCTCTTGTTAGTCCACTAGTACTTTTTAGCGATCGCATAAGGATCTGTTCAATTACCAAGTTAGATCCAAGACCAGGCCAGTACCTATCACTACGCCGTATCACGTGGACTCCATTGTGACATTTATGATAAACTTCAGGATGATGAGTGTCTAACAATTTCATGTTCTGTAAATACAAATAAGACGATTTAAGATAATTTGCTGCAGCAAATATAGGTAAGCACTTATACATAGCGTGAAGGTGCATGTCCCACGATCCTGTCTGATCGGATTCCAGGAGTTGTCTCATTGTCCCTAACATTTTGTCATAGTTCAACCAAAGTTTGCTCGTACTTGAAATGTTGCTTAGATCATTTTTTTTTCAAAGTTAACTGATTTTTTACTGCTTCAAAAGCATTCTGATTGTACTAATTTATACAAATCAACTCTACCAGAATCCAGGCATGTATACATTTCTTCAAGTTTCTGCAGAAGACTATTGAATCCTGGTTCGCTTTCCATCACTATACCTGTTTTGTATAGCACTGACTTACAAGTACATATCCACGAACCGCTTTTTCGACAGCTTTACCACTAAGCATATGCATCACTGTGTTTTCACCGTAAATCGTTCCTCAAATATTTGCGATGCCACTTTCATCCATTAAAGTACCAATAGCGCCGAACAGATTCATCAGTGTATGAAAACTCCCTAGTAATAACACAACACTTCGTAACGGACTATCTTCAGGAACTTCATTTATTATTTCAGAAGCTTTCCATAACAGTGGCTGGTCAAAAGCTATAACTACAGAAATGGTATACTTTGAAGCCAGTTTGCAAAAAAAGTTTAAAGGTAAAAAAATGCTTGTCTTGTACCAAGAAGA
Source organism: Vesta saturnalis (assembly GCA_036346205.1). Classification (NCBI taxonomy): domain Eukaryota; kingdom Metazoa; phylum Arthropoda; class Insecta; order Coleoptera; family Lampyridae; genus Vesta; species Vesta saturnalis. Next base: position 1,955,730 of record JARFJB010000370.1, on the reverse strand, counting down.
CATATCAAGCATTGGAAGCAAAAACCACGGATGACTGTCCAGGATGTTGATGTTTCTTATATGCTATATGCATAAACCCTTGCCAGTTTGTAACTCGTTGCCTGAAGCAAAAAGATACCTCCCACATAATATCAGTGTCATGGGATAATTCTGTTAGAGCATGAGGGTGATTGAATTTAAACGTAAGTGTATTCTCTGCAAAACGGTAATCCATTATATTTACTTGTGTTCGATTTATATTCAGTTCAAATATTTTCTTCTAGAAACTGTCTGCATGATTTTTTGTCCAGGGGTTATGGCTGCTATTATACCCATGCCGTGAAATGTGCCCTTTCCATCTAAGGTCACAATGTTGTGGTCTACGTTGTCTGCTGCAAACAGTACCATTGTGTATGATGCATTTGCACTGACTAAAATATCCGGAGCAAGAGATGAAGCTGCACTTTCTTGAAATCTCAGAACCTCTGAGTGAGGAGCAGTAACCCATAGCACAGCGATTGTCTATCAATAACATTGACCGGAAGTGATGGTACATTTGGATAGCTAATACAATGTGCAATGGAGCTATAACACTTCTCGGACGCACAGCTTGAACGATAGCTTTTCCAGCACTTACTATTTTCCTAAACTTATCATTCCCTACAAGAAGGTGTTCAAGAAGCTTATTCAAACTATCATAAATGTATTCTAAATGTGACTCTAAGTTGATTTCTTCGGTCGTTGGATATTTTTCCTTGGAAAATTTAATTGAAGTTTTAATATCACTTTATAATATCACTATTATACTTTTTTTATGAGGTTCTTCGTCACATTTATTCATTATACTAACGTAGTCACGTAATATTATCATAGTTGTACGGCTAAAAGTAACAATATCATGCAATCCGTCATCCTCTGCAATAAATAAAGAGTCTCCATAGTATTACAAAAGCTTGGACTTAAGACACTGCGTTATTCAATAAACTCAGCTGAAACCTGCACTTTATAAACCAGTTGCAACAAATAGTAGTAAATGATTTGTTTACCGTTTGGATTATTTTTGGTACAGCAATTAAATAATAGTATATTATAATACGAGTGTATAAGCAAGCCTTATATGAACGCACCACAAGTTTGAAGAAAACGAATTTTCTGTAATGTTGTAAGGGCTTTAAAGGCGCTTATACACGAGTTTTATATACAATCTTTTAGTACGCTTGCAAGCATAGATTGATTACCATTTCGATTTTATTCCTTAAATCTTTTTTCAGGTAGCCACATGAAAAATTTGTTTCGTTAGCATGGAGATTTTTTATAAATATTGTTGTGGTTTTTCGTGTTTGGCAAAAAATGAGTTCTGACCAACAGGCTGAACAGAAACGAATTCCTGCTAAATCAAGAGACATGTACATTAAGGAGTACCAAAAGTTGAAAGCTTTGATGGGTGAAAAAGACTCTTCGACTGTAACTGAACTTTTGATGCTAGCATACATGATGAAAATGGTAAAATTATTTATATTATAACATAAGTGTATAATAATTAATTGTTTGCTTTTCTGTTTCATGCCAGTCGATTGTATACGAATGTTCCTCTGTGTGGTGTATATACCCGAAACTTCAGACAATGTTAAGGCTGAAAGAGGATGTCGATTTGGCGAGTTATCATAAACTTCACGCTTTTATGAAAGTAGAAGAAGAAGAAGAATTACGAAAATTTGTTTCCGGAGGCTGCTGACAATACTTTTTTGTTTTTGAAGGTATATTGGTAACTGACGAATTTATGTAAGTAATAATTTTATTTTCCAGGCTGTTACCATTTATGGTGTTTTTAGATCCTGTAGAAGGTATGAAATGTGAGATTTGCGTTTGACTGATATAAAAAAAGATGGTCCCGTTTTCTTGATTAAAATACGATTATCTGAAACTGAAAAGGGAGGAAATTTGCCGTTGTTGATTGTCCTGGATTTGTCGTTGCGTCCTGAAAATGTAGCAACGGATAGAGTATTTTTCAAGTATGCAGATGGCAAGTTCTGGGGATAAGTAGTTGGCATTAATACTTTTGCTGAAATTTCTTCACGTATAGCGCGCTACTTGAATCTTTTTGAACCTGAAAAATATACCGACCACACATTTAGGCGTACATACACCACGATTATGGCAAACAGTGGCATGAGTATTGACCAACTAAAAGGTCAAATTGAGTGGAAGTCTTCTAGTGTTGCGTCAGCGTACATTGAAGATTCTAGTAGAAATAAAGTTATAATTTCTAAGCGTATGAGACTCAGAGCCTTCCTTCCATCAATTTTTCATGCAACTACAAGTCAATGATTCGAATTGTACCTTTCATTTTCAATTTGGTAATTAATATTGTGCAACAAATTGCAAAGTTTGAAGTTTATTAATGTCAGATTAATATTACTGTTTCTTAATAACCAACCTATAAAGCAAAAGTAGGCCGTGCTATAATTGTCGATTTGCGCACACTCCAGCATATTTTAATGGTCATTTATATATATATATATATATATATATATATATATATATATATATATATATATAATATATATATATTTATTCTATGGCAAATCCATTCGAAAAATTTGAAACCATTGTTGTATAGATTTTAATATGTGGGTATTCCTACTTGTTATTTACTAATAGCCATGTGTTAAAATAATAAATGAATTATGAGAACTAGGTTTTGCTGAATTATTTCGAAATTACAATCATAATTTTAATGCAATATTCGAACAACTTCTGGTAAATATATTTTTGGAAACTTTAGTATGTCAGGCTGTACACCTAATACTACAAGATAAAACCATAAAACGTTTTCTTGCAATTTTTTTAACGATACCTGTGTTTATTTTTTTTCTTAGTTTGCTTGGACTATCAGAACTGTGGAGAAAGAATTATTCAGAATAAGAATTGAACAAGTGATGTCTAGCTTTACATTAATAAAACAATTTAAGAACACTACTGAAACTTTGCAAGTGCTTTCGTAAGTAGGTAAGTACCAGTTATGGAATTATTAAGCATTCCTGACATTTTGAGTTAATCCAAAGGTTATTTACAGTATATCTCCAGACAAAAACAGAGGAGGCATATTGAAAAAGCCAGATAATTAATAGGTAGTTTGGATAATGAGAAACTAATCAAGACAAAAACAAAGTGTAACCATCTAGAGAAAACTGACCTACACCGCCCTAAGCTTGTCTGCTTTGTAACCAATGAAAATGCCACTTTTGTTGACATATTTATGTAAAGTCTTCGGTTTGTCTCATATATCCCGCTCACCAAAGATTGGTAATAGTCTACTACTATCACACCCTGCGCTACCTATTCCAAAAATGAGTTTGAAAGCGCGTAGCTAGCTATTACACCCTGCGCTATATACTACAAAACGAGTTGGAGAGCGCTTATTATAAAAGATACAGATTTGGTTAAATTAGATGAATTACTCCTAAGGATTAGTGAAATTATAGGACACTCTCCAATTTCCAAATTTCCATGTATTTTAAGACTTATGGCAAGAAAAAGAAAATGTCAAATTTATTTTTCTTGTAATATCTTTTTTGTTATATTAGACATATAAATTTTATTTGCACTTTCTTAAGATATTTTTTATGCAGAATTTAAATATCACTTTGGATTTTTTTTTGCACTTTCTATTTTTTAGTTTCAACCCCTAAATAAAATTTTTCTTATGAAACGACAAGTCGACTTTGAAATAATTGATCGTGTTTTTTGTCCTCTTTACAATGATATAGCACATGTACTATCTATTTTTAGAAACAACAAAGAAAATTTAAAAAAATGTATTTTATTAAAGACTCTAACAATAAGTAGGCCGTGAAACATGAGAAAACGACAAATAATAGGTAACAACAAGAGTTAAGCAGGTAATGGTATTGGAGAAAATGATCCAATTATAAAAGATGTTCAAACAATTGACCATTCCGTTCTAAACATAATTGTGCCCTGCGTAGTGTCGACGTAATTGCTCTGCGTAGTTTTTGGCGTTTAATGCTACCAAATGCTGCAAGAACAGCTTCACGAAGATCTTCGGCATTCTCAAATGTTTGCACGTACACTCGATTTTTTACGTAGCCCCAAAGGAAAAAGTCCAAGGGCGTTAAGTCTGGAGATCTGGGTGACCATAAAATCGGCCCTCGATTACCATGAATTTGGAACCCGATTATTAAGATATTCGCTGATGATGTTTGAATTGTGGGGTAGGGCGCCATCTTGTTGGAAGCAGATATTAATATTCTCAATCAGTGCTAAATCATCAAGTTTATTTTCTGAATCAGTTTGTAGTAAATTCAAATACCTTTCACTATTTAATGTTTCGTTAAAAAATATGGGCCCAATAAGTTTAGCGCCTAAAATGCCACATCAGACGTTAAAACCAAATTTCACTTGATGCCGACTTTCCTTAACAACGTGAGGATTTTCACGGTCCCAAAAGTGAACATTGTGTCGATTGAAAAGGCCATTATTTGTATATCTGCTTTCGTCAGACCACAAAATCGTAGCTGGAAAATTATCGTTATTCTCACATTGATTAACATACCATTGGCAAAATTGTAATCTTCTCCCCTGATCTCCATCTCTAAGTCCCTGCAGAATGGTGTACTTATACGGATGATACCTGTGACGTTTTAAAATTCTTTGTGATGTAGTTTTCAAAATACCAGTGTTATATTCAATTTCTCTAACAGATGTTGAAGGATTTTCAATAACTGATTGTAATACATTTAGTTCTGCATCTTCATTCCGTAATTTCGGGTTTGTAGTAGGTTTTGAAAATGAACCATATTCTTTTAAATTAATTACCAAATTTCTGTACGTACGAGCACTGGGCTGCCTTCTTTCAGGATACAGCCTCAAGCACATCCGTTCAGCTTCTAAACTGTTTTTATGAGACAAGATGTAACAACTCAACATATCAAACTTTTCAGTATTAGTAAATAAAGTCATGTTTGACACAACAATATTCTGGAACGAATAATTTTTAAGTGACATTAAATTCGATTGTGTTTTTATGTTTCACGGCCTGCTTATTGTTAGAGTCTTCAATAAAATACATTTTTTTTAATTTTCTTTGTTGTTTTTAAAAATAGATAGTACATGTGCTATATCATTGTAAAGAGGATAAAAAAACACGATCAATTATTTCAAAGCCGACTTGTTCCATAAAAAAAATTTAATTTAGGGGTTGCAACTAAAAAATATAAAGTGCAAAAAAAAAGATCCAAATTGATATTTAAAATTCTGCATAAAAAATATTTAAAGAAAGTGCAAATAAAATTTATATGTCTAATATAACAAAAAAGATATTACAAGAAAAAGAAATTTGACATTTTTCTTTTTCTTGCCATAAGTCTTAAAATACATGGAAATTTGGAAATTGGAGAGTGTCCTATAATTTCAGTAATCTTTAGGAGTAATTCATCTAATTTAACCAAATCTGTATCTTTTATAATAAGCGAGATCCCCATGCTGGAAATGTTATGTGGGACACGTTGTATACACTTCTAACCAATTAAACATATACACATATGTACATTTTTGGTAAAGTAATATACACTGTACACATCCACCTGTCTATATCTATTTATTTAATAAAACAAGTTTCTGTTATAATAATACAATATACATAATGTTTGGGTTGACATTTACTTCAATACAAAATACCCAATCATACCAAAATCTATATTAATCAAGCACTGATGTTTGATGATCCCTTATCAAATATTCAAAACAGGTTATGAGGTTTACAGAAAGCCTGGTAGAAACCTTCATAAATTATCCAACCACCATCCACGTCAGAAAATTTGTGTAATTAAATCTTTAGTAGATCGAGCAAAACGAATTTGTGATTTGATAAAATCCCTACAAGATAATGGATATTCACTTACTGATTATTACACCTTCTAGACATAACCTTAAAGACAAACCAGTTCTTAAGGTTGGTACTGTTTTTCTTAAATTTATAGCTAAGTTACGGATATAATTGAATCCAAATTAAATATGGCATTAAGACTGTTTCTAGACCTACAAGAAAAATTAAAGAACATTATTATGTTCGAAGTAATAGAGATATATAAACACACTAACAATTTTATAAACAGAAGACAATCTTCGTTTAAATAGGTTTTGGCATCTTATAACTAAAAAAAGTCATAATGGTACGTCTTGATTTTAATTTTATTTTTAGCTTTTGGATATCTAGGTTTTTTGCTGTGTTTTTCCCAGACCTTGATGGAAATGCTTTACCAATTATATGTTAAATTACCACAGCACTATAATAATTAATCATAAGTAGTTGAAATTAAAATTAAAAATTACATAAATCGTTCTGTATTATACTTTTCATTGTTAAATAACACTTGCACCTATTGATAAAACTATTTTTTTCTTGGACGTAACTGTATTATTTTATTTGATGTCATATTTATATTTGCTTCTACCAATTTTAGATTGTATTTTTTCACAACTTCACACTTTTATCATATCTTGATAAAAATTTGTTAAATTTGTTTTTGGTTGACATTTTGCATCATTAGCCTTCGACCGTTAGAGAGGGTTCTGATTTGTCATCTTCAAGACAGGTTAATAATATTTAGTTTTCTTATGATCTAAAATTATGTTCCATAGTTAGCTTTGTACGTTTATGAAACTGTTATATTAATAGCAGGCTTATGTTTACATTCTAATTTTCAGATTTCACAAAATTGTTTCAACATCTTTAATAATTCTAATTGATATAACTACTGACAAAGATAACCGTGACTGTCCTTAAAATATCTTCGAATTGTTTGCGTGTGTGCGTCCGTACCTGCTTGAACGCATGCGGGTGTGTTTGTGTAGGTGGATGTGTAGGGTGTGGGTGTAGGTATGGGAGTGGGTGCGGGTGTGGGTGTAGGTGTGGGTGAGTGTATAGGTGGGTGTGGGTGGGTATGTGCCCGTCCGTGAGTGCGCTTGTGTGTAATTGTATGTTAGTATCGATAGTAGCTTCAGAACAACACGTACGTACGCAACATTTTGTATATAAGCTTGCTTTCGTTTCTCCTGGAACTGATTAGATTTTAGGAGAAATTAAACAGCGGAAGTGTGGGTAATACATATTCTGAAACTGAATATTTCAAAGATATAAAAATACTAATATTCTATGCAATGATTTAGTACAACACGTGATGTTCCTAATGTATAATTCAATTGTTACTTAAAATTTTTTCAATATCTGAATAACGATTAATTGTGTAAGAAAATGTGTACACATATTCTTTAGAGAAAATTTAATTTTATATAACTTCTTCGTTAGGTTGCTTGGCGTAAAAGGAAATAAGCATAAAAATAATTTAGATAGTACCGAAAAAATTGTATTACCGATATCCTTATATCTATTAACGTTTACCCGAGATTAAGTTTTAAACGCCCATCTGGCATAGATTTTTGGTTCTGCGCTTGCACTGTTTCCTATTTTCGTTATGAACGTATTAAAAAGAATGGGTTTCGTAATTGTCTTAAAGAAATGGTATGGAACAACACACGAGCTTCCAATCTACCAACCGGAAATTAAAAGGAATGAAATAATTTTACTAATAATTAAATTTTATAAATGTTTTTTGTGATTCTTTATTAGCAATCAGAACGAAATACAATCTATAAGCCAATTAGATGGCTAGTACATTGGTAAGTGAATTATGTACGATAATGACTTAGAGGGCTGCAGCAGTGCATTTGGATGAATTTCGAGTTTGGTGTAGTGTTTGGTGCCTGTTTTTCTGACTACTTTACGGACATATGGGATTTTGAGGTCTGTATATAAGGTGTGATTCGAAACATACCACGGCGTTTCAGTTGTGGCTCGGAGTGTTTTAGATTGAGTTCTCTGAATTATTGTTGTATTGGACTTGCTAGCGTATCCCCAAAATTCGACGCCGTAGGTCCATATCGGCTTTAGCACTATTTTACAGATCAAGATTTTGTTTTCCATTGACAGGAACAAGCCAGATGAGTTCTGTTAAATTAACTTGAGTGCTTTTTATTTCAATGTGATTTTTCCAATTTAATTTGCTGTCGAATGTTAGGCCTAAGTATTTTACATTGTCACTTTGTGATAATGTTACTTGATTGACGCTTACAGGTGGGCATCTACCTTTTCCGAGAGTGAAGGTAACATGTGCCGATTTATATTCGTTAACCTTGATCTTCCATCCATATGTTACTTAAATTTAAGTGGTGTTGTAAATTTGAGGAGGCTACTATGGTGTAACAACCTTTTTTTGTGGTTGTATTAAAAAATACGTTAATCTAAGATCATTAATTTATTTGGCGTAAAATTAGAGAAGTTTTTAATTATTTACATGTAGAATTGAGAAAGGCAACTTAAATTGCATTTCCTAGAACATATATTTTGGGTGTAATATTACATAAATAGTTTTAGTTCCCTTTCTTAAAAAAATTGGATTTATATTATTGTATTCGCGCAAGCGTGAAGATTTTTAAGGGGAATACACTTGAGTTATTCGGAAAGCTTTTTTGTGATTCACTTAATGCTGACTGTTAACAGCAATAAGCATGATTTTTACTTAATTTTTTATATTTTGGTGCCATCAGAATTTTGGTGGTAAGTTATTTTTTTTTCTGATTATATTTAAAACTAAAGCCTTTGCTTTTTTTTAGGCACTTTCATTTTTTTAAGTACTTACTATTTAAGTACGCACCTTTTAATCACTTAATTTGTATACTTAATAATCTTTAATGGCACGTATTAGTCAATATTTTACTGTACTATTATTTTAAATGGCAAGTTTTACTTGAGTTACCTTTACAACGCAAGTTCTACATTCTTTTACAAATAAATTTGGCGAATTAAACTTCAAGGAAATTCCATATTTTAAGGATAACTAAGCAAGACATTGACCTCACTATATGAACCATTCTGCTTCATAGTACCTGTCACAGTGTATGTACAGATCCGTTAAAAGGTAAAGTTTTTTTTATAATTTAGTATAGTTTATGACTTCTGAATTTTTTCTCGTTTTCAAACATATATTAAATAAACTTATGTATAACTTGTTATTTTATTTTCATTTGTGTTAATTTGTTTATAGTATTCAATAACTAGGTTTTGTTGTTCCTAGATAGATATATAAAAAAAAAGAAAGACAACATGGCGCTCGAGAATTTATTATTTTTTTCATAATATTTTTGATAACATTTTTGGAATTAAGTGAAAATAATCAAGCAGAAAAGAAGCAACTAGCATTTCAGGTAGGTTAATTAAACTCTAAATTAGAACCCACCCTTATATTCATCTACCGATGAGCCGACGGCAGTAGCGATTATTAAAAGGTAATTTTTTATATTAATTAAATTATTTGATCAATTACGAATGGTATATTACATCATCGCTTTTTTATTTAATGTTATAAGTTGGCCCAGTTTTAGTGTTTATACACTTGGAGCCGCTATTAATGTTACAATTTGACGCCTTTTAATAATTGTTGTTATACTTTGGCTTAAGTTAAGGTTATAATGGATCATCATGCGCTGAGAATATGGAGGAGTCGTCCGCGAAGGTACCCGTTGTTGTGTGTATAGGACACTCTCACTTCGAATTGGCGTTATTGTAGGTATGACTTCATCAGTTTAAAGGAGCAGTTTGGAAGGATTCTTTTTATTTTTTAGTAGTAGTCCAGGGTGTCACACTTTGTCCAAAGCTTGACTGACATCTATAAATGCATCTGTGCAGTCTTTTTTACCTTTAAATGTCTTGTTTATGATGTTGACAATTCGGTGACATTGTTGGTTGTGAAGTGTACATGTCTAAATCCAAACTGATGATTTGGGATCCAATCCTGTATTCAGTCTGTTGAGAAAGAAGTCTTTCAAATGGTCTTGAAATTGCGGGTAGTCAGCTTATCGGGAGATAAGGTGCGGCATCTGACCGGTTTTGCGAGGTATTAATATCATTATGATTTGGGCTATTTTAAGTGATGTGGGCAAGTAGTCTTGTCTAAGCATTGCACTGAAGCTGTACAGGAGTTTTATTAATCTTTTTCTTGGCAATTTTAATATTCTTTCTGTAAGGCGGTCTATGTCAGGGGTCTTTTTGGGGTTTGGGTACTTAAAACCTGTTTGACGTCCTGTACCTGGTCATTGTTCTAGGGTTGAAACACCTCTGCTGGGTACTCGGCCTTTTGTTTATCATTTGTTGTCCATGGACTTGGTGGTGTTCAGTATTTCGGCATGGGGGGAGATGTTGTTAATGTTCTCTTTCTGTTTTTATGATTTTACATATAAAGACAGAATTAGCATCGATTAGGGTTTGTATCGCGATAGCTCAGTTGGATAGAGCGTTATTCTAGCAATATAATTATCGTAGGTTTAAGTCCAGCTCGAGGTAAACCCTTTATTCATAATTATAATAAAATTAATAATAATTTTCAATTACATATTAACTTTTGAACATCACAAAAACTTATAATAATTACTAATAATTTATTAGAATAATTACGCAACCTCCTTTTAATACGTTCTTAAAGAGAAAAAGCTACTTTTAAAATTTTGTGTCAGATAGAGCCTAACTGACATCTAGTTGTTAGCCTGAAAAAGATTACAATGCTGCCCGTTTTCATAAAAACACGCACACGTACACGCACACGTAAATGCACGAGTGCGTGTGTGTGTAGTGCGTGTGCTGTGTGCGTGCACTGCACGACAGCACACGCACACACACGCACACACACACGCACACGCACACGCACACGCACACGCACACGCTCACGCTCACGCACACGCACACTCACATGCACACGCACACACACGCACACGCACGCTCGCACGCACAAGCACGCACGCGCACACGCGCATTCACACATACACGCACACGCACACGCACTCGCACATGCACACGCAAACGCACACGCTCACGCACTCGAACTCGCACACGCAACCGCACACGCACACGCACACGCACACGCACACGCACACGCACACGCACACGCACACACACGAACTCGCACACGCACACTCACATGCACATGCAATCGTACACGGTCGTGTACACACATACACACGAACTAAAACATGCACATGCACACAATTACGCACACACGCACGCGCTCTATTAGCGCACACGCACACGCACACGCACACGCACACGCACACGTACACGACACGCACACGCACACGCACACGCACACGCACACGCACACGCACACGCACACGCACACGTACATGCACACGTACACGCACATGCACACGCACACGCGCACGCACACTACCACGCACACGCACACCCACCCGCACACGCACTCGCACACGCACACGCACACTCACACGCACACACACACGCACACGCACACACACGCGCACAAGCACACGAACACGCACACGCACGCGCACCCGCTCATGCACACGCACCCGCACACGCACACGCACAGGCACGCGCACACGAACACGCATACGCACACGCACACACACACGCAAACGCACACGCACACGCACACGCACACGCATGAACATACACACACGCACAGGCACATGCACACGCACAAGCACACGCACACTCACATGCATACACTCGCACACGCGCACTCACACGCACACGCACTCCCACTCGCACACGCACACGCACATGAACACGCCCACTCACACGCACACGCACATGCACACGCACACGCACACGCACACGCACACGCATACGCACACACTCACACGCACCTTCACATGCAATCGTACACGCTCGTGCACACACATACACACATACTAAAACATGCACATGCACACAATTATGCACACCCGTACGCGCTCGTATCCGCGCACACGCACACGCACACGCACACGCACACGCACAAGAACACGCACACGCACACCCACCCGCACACGCACTTGTACACGCACACGCACACCTACCCGCACACGCACTCGCACACGCACACGTACCCGCACACGCACATGCACACGCACAAGCACACGCACACGCACACGCACACGCACACTCACACGCACACACTCGCACACGCGCACTCACACGCACACGCCCACGCACACGCACACGCACACGCACATGCACACGCCCACGCACACGCACACGCACATGCACGTGCAATCGTACACGCTCGTACACACACATACACACGGACTAAAACATGCACATGCACACAATTATGCACACGCGTACGCGCTATTATCTGCGCACACGCACACGCACATGCTCACGCAAACGCTCACCCACACTCACACTCGCACACACACGCACACGCACACGCACACACTCACACGCACACGCACACGTACACGCACACGGACACGCACACTCACACGTACACACTCGCACACGCGCAGTCACACGCACACGCACACGCACACGCACACGCACACGCACACGCACGCTCACACGCACAAACACGCAAGCGCACACGCGCATTCACACATACACGCACACGCACACGCACTCGCACATGCACACGCACACGCACACGTACAGGCACACTCACACGCAAACGCACACGCTCACGCACTCGAACTCGCACACGCATCCGCACACGCACACGCAGACGCACACGCACACGCACACGCACACGCACACGCACACGCACACGCACACACTCACACGCACACGCACACGTACACGCACACGGACACGCACACTCACACGTACACACTCGCACACGGGCAGTCACACGCACACGCACATGCACACGCACACGCACACACTCACACGCACACACGCACACGCACATGCATATGCAATCGTGCACGCTTGTGTACACACATACAAACGGACTAAAACATGGACATGCACACTATTACGCACACGCGTACGCGCTCGCATCCGCGCACGCGCACACGCACACGCACATGCACACGCACATGCACACGTACTCGCACACGCACATGCTCACGCACACCCACCCGCTCATGCACTCGCACACGCACACGCACCCGCACCCGCACACGCACACGCACACGCACACGCACACGCACACGCACACGCACACGCACACGCACACGCACACACACACACGCACACGCACACGCACACGAACACGCACACGCACACGCACGCGCACACGCACACACACACACGCAAACGCACACGCACACGAACACGCATGAGCATACACATACGCACACGCACATGCACACGCACAAGCACACGCACACTCACATGCACACACTCGCACACGCGCACTCACACGCACACGCACTCCCACTCGACACGCACACGCACATGAACACGCCCACGCACACGCACACGCACATGCACACGCACACGCACACGCACACGCATACGCACACACTCACACGCACCTTCACATGCAATCGTACACGCTCGTGCACACACATACACACGTACTAAAACATGCACATGCACACAATTATGCACACGCGTACGCGCTCGTATCCGCGCACACGCACACGCACACGCACACGCACACGCACAAGCACACGCACACGCACACGCACACCCACCCGCACACGCACTTGTACACGCACACGCACACCTACCCGCACACGCACTTGCAAACTTTTTCAACGGTAGTTGCGGAAATGAAATTTCCCAAAAAAGATCAGGCGGTTATTTTTCCCTCTATTGATGGATTGACGGTTAAAGATTATGTGTTAGCTACAGGGAAGGTTGTCAATCCGAAAAGTATTTTATTTGCCTCGCGTATGAGTAACAACCGAATATGCATATATTTATCATCAACAGAACTTGTTCATAAATTTATCGAGGAGCAAGGCGGAATTGACATTAATTCTATTTTTGTGCCTGCCAGGAAATTAATTTTACCAGCCAAAAGGATTATTCTGTCAAATGTATCGCCATGTATACCACACAATGTTATAGAAAAAGAATTAATAAGGAATAAGTTGCAATTAGTATCCCCATTAAGTTTTATAGGAGCAGGGATTGCAATAGACGGCTATTCCCACGTATACAGTTTTCGCAGGCAAGATTTTATTGCAAGTGACCACAGTTCTGACATAAATATACCTAGTTCAATTGTAATAGAGTTTGATGACGACACTTATAGAATTTTTTTGTCTGACGGAAAAGTCAAGTGCTTTAAATGCAACGAATTAGGACATATCGCTTCAAAATGTACACGATCTGGTGCTGAATTGCAACCAAATATTGCAGTAACCATTGAATCTCAGAAACGACCCCATCCACCCACAGAATCGTCATCCCAGGCATTTGAGGAAAGCCATTTATCAATTAATATCGTCGATCTCGAACACAATGAGTGTAGCATCGAAAATTCTGAAAACATAACCGAAAAATTTATAACGCCAACACAATCAAACACAGAGGAATATAGCAAAAAAAAAGGAAGATTGACCAAGAATCTCAGCCTGAGAACTATGAGGAAATCGAACAAGTATGGACTGAAAATGCAAATCAAATTCTAGATTTTGTTCTGTTCTCAGACTTTTTAGACAAAGTTAAGGGGTCTAATTATCCTTTAGAAGTAGCGAGGACTTCTACGGAAAATATTGTCGGTCTCATGGATTTAATTCGCGATGTTGCTCCGTTATTTAACCAAAGGGCTACAAAAGAAAGATGCAAACGGCTTATTAAATATATTCGGCGAGATTTGCAGAAAGAATGAACCCTGATCTCCTCACAGGAGTCCATTACAGAACTTCTAGATTGTACGTCCTCAAATGAAACCATTAACAGTTCTTTTTAATATTTTCAGTCTATAATGGATAATTCAAAAATACGTATATTTACAATAAATAGTAAAAGCATTAGATCAGAATTTAAATGGCTCCAGTTAGTACACTTTATAAATGCCAACTCTCCAGACATCCTCTTAATTCAAGAATCAAATGTAATGCAAATAACGTCACTATCAGATTGCAAACAATACGTATTTTATATTAACCCATGCGACAGTAAGTACAGCGGAACGATCATTGCAGTTAAAAAAAGCTTAAACTTAAATGAAATAGAACATGAAATTATAAACAACTCTTATGCACACAGAATACAAGTTACCGTTAATAATGAAAAATGGCATGTTATAAATGTGTATCTACCACACAATGCAAATATCGCATATGCAATCATTTCCAACCTCCAGGCTTTCCTGAGCACTGTAGATAGTACATCTCGAATTATAATTGGTGGTGATTTTAACTGCACCCTGGACGCACTGAATGATAGACTTGGTTCCGTAGAAAAAGATCTGAAGCACGCCCGACAACTGAATGAACTTATCCAATCGTCAAATCTTGCCGACTGCTGGAAACTTTTCAACAGAGGTAAGGGAGGATACACTTTTTACACATATACACTCAAAAACAGCGTCACGGTTAGATAGACTGTATTGCTCTCAAAACTTAATTACACAACTACAATCAACTAAACTGCATACATCATTCTCAGACCATCTTTCAGTATCAATCGTTTTCAATGTGCGTAAAGTTTATGATTACCCACCTTACTGGAAATTTGACAATTTTCTATTAGAAGACGAATCCTTTACAGATCATATGAAAGTGTTTTTAACAACGGAAGTTACTAAATCCATACCAGAGCATAGTATACCCACATGGTGGGAAAATTTAAAGCTAAAAATCAAGGACATAACAATCTTACATCAAAGGCAAAGTAAACAACGAAAGTACCAAGATATTCAAAACCTAGGAAAGCTAGTACAACAAACTCCGCAAAGTAGTGCAGGCCAACAATCCTACAACAATGTAGCGTCTTTAATGAAAACTTCAAAAGATGCGTTCCACCGCATAAGCGAAAGGCAACTAATAGCTAGAAGGTGTGAAAAATTAATTCAATCCGATCGTCCCACTCTCAATAAACACGTTGGAAGTACTTGCAAATCACTTACAGTACTAAGACATAATGGTAAAACAATTAATAGCCAACATGCAATCTGCGGAATTGTGAGAGATCATTTTAGTAGCATTTACAGTAAGAAACCCAGCAATACAAATTCTAGCAGTGTAGTATATAAGGATCTATCCCATCTTTCCAATAAGGATAAAGTTTTACTTAACGAACCAATATCCATCGATGAATTAACCGTAGCGGTAAAATTGTTAAACAAAAATAGTGCACCTGGTATTGATGGATTAACAACCCAGTTTTACGCATACTTTTGGGATATAATTAAACATTCTTATCAGAAAATGATTACCACAGCGATAGATAACAATCAACTACCACTTTCAGTTACAAAATCCGTGGTTGCTCTCATGCCTAAAAAAGGCGACTTATTAGAAATACAAAATTGGAGACCTATATCGTTATTGACAACGGATTACAAAATACTTGCTAAGACATTATCCGTAAGACTAACCAGCGTCATTAATAAAATAATATCACCTGATCAGAGTTATTCTATTCCCAATAGATCAATGTACGACACGATACATCTGCATCGCGAGCTTATACATTATGCTAACCAGCACAATATCCCATTAGCTGTAGTGAACCTAGACCAAAAGTCCGCGTTTGACAAGATTTGCCATGGGTACCTGTTTTGCGTTTAAAAAAAAATGAATTTGGGGGACGAATTTATAAAATATGTGAAATTGTTATACACAAAGTGCACCAGTCATATACGACTGGGATCATTACTAACCAGCGTCATCTCTGTTGAAAATGGTATTAGGCAAGGATGCCCTTTGTCAGGTCCGCTCTATTCCATAGCAATCGAACCTTTCCTGAATCTAATCCGAACATACACCAAAGGCCTCACTCTTCCTACGATTCCGTACCAGCTTAACATATGTGTAAGTGCTTACGCGGATGACATTACAGTGTTTACAGCAGATAACAAGGACTTTAAAGTTTTACAAAATTGTTACAATATATATACAGAGCAATCAGGTTCAGAGTTAAACTTAAGTAAGTGCAAAGGTATGTGGTCTGGAAGTTGGAAAGCCCGAAAGGAAACACCTCTAAATATCGAATGGTTTACACACATAGAAATTTTAGGAATCAACTTTTCAAATGATGAAAATTTTAGCCGTGAACAAAATTTTATTAAGCTATCTCAATCGTTGAACAACTCTATCACAAAGTGGAATGGAATATCACCAACATTGTCAATAGTGGGAAGAAAAAACGTAATTCATCAGTTTATAGCGCCCAAGTTATGGCATGTCTTACAAAGCGTTGCATTAACTCTCCAACAGCAAAATGAATTACAAAAAAGGATAGTAGACTTCATGTGGAAGGGAAAACACTGGGTAGCGCAGCAGTATTTGTGTGTTCCAGGTTATAAAGGTGGACTAGGATTAGTGCACATTCCATCAAAAATCAAACTAATGAGGGTAATGTTAGCAAAAAAATTGATATGCACCCAAGAAGAACAAAAATGGAAGGTGTTGATGGAACATGCGTTAAGATCTGCAGATTCCATTGGTTTGGCTTGGCAGTGGTTCTTTTTGAAAGACAGAAACCCTAGCAAAGGTTCTTTATCTCCATTTATTATTGAAACCATTAAAACCAATCAAAGCGTAGGTCTCTTCCTAGAACAGTACGATGTCATGAAAACACCTACATTGCCCTCATCGCTTGTACCACACGATGTTCCACCTATTTTTGCTGATATATGGATAAAGCATGGTTTTGTCACACTAAACGATTTTAGACAAAACAATGTCTGGTTGGATGATATGTCATTACTTGCTAGGTTTCCCCACATTAGCGAGGTAGTAAAAAATGAGCTACTCCGGCACTATTATCGAATTAAGCAGGTTTTCGCTGAGAAGCTTGTAGACTATGGGCATACAAACCCAAAAAATATGATTTTATTTAATTTCGACCACAAAACGTACTGCTTAAATAAACGAACCAAAAGAAAGCATCAAGAACTACTAACAACTACGTTTTTCAATAAACCCGAAAATCCTCTGCAGATAAACAACTATTGGAATACCGAAACGACAGAATGGAAAGGCTTTTTCAACAAATTAACAAACGGATATGTTTCCGAAATAGCATGGGGGTTCGCTTTAAACCGCTTAGCTGATCCATTGTATTTATGCCGTGCCGGTATCAGAAATACAAGTACATGTCACTACTGTAACGAGCAAAATGCAAATGTGAAGCATATGATCCTGCGCTGCTCACAAACCAAAGAGCTTTGGGATTTAGTACATACATCAGCATCACTCATACTTGGACTACCGTCCATAAGCGAAACACAAATAATATGCGGCGTAAAAGGTAGCCAACAAGCAAACGATCTGGCAAACTTTTTAATAAATCTAGCTAAAGCAACCATTTACAATACGTACATCAACGATATTAAAAACAATACCGTGACTGCGTGTCTAAAGTGTCAGTACGTAACACGCCTAAGAAACAGAATCATTCAGGATTTTTCGTGGCACACCGGGAAAAAAACAATTGACACGTTTATTTCGAAATGGACAATCAACAATGTTTTGTGTGTTATAAATTCGGAACAACAACTGATCTTAAACATATCATGCGCTTAAACTTTCGCGGCTCCTCAGAAAATAATGGTATATTTGTAATGTACATATGGTGAAAATTTTGAATTGAATGTATATACAATGTTTTAATAAATATAATAATAATAATAATAATAATAATAATAATAATAACACGCACACGTACCCGCACACGCACACGCACACTCACACGCACACACTCGCACACGCGCACTCACACGCACACGCCCACGCACACGCACACGCACACGCACATGCACACGCCCATGCACACGCACACGCACACGCACAGGCGCACACTCACACGCACACACACATGCACGTGCAATCGTACACGCTGGTACACACACATACACACGGACTAAAACATGCGCATGCACACAATTATGCACACGAGTACGCGCTAGTATCTGCGCACACGCACACGCACATGCTCACGCAAACGCTCACCCACACTCACACTCACACACACACGCACACGCACACGCACACGCACACACTCACACGCACACGCACACGTACACGCACACGGACACGCACACTCACACGTACACACTCGCACACGCGCAGTCACACGCACACGCACACGCACACACACACGCACACGCACGCTCACACGCACAAACACGCAAGCGCACACGCACACGCGCACGCACACGCACACGCACACGCACACGCACACGCACACACTCACACGCACACGCACACGTACACGCACACGGACACGCACACCTCACACGCACACGCACACGTACACGCACACGGACACGCACACTCACACGTACACACTCGCACACGCGCAGTCACACGCACACGCACACGCACACACACACGCACACGCACGCTCACACGCACAAACACGCAAGCGCACACGCACACGCGCACGCACACGCACACGCACACGCACACGCACACGCACACACTCACACGCACACGCACACGTACACGCACACGGACACGCACACTCACACGTACACACTCGCACACGCGCAGTCACACGCACACGCACACGCACATGCACACGCACACGCACACACTCACACGCACACACGCACACGCACATGCATATGCAATCGTGCACGCTTGTGTACACACATACACACGGACTAAAACATGCACATGCACACTATTACGCACACGCGTACGCGCTCGCATCCGCGCACACGCACACGCACACGCACATGCACACCCACATGCACACGTACTCGCACACGCACACGCTCACGCACACCCACCCGCTCATGCACTCGCACACGCACACGCACCCGCACCCGCACACGCACACGCACACGCACACGCACACGCACACGCACACGCACACGCACACGCACACGCACACGCACACGCACACGCACACGCACACGCACACACACACACGCACACGCACACGTACACGCACACGCACACGGACACGCACACTCACACGCACACACTCGCACACGCGCAGTCACACGCACACGCACACGCACACGCACACATTCACACGCACACGCGCACACGCACATGCATATGCAATCGTACACGCTTGTGTACACACATACACACGGACTAAACCATGCACATGCACACTATTACGCACACGCGTACGCGCTCGCATCCGCGCACACGCACACGCACACGCACACGCACACGTAAACGCACACGCACATGCTCACGCACTCGCACACGCACACGCGCACGCACACGCGCGCGCACACGCACACGCACACACACACGCACACCCACACGCACGCGCACCCGCACGCGTACACGCACCCGGACACGCACACGCACACGCACACGTACACGCACACGCAAACGCACACGCACACGCACACGCACACGCACACGCACCCGCACACGCACATGCACACGCATGAGCATACGCACACGCACACGAACACGCACACACAGACGCACACCCACACGCACGCGCACCCGCACACGTACACGCACCCGGACACGTACACGCACACGCACACGTACACGCACACGCAAACGCACACGCACACGCACACGCACACGCACACGCACACGCACACGCACACGCACCCGCACACGCACATGCACACGCTTGAGCACACGCACACGCACACGCACAAGTACACGCACACGCACCCTAGCTTACCGTAAATTTTAATTTTCCATTGTAACCCAGGAAACAGAAGTTTGAATGAATATTATTGGTGGGTTTTTTGCTCTCTAACTAAATTAAGGGTCATGGTTTAATGCCAACCTTACATGTACTTTTATCAATGTCCCATAATACTCCTTATGCAAAAGAATTCACTGATTCTAATTTTCTGACGTTAATGTTTGGTGTGGAAATCATGGTAAAGAATAATATTTATTTTCTTTGAACCATCATTACACTAGCAAACTGATTAACTGAACCTTTCATTTATGAGGGCACATTAAATGGACAAAGGTAATACTACGAAACCAACTTCCTGCAATTAGAGAAGTTGTTCTATCTAATGAGTTGAACAATTTATCGCCTAATTGGTACTATATTTTATATTAAAAACAGATGTATTTTTGATTTAAATTTTATCAGGTTCCGCTAAGTTCAATTTTGGGAAATATAATATTTATTGTGGGAGATAAAATAAATATTATAAATTTTTGTGGTTTGTTTTATTACTTTACGTAAGTAAGTATATATCGTTGAAAAGCTAGAACAATTTTTATTCCGAATTAGTTCAAATCCAACACAGCATCCCTAAAGGAAGTGAATTTGATGATGGCATCAAACATCCTAATATTTCCATTTAATATCGAAGTAGGCGCATTCTACGCAAAAAGTTGTTTTGAAAATGTCTATACAGATTTTTACAATTTCCGTATATAATAGAACTGCGAATGTAATTGCTTTTTTTAAAATATCTTAACAACCATAACAGTTATAGTGAAACTATAAGCACTATTAAAGTACTAATTATTGTCTGAAACTTTCCCCGTTTAATCTCCTTTCCTTATAGTTTCTCCCAATATATTACTCTCAAATTTCTGGGCACAGCATATTTAAATATGAAAGTGTTGCTATTCGTGCAGCCGCATACATTCTGTTACTTCAAATTTATGTAGTATGTAGTTTAACAAAGGTTATAAGTGTAATATAATCCCAAACTTATTCTGTTCGGAACTCTCAGTGATCTGAGTTTCTAAAGTAATCATTTTTATGGCTACTGGTTAGTAGATATTTATTGGCAGACAACAGCAAAACTGTTAATTATTTGGTCAGTGTAATAATTGCTTAAAATGAAGAATGTAATATTTCTTGTTGCCAACTCACTCAGGTTTGTAATCGATAAACTAAAATATTAAATTATTTACTTTGTATAAGTACATGTTGGAGATTCTACTGGTATTAAAAATAGATAAGTAAGTAAATACGTTAAAATCATCATTAAAAGGTACTTACAATATTTAAATAAATCAAAAAATATTTGAGTAGTACTGTCAAACAATCTCTTAGTAATCAAGAATGTGATAAGTATCTACATGTAAATACAATAATCAGTAAAACTAAATACAGCGCTCGATGTTTTCTTAGAGGGGCCGATAATAAATTTACACATTTAAAAAAATGGATAGAAAAATTAAATAGGAATACGTTCTAACTACACGTGTTTCTAAATGACCATATTTTGTCGCTAGGTTTTCATTCTCTCACACCTGCATGTGTTCTACTCATCAGAGTTGAACACTTCAAATTAATGACAAATTTTACGAGTACAGATCCCAACCTGCGACGTCAGAAGTAGTTCGTCATGTTTTTTGCTGAATGTCGGCCGTGACGACTATTACTTCAACATCATTTTGTAGCGATTGATAACGGGTAGAAGGCAGTGAAACATATGTTTGGAATTTGCTTGACCTTGACTTTTCGCCTACTGGGAGTCGTCCGATCGAGGTGAAAATAGGAAGTGCACATGCTTACGTGTTATGGTATTAATAAGCGTAAATACAGGTACTTGAAAATGGTTAAACCATTTATCCTGTAGTCGTCGATGCCAACATCAATTTGTGAACAATGCCATCAACTCAAACAGGTTGCAAAAAAGTTGAGTCGTTCTGTGTAACGGCGGAGACTAGCGCAATAATGTGCAATATTATAAATTCCTAATAAAGAAGAAAACTCTTCAGCCTTGCGACACAATTGCATAGCACAATTAACCAAAATTGTATACATTCTCGCCAATTCAGCCATTTATTTCTAATTGTCTAATTGAACTTGTGTTTTGAGTGTTAGTTATATCAATATCGGAAGCAAAACTAACTTTCTTATAGTTTTGACTGCCTGACAAATGAGAAAGAAAATTTGGATGAATTTTAAATAGAATTATACGTATTTGATTGAATTTGGTGTAATGAAAACGTACAAACAAATTTTACTAAATTAAAAAACCCCATAGCTAAGAACACTATTAATCAAGGCGCCTTTCAAATAAAAAAACTAAATAAAAAGATGCACAGGTACACGCGTTAAACTTACAACACCTCCCCGGTAGGGTCGGGGGTAAAAAACGTAAGAGTATTGTTGTATTTTATAAAGCGAACAAATTGTTTGTAAATTTTCTTGTCTGCTTTGTTACCTAAGTGCCACCGTACAACACTAGCACCAGTACCCTTGTTTTTTTGCCGCCGTAAGAGCGACAGGCAATTTAATTTATTACAGAACTGAGCCACCTGTCGGAGAATGCTGGAATTATGCTATCATACAAGAAATTACCAACAAGCTAAATAACTCTGAGCTAATAAGTAAATTATTAACAATCGAACACCATAAATTAACTAAGCGCTTCACTACGAAATTAAAAACCCCACTCTAACAATTCGGGTTCTCACAGAATTTAGCCTTACAGTTGGGGTATAGTCCATATCAAGACATTGCTATGGAACCAATACCAGCGCACCCCGCTAGTATATGGATAGGTTTTCCAAAGCAGCTGATTGTTTATTGCGACATCGTTGAACAGCAAATTGTGAGTGATGTTTTATCTCCACTTATGCATGTAATAAACATTACCTCAGAAAGCTATGCTTAGGGGAGTCATAAAAATGTGCTTTTTTCGCCTGCACACTACATACCAGTGATCACACGGCAATTCGAAAACATCGAGGTTAATATAAAAACAGGTACGGGTGCAGCAATGTGATTCGAGTTTGGAACGTCGTGTTTGAAGCTACGCTTTAAGAAAGTACAATAATTGTTTGTCCTTATCAACAATATTATATGAATTAGCCCGGCAACGGTATCAGTTCCATTTACAGAGGTGCACTATATCAGCGTGGACATGGTATAGGAAGCTGATTACACGATATATTTAGAAGTATAATATCGTTCTTTAGGTCTGGTGCAAAGGCTTTTGGAAAAAAAGCTCTAAGGCAGGGACCAGCATCCTTGGCGACGTCACAGAGGATCATCCTATTAATAATTCATTTCAAGAAAGATTTGACGAGGCAAGTAGAAATGTTGAACATAAAGCTGACAAGAAAATCGATAAAATTCTGGAGGGTTCGGTCTTTAAAAGAGTACGTCTGACCAATAGTAATCATTCGAGGTTGAGATATCGATCTGAAAAAGTCAACTTACAAATAAAAAACTAGTTAGTCATTCAAAAAAAGACAACATCGTTTTCACGATGTTAGAGCCGGGTTACAATAGGCGCTGCTACCAGCAGTTCCTATAGGAACGGGCAGCTCAGGGAGAGCTGTCACCGACGACGTTCCGGGAGTTCCGGATACCTCCAGCGATACCGTCACTGCCCGATCTACCGTTCGACAGAGCGAGCAACGACGTTCCACCTGCCGCCACAGCACAGAAGAGGAGGCAGCAAAAGAAGACGAGACCGCCACCGTTAGAAGGCATCACCCCCCTGGAAGTTGAGCACCGAACAGAAAACATACCAACCACTTCCGCTGCCGCAGCCGTAACCGACACCAACGAAGAGGCCCGCCCCGGATCTATCAGCCCCGACTACTTCGTGCTACAGAAGAAGAAACCGAAGAAGACCCCGAAAGTTCGCCCGTATACCCCGCCGCCCACGGGCAACGGATTCCAGGCCCTGGAACCTTTCTCCGACAGCCATGTCGCGATGGAGCGGACGTCACAAGAGGACACCAGGACGGAAGTTCCTCCGGTAATCCTTCGTCAGAAGGAGAACTGGGCCGCGTTCTTCCGAGAAATGTACCGACAACGGATCGCCTTCACGATAGCCAAGGCCTTCAGCGAGGGAATCCGGATTCAGCCTGCCTCACTCTAGGACAGAGACTGATGAAGTATATGGATAAGTGTGGTACGTACCACACTTATCAGGCAATGAGCGAGCGATTGACTAAGGTGGTGATTACTTGACGTGCCCGTAGATCTAACCGAGGTTGACGTTAGCTCAGAGCTAAAAATGCGAGGTATTAATGTACTTTCTATTTACAGGATGAAGCAGCAAACACTCCCCATCCCTCTCATGATGGTAGAGTTGCCGATCGAGGAAGACAACAAGAAGATCCGGGAGGTGCAGTACGTCGTCCGCCTCCACGTGACTGTAAATGATTTGCAGCGGAAATCTGGCATCGGGAAGTGTCACCGGTGTCAAGGTTTCGGTCAGACACAGCGTTGATGAAGGGCGGCAGCGCGCTGTGTAAAGTGCGCCGGAGATCGCCACGAAACACCGTACAGACCGGGCTAAGTGTGTTAACTGCGCTGGCAACCACCCCGCTAAGCTACAGGGGCTGCCCGAAGTTCCCTTGGCCTCCACAACGGAAGAAGGCGGAAGGACAACAGTGACCTAAGTGGATACCGCAGACGGCGGCGCCTTCTTCTACCCGGACCGGCGTCAGTTACGCCCGAGCGACAGCAGGCAAGGTTGAGAAGGCGTAAGTACCGAGAACGGCTTCCGCCGCTGTAGTTAACTTGCCTGCCCAACCCTACCTAGGGTTCGACGCCGTATTGGGCCTCCTCGGAGGTCTCGATATGGAGAAGGCCCTACCTGTCATCCGAAAGGTGGCAGCGGCTCTCGTTTAGGCGCAAACTGCGATGAACCTGTGGGGAGTGATCGTCTCGCACGGTTCAGAGGTGGTTTCCTTTTTCGAGCATCATACAAAGGTTCGGAGCGAAGACTGGTACCCTAGCTAAGCATACAGTATCGATAATTTATTAATTCTGTTCTGTTAACACCGATAATGTATTCACACAACTAACAAATTTATTTCAGATACGTAGGGCATTAACATCAGCCACAACCGAGCGACAACAGGTCAGTCCACACAACAACCACACCACCAACAGCATTTGAACTACAACGCTTTTTGGAAATACACAAATCCCTACACAAAGATGTCAACAGACATTACATACAATCACGATTCCCAACAACCACTCAATCCACGCGCGGAATAGGATGAAGAATCCTGAGCAGCGCACCACCAACAATACATAATACATTATTACTTATTTTATTTTATTGAACAGTATTATATCTTGTAACACGTATTGTAAATCCTATATATTGTTATGTATCATGAAAATTTTATGAACTTTGAACTTGAACGATAGTAATCAATCTCCACCGAGAGCTGCTGCTAAGAAGAAGAAACCTACTTACGACGATATATTTTTAAACTAATAGTTTTCTACGTGCGCAGTCGAGTGTATGCATCAAGTTCGAATTAGATTTGTTCACTTTACTATCAACGCAGATAAGTATCGAGAGTGGTGAACGGATATTTTACAAACCTTTATCAGGTCTGAGTGATGACGCCCCAATAGAATCTGTAGTGCCCGGAAATGTAAACGATTACATAGATTTAAGTCACACCATGTTATACATCACAGCTAAAGTTCTAAAGCAAAACGATACCGCGCTCACTGACGCGGATGTTGTATCATCGATAAACAATTGGATGAATTCAATTTTCTCAGAAGGGGAGGTTTATTTAAATCAGAAGATGGTGTCACACCCAAAAAACACCTATGCATACCGCTCATATATCGAGACACTGCTAAACTATGGAAAGGAGGCCAAGCCTTCACATCTAGGTTGCACCTTATGGCACAATGATACAGCCGGGCAGATGAATACTAATGTTTTCTCAAAAGGTCAAGCACTTACAGCGAGCAACGAACAAATTGAGATAATTAAAATCGTGCGTTCGGATTTATTTAATCAAGAAAAGCGGTGTTGAGTTAAAGGCTAAATTTGTACGGTCAATATATACCATTAGTCTAATGACGGCACACGGTACAAATCACAATATGAAAATTATGGACGCACAGTAGTTTACTGGTGAGACGTATGAGGATCAATCCCACCATTCCAACAGTGCACGCTAAAAGTTTAGATACAACTGCAGCAAAATACCCTGTTGCAAGGACATACGTAAGAATGTTAGCTATACCTACTGGCATACAGCGAAAATCATTGGATAATGTGTTACTGGGTTAATTTTTAAACGATGCATCGTAGGGTTTGTAGGCAATAAAGACTTCAACGGTGATTACGCCTCAAGCCCGTTCAGTTTTCATCACAGCAGTATTAACCACTTGCCGTTATATGTTGACGACCAATAAATTCCTTGGAAGGCCTTACAATCAGCTTTACAGCTAATGGTTTATATGTAAGAGCGTATCACACCTTATTCTCCTGTACGGGTATTTACTTTTTGAATGAGGGCAATTACATATCGAGTAGCGATTATCTCAACGGTTACTGTATAGTGGCCTTTTACGTAACTCCTGACTGGTCGGCAAACTCTAGCTTGCACTGGAATTTGGTTAGAAACGATTCTCTGCGGCTGAAAGTCGGCTTTGAAGAGACTTTTGCGGAAATCGTGAACTGTTTGGTGTATGCCTAATTCGATTACCTGCTAAAAGGGCGTAACTCTAGATCACAAGCTTCAGTGTACATCAGCAGTTGAAGGCAGGTGGACGCACATTTGCAAGTACAAGGGCTTAGAGGTGATAACAACGAAATCATACCGATAGAAATTGCCGTGGTTACAAATCATGGAGCATTATAGCTGATGCTGGCGAAACCACCTCGAAATTATTTTATATCAAAGCACACGTCAAGCCAGGTAAAGTATTTGGAGAATAAATATGATGGACTAAAATGGCGGTCGTGATATGTACCCTACAATGATTTCGAAGAGGAGTTGATAAGAGCGTTGCTGCCGGCTAACAAAATTCACGTTAAGGGTAGTGAAAAAGAGCAGTTTTTAAGATTTCTTAACAAACCAATACTAACATGGACGAGGTTGACTGTCCATCAATTAAAAAGTTGAAAAAGGAAGCAATGGTGTATAGTTGTTTAAACCGTAATATCTAGGCGTGTATGTGTGCTCTGGAAAACGCATCACCATTGCAAGACTGGACGCATACTCCAAAGATGTATGCGGTACAAGTGTTGATTTGAAATACCCAGCCACAAGAATGTGCGTGACAGGCACCTAGACCGTGTGCAACTATTGTGAACACGGATACAGCAAACAAACCTGGCCAACATTGGAGAGCTTTCTACATTGATGAGAATGGTAACGGGGAGTATTTTGATTCTTGGACGACCTCCACTAGGTCACCATTTACGCTTCCTGGAGAAGAATTCTAGGTGATTCCATTACAACAGACGACGTTGCAGTATTACCATTCAGATGTGTGTGGACTTTATACGATAATGTTTTTGTATTTTAGATTAAATAATTTACCAATTCTTGATTTTGTAAATAAGTTTTGCACCACATGTTTAATTATAAATGATGAAATAATCAAGTTATTGTATAATACTTATTTTTCTAAAATTCTACTCTGATAAATGAAAAAGAATTTTAGTACTTTAACAGTTTTAATTGCGAACTTAGGGTGACTATAACGTGTGATTCTAGCTTAAAACTTTGATTCAGCTAGACGAACCTCCAGAAATTCCAGAAAATAATTACTGTATGTTAATGATTAAGTAAAGCCGTTAAGAACTTTACATTGTCCATGCATAAGCAAAACACAAAAATAGCGAAGGTGGCCTGACTGTATATAAGTAACAGAAATCAACAGTTATTCACTCTCCTATCAACCTGACAAGGAGTCCTTTCAATAAGATTATTAACACTGGTAAGTGATTATTTTTCTTATATCTAAATTACTTAATAGAATTTTAAAATATTTTAATATTTCCAACTTTACGAAAACAGAATAGTCGAACAGCTTCTTGGAGGTAAAATGAAAGGAGACAGCTACTGAATGTACTTTTTACACAAAGAAAAATTTTGTATTTCAAATCGGGTTTACGGTGGTCTCGTGTTATACTAGAACACTTCTACAGCAAATAAGCGTTTCTTGGAATTACTTTGACCTTCATGATGGATAATGAAATCTTGATAGTGCTTATGGGTTAATGGGTGAATTTCTTATCTCGAGAAATTGTACGTGTGTGAGAGCTTGTGCGTGTACGTGTGAGTGCGTGTGCCTTTCTGTACGGCGGTGTAAGTAGAAAATGCCTCCTGGAATTAAATCCCCATCCATTATCAGTGTGTTTGTGTAGGCGTTTTAAAAAAACCTGTGAAGGCGGATATGAGCGACACCAGGTGAAAGGGATAGGAAAACTCGGGCAAAATTGGTAGGATTCGAAAGAAAGATTCGTGCTGTGTACATAATTTTAATTTCAACAGAGTTTATTAAAGTTTTATATTCATTCAACAATATACATCTTGTTCCATAATTGGATGCTAATCCTGAAGGGCGTGAATCCTTGGATGATTTTAAGAAGAAAGGTACAGATCAACATGTGTCGTAAACCTCTATTTTTGATTCGAATTAATTTATTTTGGTTGCCCAAAACTATCTTCAACATTCGAGCTTTTGATGATTCATGATTTGTCCAGTGTTCTAGACTTAGCCGGTGCCTTGTGTACTTAGGGTCACATCGTGTCAACCTCGTCTATAGTTCACATCCTAACCACTACTTCCTAACCAGAGTACTTTTGGGTGGGTTTGCAAATATGTTCAGAATAGAGTGCACAATCCAAATCCATTTATACACCGTGAGCTGGTAAAGACTTTGAAATACTGATTTTGACTTATTTACCGGGACATGACTGTGGGTGTTTTGTGTTGACGTACCCAGGGGGCTGGAGTTGAGAACACCGGATCGCGATTCTCATGGTTTGTGTTTGAGGAAGTTTGACTCTTGCGTGGAGTGGGATTTTGCCGTGAATTTTATCGTAGTACAAGAAAACTGTTCCCGGGTTCCACGCCCTCTGACGCTTCAGGCCATGGTTGGTTTCTGTTCTCTCTTTACGTTAACTTCAATTTTTGTTACTGGTTTTTCATTTGGCTTCGCTGATGGAGGTTCGCTTCACAAACGCAACCAGCTTAAAGTTTGAATAGCTTTATGTAAGGTGTTGGACCCTATAGTTTCAACTAGTGGCCTGTGCGGGCGGTAGCTTATCATTAGCTTTTGACTATGTTGCGAGGAGTCTTTCCTGACCAACATCACCGCATTTTCAGTACTTCTTCGTACATTTAGGGTAAGAGTTTGTTCCATTTGGGCATTTATCTAGAATTTAGGTTTTGCCATTTCCATTTTTGCTTGAACCTTAATTAGCTTAAAATTTTTTATGTATTTCATCAGATATTGATAAAATACCTTTATTATTATTGGTGTTTCAAATCTCCGATACCAACTTTTGAGGGGGGTGGGGGGTGTAACAAACTTCAAACGTGTTGTTCATAATGTACCTCTCTGTTGGCAACTAACGTGCATTTCGTGTCATATGTGCTGCATATCATAGCTGCATAAAACATAATTTACTTATTTAAAAAGTAGCCTTCCGCGCATATCGTCTACACATTCAGTTTCAGACATGTTCATGCGCAAAGACCTTCTGGGAGCGTAGTTTTTGTGCGATACTGAAAGATGGCAGAGCATCTATTTTTGCTCTGTTAAATATCTTTTATTAAAAGTGCTGTAAATTTTACGCTGAGTTTATTTGAATTTATTTTACATTGTTTCAGGGCACTTTCACTTCTACTTTTACTTTTCATTGTTTAATTTTTACTTTAACTTCAACTTTACTGTTACTTTTCACACGTTTATACACATCTACGTAATTAATTATTTTACCGTTAATCCAATTTACTGTATTAGTACGATTAATCAAGAGTGAGGTAATCGCCTGCGTTAATGGGAAGTGGGATTCTAAAACCACTTAATCATGCAAATTTATTCATTTGGGAATTATAAAGCATACAAATCCAGATTTATTTCAACCCTGAAGTAATATTACGCATCAATTTCCAAAACTCTGACCCCGCATGCAGCCATTTCGTTATCTACAGTGTGACCAAGAATAAGGTATTCTGATTCCATTGATTACTCATAATATGAATTATTCATTAGGTTATAACGTTACTAACATTAGCATTAATGTATTTCCGTTTATAATTAAATATAGGTTGTATAACAAAATTTGTTATTGTAGAAATTTTATTTTAACTTTATTGTATAATGGTTTACTTGTTTATTCTATATTTAAAAACAAGTTGGCGTCCGAGTATTTAACAGTTAGTTCCTGGAAGAAGCAACCCCGATTTTAAAGCGAACATATCTAGGTACATGTAAATATCTTTGTTTAATAAGGCAAATCGATAATTTTATGAACCTGGCCCACTTTAATCTACGACTGAGCATAAGGCACAAAATCTTCTAGTTATTAGCCAAACTGTTAAGTAGCCAAAATTTGTAGCCATGGATGTAGAAACATACCTATTGAACTTAAGGGTTATATATTTATTATTAATAATTGATCCACTTTTTGTGAAATCACCATTACGATAAAAATATAAGTTTATATTGTTGTTCTATTAAGTAGTAT
The DNA here is from genome assembly GCA_036346205.1 of Vesta saturnalis. NCBI lineage: Eukaryota > Metazoa > Arthropoda > Insecta > Coleoptera > Lampyridae > Vesta > Vesta saturnalis. Next base: position 1,924,425 of record JARFJB010000370.1, on the reverse strand, counting down.
TAATCGAAAAATGAAATATAAAGAAAATAATCGTATTTAATATAGCTTCGTGTCCTTGTTTACTATGTCGAAAAAATTAACTATTTCAAATGTTCCGGTTTATTTTTAAATTACCATTATTTTATACTTAATTAACGCAAAATAACAAAAAAGTAGCATAGCACATGTAACATTTAATACTTTTTAATTTTAACGAATAAATGATACACGATTTAAAAACTTTACGGTAATGACAATGCATTTTATTTATTAAAATGAATAATGGGTTTAAGTTAAAAGAAATTAATGGAACTTCTGTGTTAAAACAAAGGGTTAATTGCAAACACTATATTTATAACAAGAACTAAGCTTTACAGATGCTAACTATTTATCTATAAAGTACCTTTAGAAAATTGCTTATAACATAACGAACAATTCAGTAATTGTATTGTTTCAAAAATAGTGCAATCATGGATGAATTCATTATTGTTAAAAGTACTAATAAAAATTTTAAAATATTGAAGGTGATAGCATTACAAAATTACTAATTTATTGGACGTGTCACTTTGATTTTTATTTCTTTTAGAATCAAAGCAGTATTATTTCAACTTTACAAATTTGTTGTGTCTTATAACGTCGTTAGCCATTTTCGTGTACGTCATAAATCATAATACATAGTAGGTCTTTGATATCTTGCTATAGTTTGCTTTTACAGAGGCAACGTTCTCGGGATTCACAAGTACCTAAGAGTATACACTTTGTATAAAAAACGAGTTGTGTAAGCAACCCCAACCTCGGGATTCATAACGACCTTATAACATATCGGGCCCAACAGAGTACTCTTGGTACCTTACCTATATATATATGTATGTATATATATATATATATATATATATATATATATATATATATATATATATATATATATATATATATATATCTGTGTGTGCGTGCGTGCGTGCGTGCGTGCGTGCGTGCGCGCGTGAGTGCGTGCGTGCGTGCGTGCGTGCGTGCGCGCGTGCGTGCGTGCGTGCGTGCGTGGGTGCGCGCGCGTGTGCGTGCGTGCGTGCGCGTGTGTTTGTAAGTAAATAATTAGGGGGTCTGCAGCAAGCATGGAATATGATTGCGGGGTCCGCACAAACTTGTCGGGCCATACACACGACCCGACAATTAGAATGAGGCTTCTATTAGGCTTAGAACCATTAGATATACATAAATTAGAATTTTTTTTGTGGAGACCTGTAGAATATGTTTTGTGCCCGAGTTGTGTATGTTCGCCGAATTTTACATACTTAGGGGGACTTCTATAGATCCTATGTTGTGCTGCCACCTTTGTAACTAAATTGCGCTGCTGCCAATTCTGTGTAAAGTTTTAAATCTCTAAATATTAATACAAACTTGTGTGTAAATGCATTTAACGCTATGACCTGTTATTTATTGAGGGTTATATATGGTGTTAAATTTTAAAATGTACTTATCTGTTATGAAAGAATCCATTGCAAATTTTTGTTCAGTGATAGATTTTATAAATCTCGTTTTATAAGTTATACAATGTTAACTTAGTGTTTTAAACATTATTTTAAGATGATTAATTTTACGTTTTGAGCAAATTAAATTAATATTTTCTTGTAGGTACCAGTTATATAAACACAAGATGGTCCCATAGTATGTTTATCGTTTGCTAATTTTAATTTGATCTCTAATTATAATCATAACATTGCGAAGATTCCGCCACATTATAAACTTACTTCTAGAATGATATTGTAAAAAATATTTTGATGGTATTTGTATTGCAAGCCAGCATTCGGTTTCTATTTAATAGCTTTCAATCCACAACGGTACCAACTTGGTGTATTAATAGATCCATTTTCAGAAATACTATATTCTTATCGTTTTAAACCTAACTGATACAATAAAATTGTTATTTCACAAAATATATTCAGTTTTGTTTTGATTTGTGAAGACATTATTATCTGAGAGCATGGACCAAGTTTAATTTGGTTTTTCATAGGTATAAACCAACATGTATTACCCATCTGAAATATGATTTGAACCCTTTATTGGTCATTTATTCATGTGCATTAACAACCGTAAAAATGGATTTCTCTTTAAACACATTTCCTGCGTAAATGGGTTACATCAAAAATACTATATTTGATTAAAATATCTGGTGTGGAACAACACACGACCTTCCAACCTACTACAAAGTGGAAATTAACAGAAGTGAAAACATTTTGATAACAATCTTTTTAGAATTAAGCAACCTCTTTTTTAATACATTCATTACAAAAATACGCAACTTTGTAGAAACAAAAACAATAAGCTATATCAGAAGGACATTTAAAGCTTCTTGTGAGAGATACCAACTTAAAAATTCCAAAGCCGCCCGCTTCTGTAAAAATATCCATAAACCCAAAATAAAATTTACTGTTGAACGCTTTTTTTTTGGTCTGTAACAAAATATCTTAGGAGTTGAACTAATTTCCCCACAAAGAGCTTTTGACCCACATCTTTTCGTGTGGTATAGAATATGCCTCGAAGAAATTTTTTTGGAGAGCTATAATGTGCCCTTTTACCAGAATCAAGGATCAATTAGGATATTAGTGGGATCATAACAGGTAAACATATGTTGGTTAATAATATATTTATTTAAAAAACTGTTACTTAACTTAACTTTTATTCGAAAATAAACCAATAAGAAAAAAAAATCGGAATTTGGCAATCTATCCCAATTGCTTTTGACACACATGAAATTAAAAGAAATATTGTGAGGTAAAATACTTTTTTTCGCGATTATGACAATGGTTTTTGAAGATGGTGCACGATTCATGTAGCCATCTGTTGCATCGAATGCATTGTATCCAATCCACTATCAAACAAACGACACAAAAATTTTTATCGAATGCTTCCGTATCAGTTGAATCATCAATAGTAAAGCGGCCTTCACTATCAGATGATGAACTATGCGTCGTTTGGCCGCTTTAAGACCCTTTGCGTTAATGATGGTTATACAAACAACTATTGTGTAGGATATTTGTTGTTTTTTTAATTTATTTTTTTGCTTGTACTTCCTTTTTCATTCGCAACATAGTTGGTTTTGGTTAGGTTCTGTGCAGACTGTTTCTTTCTTTTAGGATTATTCAAAAAGTTCCCCGTTTTAACATGGGAAATTTAGCTCAAAATTTTCGTAAGTGTTCATTCTGGTGCAGTTGATGGTCCCGGTAGGAGTTCACCCGGTTTAATATATGTTCAGGTAGTTTAAAATCGTCTGTTTATTTTCGATGCACAAGCATAATAGGGGATTGCGGAAGGGTCAAGACTCAAAAGGATAAATGCCAGTTGCGTGAAATCCAGTTTCTAATCCATCCAATTGCTTCATTTTTTCCATTAAACTGAATTTTAATAATACCTTTAGTTTACAACAATAATTAAGGGGAAGAGGTGCCCCCGCCCCCATAGTATTAATGCCTTTCCATAGTAAGGGAGCACTGCTGTGGTGGACTAATACTTTCTTCCCGACTCGTGGGACGTCTATGAGTTTTATAAAAGTAAATTCCGAGGACCCATCCTCTGAAATGGGCGCTGTTGAGGGACAACGTAAAATTTACCCCAGTATTTCATTAATGGATCAGGTGAAGGCGGGCAATGTCCCTCGGTACCTGGTCATTAAAAGGACACACGCTTTAAATTTTGATAATGTGAACCCATTCAAGATATCAAAAACGTTATATGAACTTATAGGAGACGTAAATTACTGTCGAAAAATTAATTCAGGATTATTGGTAGATACTAAATCACACAAGCAGGCAAAATTACTTATAAATTTAGCAAAATTTGGTGATATGGATGTAAAAGTTGAACCACATCAAAGTTTAAATATAATTAAAGGTGTTATCACCTGTCGAGATCTTCTGAACTGTACTATAGATGAGATATTAGAAAATCTACAAGACCAAAAGGTTACTGAGGTAAAACGAATTACTACGGGGAAGAATGGAGTTATAACAAACACAGCTAGTCTAATTCTTACATTTTGTAGCCAGAATCTTCCAACACATATTAAAGTAGCTATTTACCGATTACCGGTAAGGTTGTATATACCAGCTCCCTTAAGATGTTTCAAGTGTCAACTTTTTGGACAAATTAGCAAATTTGCGTATGTGGTAAAGCGTTACATACAGGCGAACCTTGTAAAACACCTCTCACAGGATAGAATGTCCTAAATATAAGGAGGAGGCGGCAATTCAAGAAGTAAGAACAAAAAACAAAATTACTTATACTGAAGCGAGAAAGAAAGTGCTCAAGCATGTGCCTCGGGGACCATCATACGCCACATTGGCTGCGAAACCAGTATCCAAAGACTTAAATATAGAGGAATTAGTATCTAGACTAATACCAAAACTCACCAAGGAAATAAAAAATCTACTTACAATAGAGAAAATTGAAAAGAAAGAAGATATAGTACAAACTACTGTAAACGCTCCTGAAAAAATGGACTTCGAATCCAACGACAAAAGAAAACGAATAAGCCAAGCATCACTACCTTCATCATCAAATGCTGATGATGATGAACTATACGACACCAGACTAAATCTTTTGTCGCAAAAGAAAAAGAAAGGTTGGCCGAAAGGCAAACCACGAAAGGATCTGTGATAATCTCTGTGATAATCTAACTGTGATATATCTGTGTCTGTTTGTATTTAAATGTTCTATCGTCCGTTGTTTATTTATTATTTTAGTTAATTTAGGTTTTTATCTATTTAACTTATTTATATTTATTTATACATATATATTTCTATACAAATATAATTATGGACCATATCATACAATGGAATTGTAATGGTTGTACAAAAAGCGCGGACGAGTTGAAATTATTAATTTCTGAATTCAACCCACTTGCTGTAGCTCTACAAGAAACATATTTTAAAGCCGGTGATAAGTTTCAAATGAACAAGTATAAAATTATTAGACACGATATGCTCCCTAACATTAGAGCTAAAGGGGGTGTAGCCATATTCCTTAGAAATGATTGTGTATTTAACCACGTAGGTTTGAATGTTAAAGTACAGGCTGTAGCGGTAAGAGTACAGCATCCGGCTAAATTAACTATATGTAGCATATACTTACCAGACCAAGGTTGGGAAATCGAAGAAATAAAGCTACTTATATCTCAACTTCCAGTACCTTTTTTATTGTTGGGCAATTTTAATTCACACAGTACACCATGGGGATCCCCAAAACGCGACACCCGTGGAAAGGAATTAGAAGAATTGTTTGACACAACACAAACGGTTATACCAAATAAAGGGAAACCCACGTATTTTAATTCAAGGTCAAATAATTTTTCAGCAATTGACTTAAGTCTATGCTCACCCCAAATTTGTCAAAAATACGAATGGGATCAAATAGCGGACCTTCACGAAGCGACCACTTTCCCTTACTTATATCTTCTATAGGCACTGATGTTAAATGAAATTTAGACGAGAAATGGAGAATAAACAAAGCCAACTGGCCTAATTATAAACGGAACATCAGAGAAATTGACATGCAACCGAATATAAATGGGTTAGTTAGAAGCTTTCCCAAGATGGTAATAGATGCAGCAAATAAAGCTATACCAAAGAACTGCATCACGGTAACCAGACCTCCCGTTCCCTGGTGGAACGCAGAGGTTAGAGACGCAATAAAAAGTAGAAAAAGAGCACTAAGAGTGTTTATAAGAAATCCTACAGTAGAGAACTTAATAGAGTATAAAAAATGTAGAGCAATTGCACGCCGTACTATTTTGGAAACAAAGCGAAGATCGTGGGCCAAGTACACAACAAAAATTAGAGCAAACACTCCTCTCACAGAGGTATGGAGGAAAATTAAAGTAATAGCCGGTAAACTTAAACAAACAGATCCCATTAGAATTCAGGATGAATCCAATTTAATAACAGAGCAAGAAAAAATAGCTCAAAAATTCGCAGAATATTCTGAAGAAACAAACTCCATCCAAAACTATGACAAACAGTTTCGAAAAAATCTACACACAAGAGAAACAGTATTAAATTTTAACGAAACAGACATATCTCAATACAATACAATATTTACAATGGAAGAAATGATATGTGCCATAAACAAAACAAAAGAAACATCACCAGGAATAGATCAGATCACATACACAATGATTAGAAAACTTCCACAAGTAGCTTTAACGAACTAATTAAACATATACAACCGTATATGGTATGAGGGAATTTATCCTACTGACTGGCAAACGTCAATTATGGTTCCAAACTTAAAAGCAAAGAAGGATCCATTACAAATATCGAGCTATCGTCCCATATCCTTGACCAGCTGCCTAGGGAAGTTATTGGAACGTATGGCTAACGAAAGACTCATGAAACTATTAGAAACACGACAGTTATTAAATACACACCAAACCGGTTTTCGAAAAGGTGCGTGCGTGCGTGCGTGCGTGCGTGCGTGCGTGCGTGTGTGTGTGGGTGGGTGGGTGTGTGGGAGGGTGGGTGGGTAGGTGGGTGGGTGGGTGCGTGCGTGCGTGAGCGCGTGCGTGCGTGCGTGTGGGTGCGTGTGGGTGCGTGTGGGTGCGTGCGTGCGTGCGTGCGTGCGTGCGTGCGTGAGTGCGTGCGTGCGTGCGTGCGTGCGTGCGTGCGTGCGTGGTGCGTGGGTGGGCGCGTGTGTGCGTGCGTGCGTGTGTGCGTGCGTGCGTGCGTGCGTGCGTGCGTGCGTGTGTGGGTGGGTGGGTGTGTGGGAGGGTGGGTGGGTGGGTGGGTGGGTAGGTGCGTGCGTGCGTGCGCGCGTGCGTGCGTGCGTGTGGGTGCGTGTGGGTGCGTGCGTGCGTGCGTGCGTGAGTGCGTGCGCGCGCGTGCGTGCGTGCGTTCGTGCGTGGTGCGTGGGTGGGCGCGTGTGCGTGCGTACGTGCGTGCGTGCGTGCGTGTGTGCGTTCGTGCGTGCGTGCGTGCGTGCGTGCGTGTGTGCGTGCGTGCGTGCGTGCGTGCGTGCGTGTGTGTGTGTGTGTGTGTGTTTATAATACATTCTACAATATTACAGTAATATAATACAGTATTTAAGTATTGTGCTGTTTTGGTGGTGTGCTGCTCAGGAGTTTTAGTCCTTTTGCGTGGAATGCATGGTTGATGCACCACCACAGTTAACGTACTTGAGACCCTGTCGGTTCGGAGTTTCGTACATTGACTGGAGTGGTAACCTCCGGCGAACTTCACGCCGCCACCCTGAAGCAACGCTCTGCGTAGCAGGAACCCTGGCACCGTTGTTACTGCCCAATGTCAGTTTTCCGCCGAAAGTTTTCTTGTTGTCCTTTTCTGTAGGTGGCTCCACCATCACAAGGGGGATCGGAGTTTTCTTGTTGTCCTTTTCTGTAAGTAGCTCTACCATAACAAGGGGAATCGGGCGTTCTCACTGCTTCAGCCTGAAACAACTCTGAACTAGCGTCGACCTCGAAAACTTCTACGGGCACGCCACGTATTACTACCATAGCCAAGCGCCCGCTCTTTACCTTATAGGTGTACCACACCTATTCATATACATATACCTCAGTAGTCTGTCTCGATTCCTACAATGATGCAGGCTGTATCCAGAAACTCTTGTTGATTGCCATGCAGTTTATAAATCCGTTCTCCTTCTGTCGAGGGATTACCAGCAGTACTTTCTCTCTGGCATCTTATTGGGTCGTCATCTGCTCTATGACTGCAGGGCTGCTCGTTAACCCTTCTATTAGCTGGAACACGTCGTCGCTTAACGGCGGCGTAGGCCAGCGAACCTTCAGATTCTTCTTCGGCTTCTTCTTCTGCGTCTTGAAGTTGCCCTCGTCGGCGTCTTCTTCGGTCTACCCTTTTTCTGCTGTCGCACTGGTACTGATGAAGGCAGTCTACGTGGCGGCGGTACAATCAGCTATACCAATTCTCCGGACAAACTCGGCTCGGTTCCGTTGTCGTGCCCGTCCTCATTGTCGAACTTAAATTAGCTTGAGTTACATTTTAATCGATGTTGTCCGATCTAATCCCAACTTTGGAGTTCGCACTCGGTAGTTTGTCTTGTGTTTATATAGGAATTGGGTGGAGGTGGAGACGGATTCTGTTACTGGCGTTAGGTCAGAGAATGGCTATTGTGTAGGTAGATGGACTCTTGCGTAGAAAACTCTCAACGTTTTCGTTTGGACGGCGAAGGTAAAAAGCATATTATTTGTTATTCTGCAATTGAAGAGGTACTGTACTACTTTATATCAAAGCACAATGTGTTACAAGAGGACATTTGTTACTACATATAGGTACTTCTAGTTTTGATTTACGTTTTAAATAATGCAAAAATGAAACATTAACTTTGGAATACTGTAAGTGTTCTATAAATGTTAGTACTATAACAAAAAGTGGAGTGGCGGAGCTTTGATTGCCTCAAAAGGCAAATACTCTTATGAACAATTAGACATGTCGTTTATTCCCCACGCGATTCCTACCATTGATATTGTGGCCATTAAGTGTACACTCAGTTTTAGCGTTTTATACATTATGGCGGTTTACAACTCCGTCCACAACATTTATTAATTTTAAATTACTGTTTGTTCTACTTGAACAAACTGATTACTTAATTATTATAAGTCTTTGTTATGAACGAATAAGTTCAAAGGTAAATATGTAATTAAAAATTATTATTAATTTTATTAAATACATAAATAAAAAGTTTACCTCGAGTAGGATTTGAACCTACGACCTGTACTTTGCTAGAGTACCGCGCTAACCAACTGCGCCAACAATGTTCAAGCCCCAATCGATGTAAATTTTGTTTTTATGTATGTAGAACTGATGTAAATCATAAATATAATGAGATTACAATCAAATTGCTTATATTAATGGAATGTGAACCTTCAATATCGCAAGGATTCACACATACCAAAGCAACTTGGCTAATATTAAATTATTATCAGTTTTTGTTATGAACAAATAAGTTCAAAGGTAAATATGTAATTAAAATTATTATTAATTTTATTAAATACATAAATAAAAAGTTTACCTCGAGTAGGATTTGAACCTACGACCTGTACTTTGCTAGAGTACCGCGCTAACCAACTGCGCCAACAATGTTCAAGCCCCAATCGATGTAAATTTTGTTTTTATGTATGTAGAACTGATGTAAATCATAAATATAATGAGATTACAATCAAATTGCTTATATTAATGGAATGTGAACCTTCAATATCGCAAGGATTCACACATACCAAAGCAACTTGGCTAATATTAAATTATTATCAGTTTTTGTTATGAACAAATAAGTTCAAAGGTAAATATGTAATTAAAAATTATTATTAATTTTATTAAATACATAAATAAAAAGATTACCTCGAGTAGGATTTGAACCTACGACCTGTACTTTGCTAGAGTACCGCGCTAACCAACTGCGCCATCAAGGTTCAAGCCCCAATCGGTGTAAATTTTGTCTTTATGTAAATTCTAAATATAATGAGATTACATTCAAATTGAATCGCAAGGATTCACACATACCATGTATTTAATAGCATTAATAATAATTTTAAATTACATATTTACCTTTGATCTTATTCGTTCATAACAAAAACTTATAATAATTTAATATTGGTCAAGTTGCTTTGGTATGTGTGAATCTTTGCGATATTGCAGGCTCACACTCCATTAATATAAGCAATTTTATTGTAATCTCATTATAATTAGAATTTACATCAGTTCTACATACATAAAGACAAAATTTACCTCGATGGGGGCTTGAACCTTGATGGCCCAGTTGGTTAGCGCGGTACTCTAGCAAAGTACAGGTCGTAGGTTCAAATCCTACTCGAGGTAAACTTTTTATTTATGTATTTAATAAAATTAATAATAATTTTTAAACAGATTACTGTTTAAGCAAGGTTATTATTTTTTAACATTCCGCACTTTAATGGTTCTAATGTTGTCAACAAATCAACTGTGATGTTCAACTCTTTAAGTTTATTGAATTTTAAACAATACAACGGTATTGTTAATAAGCAAAATCGCCTTCAGATTTAGTTCTGACCAATTTAGATTGTTCTGTGCATTACTACGATGCCCCTATCCTTTATGAAGATTCATTCCATCTACCCTTGACAATCATGACCAAGTTGATGTCATATATACTGACTTTGCTAAAACATTTGATTGTATCCCATATGACATCATCTTAGTTAAATTAGCCAACTTTGGTTTCAGTCAATTTTTACAGTCATTGTTTGTCTCCTACTTGGATAATCGTAATCAACGAGTCACTTTCAATAGTTACACCTCCTCTTCTATTAATGTAACTTTTGGAGTACCCCAAGGGTCAAATTTAGGATCACTGTTATTTTTACTTTTCATTAACGACTGACCATCTCAAATTGTGTGCAATAAACTGCTTTTTGCGGATGATCTTAAAATGTATTCATCTATTTCATCCATTCATGACTGCAATCCCATTCAACACGAGCTTCATATTCTGCAAGACTCGTGCAATGTTAACTATTTGTTTTTAAATATATCTAAATGTAAAGTAGTAACCTATACACGCAAAACTAAATCGATAGCATTTTATTACAACATTGACTCAGTTGTGCTTACCAGAACTAACATTGTTAAATATTTAGGCGTATGCTTCGATAGTGAGTTAAATTTTAATCATTAGAGTCCGGATTTTCAGGCATTACGCTTTTTGTAAATATTGAAAGCAAATAGTAGATAACTTAAGATATTGATGAATTAAAGACAAAATTTGCCAAAAAGGCAGTATTTTTAATGCTTATTTTGCTTTTTTTTAATCTTAATGCTTGTTTTCATTTTTATGCCTGTTTATAGCTTTTTTGTCTTTTGTTGAAATATTTGCAAATTTTTTTGTAATTAAAGCACTTGCAAGTTGGAAATTTATACTATTAAATAAACTATTTAAACTCTCCTCGTAACCTAAATAAAAACGCACTAATTGCAGGTGTAAAACAGCAACACAGTTTTAAGATATCGCTTTAGCGTATTGAATTCTGACAGCAAGCTATACTTGGTAAAGCAGTTTTGACTATCTCAGCTGTACAAGAATTCGAATTGTGACCGGACGGTGGTCTTAGCGTGTGCCTAATCTTCACTTCCAAGTTTAGAAAATAATCCGATGATGATGCGAATTCTATGCTCTTTATTCGATTGATAATACGCCTGTGAATCCCCGTTCTAAAATTAGATCAAGTAGCAGTAACTTGTCTTTCGACGTAGCGTCAACTGCAGTGATTTACTATTTTAATTTTCGTTTTTTTTTTTAAATGCCCAAGAGAAAGCCTTCTGTAGAGAAGTTAATTAAAGACTATAAAGAATTAAAGTATGATGGTGGAAAATTGTTCTGTAGAGCCTATGTAAAAACGGTAAGTATTTTAATTTTTAAAGAATTACAAGATAATCAAGCAAATTTAGTGCTTAAAATTTGATGCAAAGTTGCTAAGTTTAAAAGGTGTTAAGAGTATGTTCGACTCACCAAAACTGAATAGTGTTTTTGACACCTATGTGTATCCATCCATTATTTAAATTAAAATTCCTTTTTTTTCCTACTAATACTGTAAAAATAAAAATTTTTTTATTCCATGCCAGGGTAATTTGTAACAGGGATCTAGGAATAAAATAAAAATATTGGTGCCTTTGGGTGTGTCTAGTTTTTGAAAATAGTCTTTGTTCTTGATACAATGTGATAAAAAATACAACATAATTCAACACGTAAACACATCGTTGCACCAAGAGTGTCTAAAAAAATGCACAACTAAATCGAAACAATCCACCATTACAGAATCCTTGGCATCAACTTCTAGATACAGCGGACAAAAAAAGTTTAATCTCGATTTAGGTAAAGCCATGGTACAATCTAATATACCTTTAAATAAATTACAAAATAAGTGTTTTAAGTCGTTCTTAGAAGAATATTGTAAGATGCATATACCAGATGAAAATACACTGAGAAAGAACTGTTAGCTCTGTGTACGAGGAAACTATTGAAAAAATAAAATAAATAATTGGAAGTCACTATATTTGGTTTACAGTGTGCGGAACAACGGATGCGTGTGGAAAAGATATGTTGCAAATTTAATTATAGGAGTTCTTGATGAAGAAATTCCAACTGTAGGATATTTAATATGCTCTAAGGAGCTGAAAAGCACGAACAGTAACACAGTATCAAGATTTGTTAAAACGACATCAAATTTAAAAGTATTTTACCCAAATTTACTCCATTGCACTTGCTTAGCACATGGCTGAAATAGAGTTGCTGAACTTATAAGGCAACAATTTCCTCTTCTTAAGAAACCCATTAAAAATGGCAAAAAGGTGTTTGTTAAGGCGCCGTTACGAATACAACTCTTCAAAGAACGAGTACCTAACACCCCGTTACCACCCGAACCTGTTTTGACAAGGTGAGGCACTCGGTTAGACGCTGCAATATATTATACAGGTGATTTGGAGAATTTAAAAAGTTATATTTGAGCTATCCGAATCAGACAGCAAGGCAATTAAAGATTGTCACACGGTCTTAAACCAAGAAGGAATAAAGGACAATTTGGCCTAAGAGTAATTTTAGTTTTGTAACACAATAAAATCTCTCGAGAAATAAGGCATGCCATTATATGCCTCCATTAAAATAATTAATGATTTCAAAGAGGCCATTGACAATATTCCTGGAAAAACTGGCCAGATAGTACAAAGAAAGCTGAAAGATACATTATTTAAGAATGAAGGTTTTCTAAAATAAAAAAAAATTGCTTTCCTATTGACAGGAAATGCTAATCCGGACTTGCAAATAACCCCGGACATGATTGCAAAATTTAAATATGCGCCTATAACAAGTGTTGACGTAGAAAGAAGTTTTTCGGACTATAAAAACATTTTAAGTGACAGAAGACAAAACTTCACAATGGAAAATTTGAACCAACATTTGGTTATTGCTTGTTTTTATAAAAGTTAATTTCGTTAAAGATATCACTTTATTCTATTTTAAGATTTCCTTTTATTTTGAGGTTTTATTTGTGTTAAGTAAGAGTAAAATCTGTTTTTAGTTTATGATTTTTTATATTTTTTAGGCTTTTTTGTGCTTATTTTATGCTTTTTTTGAGTAAAGCTGTATGCTTTGTAAAGAACCAGCGTCCTTTACGTATGCTTTTTAGAATAAATTATTGGCGGACCATCCTATATCTAAAATTTCAAAAGTTTACGCGATATTGCACAACGAATAATTTATTAATCACCGCTGACGTGTATTTCTAAAAACCAGTAAGTTTTTGCACGTCAGAACGATTTCAACCAATCAGATAACGGCATCCCCGCACGGTAGCCGCGAAACCGCCCACAGATGCACCTTTATAAACCCGCGACGCGCGTGAGGAATCGAAGTAGATTCAAGTCAAGCCGATATCCAGCCGCCGCCGCACCGTTTGCTTCGTGTAAGCACCGACCTGCTAATCACCGCGGATGAATCGAAGTAGATTCAAGTCAAGCCGATATCCAGTAGCCGCTACCGTACCGATTGCTTCGTGTAAGCACCGACCTGTTGATTGTGTCCGAGGAGTCCATCGCGACCGTATGATAACGCGCACCACGTCACGCCGGGCAACCTAACTCTTGTACTGCAATCAAAAGACACGTAAGTTAGTAAATTATACAATCCAACCATACCTAGTAACACACTATCACACGTAAATAACGCCGGGCTGAGTCTCCAGGAGTTATAACCTTACACTAACGCCAAGAGTGCCACGCAGGGGTAACCCCCGACGTCGCTCGCAAACACTTGAGGGTGAAGGGTAGTTACAGGGCTGTAAAGACCTACGACCTTTCTCTTAGTCCATCCGGTTAAGACAGGCCATCGCCTACGTCTTCTGGGTATTACTGAGACCTCGCTCGAAACACATACATACAATACATACAGACAAACACAATAAAACCACACACAGTGCCTTTGATCGCAGGAGAGTACACCCGAAACCTGTTGCATAAATTCATAGTCAATATAACCATCGCGAAACACCTAGAGTGAGATCGTTTGTAAATAAATTAGATAGTACGTAAATTTTCCAATATTTACCGATAGTTAAATAATATAACTACGACCTGGGGTATATTACGATTTACCTTAAAACTATTAAATTCATTTTAGAGTAGTTTTAATATCAAGTATTTTGTTCCCTTGATTAATTGTATATAATTAAATTTAGTATCGAAATCCGTAATTAATTCCGTTAGATAAATAATCTAATTGCCTAATCAAACCGGTTCTAAATTAAAGAAAGACCGTCCCGAGATCTCGCATTTGCATACGCGCATTTCGCGTGTATTATTTCCTGGGAGCGCGACATACCAGCTTCAACGCTCCAGAGTTACTGAAGAATAAATAATTATGCCATGCGCATAAGCCGAGAACGATATTGATTTTCTCCGTCCGAGTTCGTTGCACTGGCGCCGTTGAACAAAACTGTATTAAAGCAACCGTACCAGCTTCTGTAAATACAGGACCGTAATATGAATATTACATACTGAGTAAGGAGTAAGTTAAGATAATATACATATTTATATTTTCAGAAACGATTACGCACCTAGGAAGCCGCCCCCAGGAGAACGAGTCCATAGCTGTCAAACCCCAGAAGAAAATACATTTGTTGTGTTGTTCATTAATATACTACCTTGTTAAATTTATTTAATATACGTTTTAAAACGCTTTAAGATATTTATTTAAGGTGACAGTGTCAGCCCACTATTTAATACGAACCACATCCCGTTTATAATAAATTATAAACACGATTGAGCAAAGCCGAGGCAAAATAAAACCGCGTTGGGTTACCAAACCAGAAGGCGCGCAATAATAAAACAAGCATAAGGGTTGTTACAGCTTTTTAAGAGCTTATTTTAATCTTTTTTGTGCTTTTTAATCCGAACTCTACTCATCATAATAGTAAGATCTTCACTTTCAACTCTTTTATTGTACGAAATTGTATATGCTTTTCTAATATAACTGCCTTATGGTGTTTATTTTACTCACTAGTACGCACTAAACTGGAGTACTGTGCAGTTATCTGCAATCCTATTTACCAAAACCAAAAGGATCTCCTTGAAAGTGCCCAAAGAAAATTTTTAAAGGTTTTTAGTCTTTAAAGTGGATAATATGTATCCTCCCGGGGGTTATCAACACGATCTACCCCTTCAACAATTTGTGTCTTACTTTTCACGTCACTGCATAACGTTTCATTGTTTAACACCTAAAACAGATATGCTGTGCAGGTCTCCGATTTTGAGCTGCATCCTCTATTTTAATCATTTACCAAGTTCGACCGATGTTAATTATGACAGATATTTTCAATTCAATATAGAATTGACTTTTTTTTGTTTTTTTCTTGGCATGACAACATAGATATATTATTTCCCTAGGGAGGTAACAAACGGTTACTATCAATGGAAAGACCACTACTTAATTTTGTCACAATAAAATCATAGAATAACTGTTAATAGACGATATATCGTGTTGATAGTGAAAAAAATAATGTACTTTATACAGGAAGTAAGGATTTACTTCCCTTGTAAAGTAATATACCTTTTTATACTTTTTTTTTTTACTTTTATCAATGTATAAAGATAAATGTAATGGTACATGTAATATACTATGGAATATGTATTTATTTTAGTTCAAGTAATTGTCCTGTAATTGGAATTTTCTTTATTCTATTAGACAATAAATTTAATATTATTATAACAAAAATTATACATTACAATTAAAGACAATTTATTTAGGTAACTTATACAATTGCATCACACATTCATAAACTAAATTGACAACAACTGATACCTGTTTTGATATAAAGATATCTCTTACAGTCTACACTGTGGTACATATTATGTTTATTTGTCTTTCAAAATATGTATTATTCAAGCACAAATCATAAAACGCTTTGTCACCAAGAAAAAAAAAAGATTGAACATGAATTTCCAGCTATTATTTATGAAAATACCCTTTAATTGCAAATGTTTTTTTAACATGTAGGTAATTAGCGTACTACTATGATATTTTTTAAGGAATTCTTACATTGTGTTAAAATACATTTTTTATAATTAATTTATAATCAAATACATATGTTGGTTCTTCCACACGTAAAAGTTTCGGCTAACGTAATGACACAAACTTTTCAGTTTAGACTAACTTGAATTATTATCAGCAGTAATTTGGGAAAGACGGTGACTTCTGTATTCAGAAGTTTCACGTGGATCTGATTCTTTTAACCAAAAATGTCTTACCTCTTTGTTGCCTATTATAAAAAACAAAAATAACACGAAACCTCTAATAGAGGCTGTAATGCAAAATAAGTATATAAACACGGTGCCACCCTTCACTGCGCTTAAGAAAGCAAGTATCCACGTCAATCCTAACATGAAAAACAACAAAATCGCTAAAGACGTTTCCGCTTTATAGTTTTTAACTTTTACAACTGAACTTCTGTTAACACGGTAGATAGAATAAAAAACTCTAAAAAAGACGTACAAATTAACTGTGAGAATAATGATAATCGGTAATAATACAAAAAATAGAAAGTAATCTTGTTTAATATAACAATAGGTATCTTTTATATAACCGTAATTATCCGTTGATATTGACAACGTAATAAACACAGGGAACAAAGGTATACCCCACCCTACGATTGCAGAAATTTGAAGTATATTAGAAGGAGGAGGTGTCATAATCACGACAAATTTCCGATACTGCAAAAAACCAATAACAATCATCCAACAAAATTCGGAAAGAAGAAAATAATGTACACCAACACCAATGATAGTGCACAAAGGTCCATGTTCGTTTACCAATTCGTTTAAAAATGTTAACACTGCTTGGAGCATAATAGTAACACAAAGCTCTAACAAAATTATAGTGGCTGGTCGGCGACGCCACGTTTTATGAACTAGTGCTGTAATAAAAATAGGAAAAATTCCGAAGAGTGATAATCCTAAGCCTATATATGATAGTATACTTAAGTACGTCTCATGTTCTTTAGGTACATCAATACCAGGACTTACAAACAATAATCCAAAATGGGTTGTATGATAAAATTCACAATATTGCATATTATAAGCCGTTTTGTAATCAGGATCGGACGTCCACTGACCGTATTTGCTAGTCATTAAGTGGTCCCACCCATAATCCCAAAATACACAACGTTTAAATTTCGTATAGTTATTTAACTGTTTAAAAATTATTTGAATCGGGTACTTCAAAAACCCATTAAAACCCTTGAAAGATATGCTTATAACCTTCTTTCCAACTTCTACACGTTTTTTTGAACTAATTTCATTAAAAAAATAATCATTGTGAAATACAGTGACCCTTAATTTTAAATCACCATCTTTAGGCAGCTGATTTTTCAAATAAGTTAACACATTATTAGATAGGTGAATAGCAACTTCTACAGCGTTTCGATATAACAAATCCTCAAGGTCAATATCTTCATAGAATACATCTACAGTGTTGCTATGATCACTATACATGATTAAGGTAACGCTGTCTAAAGCATACAAGTCGATTATAGTAACAAAAATATTGTCGCTCTTATAGTGATAGCTGGCATTTAATTGCATGAGGAATGTATCGATAGTAAAAAGAACACTGTCTGTGGAATTAAGCAAGCTTTGAGCATCTCTTAATACTGATCTATTATAATTCATCAGATTATTTATTGTTTTGAAATAGCTTTCATCATTAATGCTATTATTGTGCATTGTCAATTCATCCAGTATGCGAGAGATTAAATGAATATCAACGATTGTGGCGTTTTCGTTTTTCTCAGTTACGATTGCAAGATTTTCTTCAACACCCTCCGTATAAGGTACGCTTTCTAACAAATCAAGTAGTTCATCTGTAGATTCTGAAAGTGTACCATTTTTAACACAAACTCCTTCAACATCCAACCATTTGGCCCCGTGCATGAAATCGCCGCTACATCTTCTAGTAACGGGGACCATGTTGTCATCGAGACATAATGTATTCACTGGAATTACGTTTACGCCAATATTGGTTTCAGGCCACTCTAAATCATCTCCATCTTCAGTTATCGTGATTTCGGAAAAACAGGTACTAGCACTTAAAAAGTAGTTTATTTTTAGTGCACTTGATGAAGAATTTATAACTTTCAGTTCTTCTAAAAGATGGTTGTATTCTTCTACGTGCACATCTTCGGTTTTAGTCGTGGTTAAATGGGCAATTATTTCAAAGTGGTGAATTGTATGATTGAATTTAGATAGCATCATTGGTCGTAATGATAAAACGTTATTACCCGAAAGACTCATGTATAATAAATTACATATAAACACGTGTATCCTATTAAGAACTGGATAATCTCCATAAGCTTTAAATTGTATGTGTAAACTGTACTCATGTCCATATCCCACAGTTCTATTATACGTTACAATTGTGTTACTATACACTAACTTGTTATCAAAATATTGAAAAGCTGCACACCAATAATGTCCAGGATAGTGTACAATCGCTGGCAATTTTAATATAAAAACTGATGAATTTAATTCAAAACTATCAACGTTTATGTTTATCCTAAAATTAAAATCATTAAGATTCACATTTGAAAAACAATAAATGTCAAATTGTCCATTCCAGTCACTAATACTATGTGGATTATAGATCATTAAATTTAGTTCATCTCGATTGTAGTCATGCTCTAAATCTAATTGAACCTTTTGCGGTTCAATTTTATTTTCACAAAAGGAGCAACTTAACGTTGAATCGTTCAATAATATCCATCCACCATCACCGACAAAAGTTATTGCCACTTCAGGGTTTTGACAATTAGCTTCTTGTGAAAAGTAGCTATATGATAAATCTAAACCTGAAGATATCCAAGAGTATGAGGAGTTTTGTTTGCTAAGTCCAAACCAACACGTTTCCGAATGTTGCAAATTCTGCAAAAGCATAAAGGTTTGAAAAGGATATAATGGTTCTGCTAGTTTTTGACAAAATTCTCTTTTTTGAGGAAACGGTGGTTTGAATTTTTTTTTACAATAGCAATTACCATTATAGGAGTCAAAGTGTGACGTTACACATGTGTAATCAAGGTTGTTGTTGACGCAATATTTCGACATATTGTAGGCGTATATGCACAACGCTTTATGTAGTGAAGAGCAATTGGTAGGAATAAATATACCTTTTTTAACATATAAGCAATTATAATCTGCATTGAACTCTGAAGTATCTATGTTATCGTGAATTGCTTGCCCATAATATTCACCACGTTCAACCCACTCATAATTACCAAATCCAGAACTCGTATTTCTAATTGCGTGTATCCATATATTAGTATTTTCTAGTCTTAAAATGTTGATTATGGATTGTACTTTATAGTATGGTAGAAAATTTTGATAAGGACAACTAGGAGGATACATTTGATCTTCTAACAAAACGTAACAATAACCAGGTGCAAATGAACGTAGGCCATCCGGACATAATTGGATTTGATTTTTAATTGGACAAACATCATCTTCCTTATATATAGCCTAAATCGCACTCAATTAATTGATAAAATAAACTTACTTTTGTAGAACATACCTCCTCGTGATCAGTAAGCATAGACATACGTACCAACGTGAATAATAAATATAATTTAAGTTTTATTGACATTTTTCAATGATAGCTACCTACTACTACTTCTGTATGAATGTAACACAAGGAACCAACCAACCAATAATAACGACATTACATAGTAGAGATGATAATGGTAATGGAGTACTTATGAATTCTATGTACAAAAGAATATTATCACTAAAGCTTCCGTAAATGAATTTTCCGATAACGGTAGAGTTAATTGTAAATTCTGATAAGTTAAAATATTCTACTTATAACAATAAACACTTAACATTAAAACAGCACATGGTCATTGAGTGTGGATTCTCACAAAAATTCAGATCTATAAATTAAATTTACAAATTACGGTAGATAAATATATTCAATGGTAGATTTATACGTTATACTATCTTTTTTAGATATCTAATACCAATTTTAAATATTGACCAAATTATTTTAAAATGAGTACAAGAAGTCCTACTATAAAAGAGACATCCATATCTAAACGGTTGGACATACGTTTTTTTATCTTCCAACTTACATATATACATATGTAAGTATAGAAGGTTACTCAATCACCTTTTCTTCACTAACGATAAATCAATTTATTGGCTAGCTTTACCCTCGACAAAATTTCGCTAACGTCGGCCATAAAATGCGCTCGTGGGAATGTGAGTGTGTGTGTGCGTGTGCGTGTGCGTGTGCGTGTGCGTGTGCGTGTGCGTGTGCGTGTGCGTGTGCGTGTGCGTGGTGCGTGTGTGCGTGTGCGTGCGTGTGCGTGTGCGTGTGGTGCGTGTGCGTGTGCGTGTGCGTGTGCGTGTGCGTAGCGTGTGTGTGCGTGTGTGCGTGTGTCGTGTGGTGTGGGTGTGTGTGTGTGCATGTGCATATGCGTGTGAGTGTGTGTGTGTGTGTGTGTGTGTGTGTGTGTGTGTGTGTGCGCTCTCGTTTGTTTATGTGGATGTTTGCTTATATCCACGATAACTGCAGAACGAGAACACTCGCTTACCTCAAATTTCGTGTATTAGCTATTCATTTCTCCTGGAGCTTATTAGATTTTTGCAGAAATTCAGCTGCGCTATTTAGAGACATGAAAGGTTCCCAGGGTACAATGTAAGTTTTAGTTCAAATATTTTCAATATCTCAATACCGTAAGTTTGTAAGCTGTGTTAACACATTTTTTAAACATAATTTAAGTTTACACATGTTTCCTTAATATAAAGGAAACTACTTATAAACATTAATTGAATAGGATTGAAATTCCTTAATTCGTATTTTCGCTATGTTATGGAATCGGGCGGCTTTGGAATTGCTGCTATGTAAGCGTCTGAATATCTATTAACCTCTATCTGCCACCAAATCTTAAATTGCCTCTCTGACAGTTTGATGTTTTTGTTTTTACAATGTTGCATGTTAGACAAGTGTTTGCATAGTTATCGTAACCTAAAAAAAATGTTATTTCATTTCTATTTAATTTCCACTTGGTAGGTTATACGGTCTTATGTTGTTCCACACCGTGTATTTTCAGATTTTGAAATTGTTTATTATCTAGTACTAACTAAAATAAAAGGAGAAGGTACGTTTAGCTCAGTACATAAGTTACTCACATGAACTGTCCATTTTTCAGACAATGACCTAACTTAACCAATTAAAACAAGTATGACATTTTTGTTTAGCAGTAATATTTTGATTAGAAAGTATAAAATAGGTATTTTTAATGATAAAATCTAAAGTAAGGGGAGTTCTAATTATGTTTTCTTTCCATAAGAGTGTTGAGTCCTCTGTCTCTGATACATTACAGGATACATTTACGTTAATTTAATAAAGTAGTGTTAAAGTAGGCAATGCTTATATTGTTTATTATCTAGTACTAACTAAAATAAAAGGAGAAGGTACGTTTAGCTCAGTACATAAGTTACTCACATGAACTGTCCATTTTTCAAACAATGACCTAACTTAACCAATTAAAACAAGTATGACATTTTTGTTTAGCAGTAATATTTTGATTAGAAAGTATAAAATAGGTATTTTTAATGATAAAATCTAAAGTAAGGGGAGTTCTAATTATGTTTTCTTTCCATAAGAGTGTTGAGTCCTCTGTATCTGATACATTACAGGATACATTTACGTTAATTTAATAAAGTAGTGTTAAAGTAGGCAATGCTTATTGCATATGTTTCGTAGCAATGCAATGAAAATATTAAGACTTAAAACGTATGCGGTTTATTTATATCAGGTGTTACAATATAAATATATCTTGGAATACTCGGTGGATCAGTGGTAAACGTGTCAGACTAATAAGTGAAAGGTACCAAGTTCGAATCGCATAGTGATCATAGTAAATGAATTCCACACAAGTGCGAAAACATTCCTTCTCAGGACTAATCCTGATGGGGCAATCAGTGCACGCTTCTGCTATGATCTTTTTATCTAGTCTATTATGCAAAATAGTTGTTTTGATAAGCATGAATTGTAACCGAACATTTTTAAAAATACATTAATTTGGCAAAAATAATTCATTATAATGAAATATTTTTAACAAGTCTTAATTTGTTTTGCTCCTGCAGTTTTAAACACAAATACTCCCATTTAGTTCACAATTTAATAGTGTACAGTCATTGTCCATAATGGCTCATGGAAAAATATTGGGAAAGGCTGAACTTCAATATTTTTTTTGAAGCGTCCGATATGGAATGTGTGTCAAAGGATGAAAATGACAGAAATATTGAAAGATAATTTGAAATTTTTAACGATTTACCACAATCAATAGCTTTATGGACGATTTTGAGGATTAGAAAGTATGTCGTTGGGAAAAATGTTTCAAGCTAATAATGCGCATATTTCTAATATTTTCTTTTAAATTTTTTTGGTAAAAAGTTGGTTCCAATATACAAAAGGTGTGGCATTATGTAAATAAATGATTTCTTCACGGAACTTATTGTCGCCGTAGTTGACTACGAAATACAAAATGCATACAATATTTCATTGCAAAAAATGATTAATGGGGGTGTTTTCTGGTCTAGGACCAATGTTTCGCTAAATCTTTAAGTGTACTTATTTAAGTTAATCGCCGATGCCAATAAATGATGCTTGCAAATTAATTTTTAAGGCTTATTAGGTTTTTGTGTCAAGGAGCTTGATAAAAAAAGGTAATATAAAAGTGAATTTACCTCTAAAAAATATATTTACGTTTACTTATACAATTGATGGTTATTTAGTTATTAAAAAAATTAAACTCCACGTTAGTAATTTTTTGCCTCAGAATTTTGGACCGTATCAAAAAATTGCAAAGAACATAATTAATCTATATGACTAAGCTCTACTTATTGGTATTTTTAAATCTCTGAAATGATATTAATGAGATTCCTAAGCAGCGCATGTGGTAAAACGAGAAGGGATACGATAAAGAATGAGTGTATAATGACGGAGTATGGCGAGGAAAGGACGATGATGGATAGATGTAAAAGTAGAACATTACGTTGGTTTGGTCACATTGAGAGAATGAACAACTCAAGATTAACGAAGCATATATATGTGGGTAAGGTTAGAGGTAAGGTCGAGCCTGGTAGGCCGTGTAAAGCTTGGTCGAATGTAGTAGAATGTATAATAAAAGAAAGAAATGGTGAAGGATTTTAAAACTAAAAGGACATGTCAGAGACAATGAATGAATCTTGCGGAAGCTAGGGAGATATGCGGAGATAGGAAGGCATAGAGAAGGATTGAGAATGAAAACTTAATAAGAGGCTTTGCTTACCCCGCAAGGGAATGACATGATGGTTGGGTTAAGTTAATTTCTGAAATATACAGCTGTTTCATAAATATTTGATAAAAACCAAAAACAGCCTAATAAACCCCCTTCGCCGCCAACGTATTTCTACCAAAATCTAATCAACTCCAGAAGAGAGTGTAAACTTTCACCATTATCACACATAATAAAATACTTATCTTTTTTTGTTTTCATTTTAATGGTGTATTTTAAATTATACAATCTAAACGTTTCGATAACACTTACAGTTATCTTTGTCAGTAGCAATATCTGTTAAAAATTGTTAAAGATGTTGTAAACAATTTTGTCAAAGATGAAAAATTAAAATTTTTAATATGTATGTATGTATGTATGTATGTGTATATATATATATATATATATACTGTTCAGTGATGAAGCAACCTTCAACAGTATCGGTGTCGTTAATAAACATAATATACATTACTATCCTCACGAAAACCCATGTTGGGTACGCCCGGTGGATTTCCAACACCAGTAGTCCCTGATTGCGTGCGAAGCTATCCTAGGCGATAGGCGAATAGGCGATGTTTCATGGCCAACAAGATCGCCTGTTAAAATTATGCCCTGTCGAAGAAAAATAAAAATTTTAAACCGTTGTAACTTTTTTGTGTTTAATTTATCCTATACAATAGTGGTATCGTAAGAAACCTTATGAAAATCTACATTCACCAAAACCAAAATATACAGGGTGTTGCATTTGAAAAAAGAAATTTTTGTAAATTTTGCCTTAGTTAAAAACCATCTTATTAGAATACATATGTTTTTTTACCACGTATAACATGGAATCTACATTAAAAAATTTATTCTTCGGTGGAAACCCTATATGAATATCTCAAACATTTTGGGGATTACAAGTGTTCGAAGTATAGCCCTTTTTTTGCAAATAACTCCCTCTATCGGAGAACGGTTGAAAATAACCCCATACAATTTGATACCAATTTTATCAGCAACACTCTGTATGTGAACAACATGTAGAAGTGAAAGTAATTTTAAAATGTGGACACCTATTGTCTCACGAAAACCGAATTTTAAAATTTCGCCTCGGTGAGAAGCTATCTTCCGTCGTCACACCGATGGGGCACACTGTATACGTATATATATATATATATATATATATATATATATATATATATATATATATATAAACATACTTTTTTTTAAATGGGACACCCTATATATTATTTCAAATTTAGATTAAGCTCATCTCTCCCATGCTTCCAATATACGGGTTCATTACGTTATACAGAGTATTTCAAAAGTTATCGTCAATTGTACCCGAAAATCATTCTCATTTCAACGTCCTGTATACCCTAGACAGAACAACCTAACAATAATTTTTTCCAGGCATAACTTTTTGACATTGGTGTAGTGTTACGAGAAATTGCTATTTCTTTTATTATAGCACCAATTGAATATTGAATGAGCCAAAACTCGAACATATGATTTTGTCAATTTTTTCAAATGAATCACTCTGTATTTTATTTTAAAAAGTGAAAATACACTTTATGTTCTTTCATTTTTATTAAGCTCTCCCTATAGCTAAAATCGTTAATTTCTGAGATATTTTCGGGGATAGTATTACTAGTGTTATGATTATCATCGGTGATAGCTGGAGTTAATACCGATGAAAATTGATTTTTAAAGTTTACAATTTTAAACGATCTGCCACTTCTATAGTAAATATTACAGTTGGAAGATAATCAATACAATTATTTATTTTTTTGAAACTTTCTGTCTCTTTCAGAGAAAACGTTTTATTCATTAAAATCATGTGACAGTCAACATGCGGCGATAAAATTATCACCGATTTGATAGCCTATTCTGTGATTTCGTTTTTGTATTTTAACCAATGAAGGTAATCAAAAATGTACGATGTGACATGTGAATTATATCCTCAGTTTAATAACAGAAAGAGATTTTTTTGACTATTTCTATTATAACAAGTTAGCCGTGATCATATGACGGATAGATATTATTCAGTAATAATTAGTAGCTTGTCATTTAACAAACTTCTTTGAGATTGTGTAGTGTTTATTAATTTGTAAATACTTAAATACTGTTTGAAATGAACTTTCCTGTTGAGGAATTAACAGACATGATATGGGTACTGGGAGAATGTATGAAAAATTGTGTATTAGCACATAGAATTTACAAAGAGAACCCGAGAAAATAATGTTGGAAAGGTTAGTAGATCGTTTTAATCGTACGGGTTCAGTAGTTTATGAAAAAAAGGAAAGGACAAAACCTGTACTTAACGAGGAAAATGAATTTAACGTGATGCTTGAAGTTACGCATAATCCACATGTTAGTACACGTGAAATCAAGCGTCAGAATGATAGTGACAGGTCCGTCCGAAGAATAATGGACATTCGTATTTACACAACCCTTAATACCAAATTTGATATCTTTGAATCGTAAAAACCGCCCGCACCATTTTGTTATTTGTCATTAAACAGTTTGTATTTACAGTTTCGGAACGAATTTCCCAAGTGAAGCCGGGAAGAATCCGCTCGCAACCATCTCGTACTTGCTGCGTGGAAGGTGGTCTGTATGCTAAGGCGTTCCCCCCACAAAGGAAGGAGGATTAATTACCCAGAACTGTTTATTTACTTTTTCCATATTATATAGTCTATTTTTTCATAATTGTTTACTTGTCCAGCATTATTAATTAATTGTGTTATACTGTTTATGACTTATAACAAATTATTTCATATATGTATTTAAACATTTTGCGCAAATTACTAACAGCTGTAAAAACTGCCCCCCCCCCCCAAGCTCTCCGCTGAAGTTAGCTAAAGGCAAAATACAAAATCCATCCGTTGTGTGGAATTAATTAAAATAGTTTCCCAAAGGAAGGGCATTACAAATTATGTGTATGAATGCATAAAAGATTCTCTCGAATGGGATCCGAACCCATGATCTCATGTTATCTAGTCATGAACTGTAACCGACTGAGCTACTGAGAGATTAGAATTCCATTCAATTGAATTTTAATCTCTCAGTAGCTCAGTTGGTTAGAGTGCATATATATTCGAGAGAATCTTTTTATGTATTTATACACATCAATAATGTATATATATATATATATATATATATATATATATATATATATATATATATATATATATATAACCCTAGTCATTTGAATTTTGTTCCTGTCTGTCTTCGTTATGGAGTTATCGGCCTTCAAAGTCAGAACTTAAAAATTGAATTTCAATGATAATTTTTAAACCGCTTCTTTCATTACCATGGAATTTAGACACCCTAGCTACCTCATAGAAAGGCATTTTTTGACACTTAACTGGAATTCATTGTACCTTTATTGTAAGGTAAAGTCAAAATTAAGGTTCTAAATTAATACCATTTTTGACAGTATTGACAATTTTGGAATTTTACAATAGTAGTTTCATTCCCCTATCACTTAGAAACAAAAAAGGTACTCTTGTGCGAAATTGATATCCCTTACCGTTTTCAAGAAAAATGCATTTTAGTGAATCCATGTAAATTGCGAATTAAGTCAAGTAAAATATGTACTATCATTCTGCTAAGTTTATTAGAATTTGAAAATGAATACGAAACGAAAAAATATTGAAATAGTAAACTGCTTCTCCTGAACACTTGCATTTTTGAGTTAGGTATACTTATTGCAAACTTGCGGCTAACTAATGCCTTCAACATTATTATAAACAACACAATAAAAGTAAAACAACGAAAAATAACTGGGGTTGCACTAAATGTCTAAGAAAATTGTTCAATATGAGCACCTCGTTTCATTACACATTTTCTAAAATTACTTAAGGTATGCTGCTGTACTCGAAACAGCGTGTTTGGATCATTTCTAATAACGACACATTCTGTTAATACCCTGTCTAAAAGTTCTTCTCTGCTATTAACAGGTGTTGAATGTACCAATCCTTTCAGGTGTCCTCACAAGAAAAAATCTAAAGGATTAAGGTCGGAAGACCGAGGTGGCCTTGAGACGGGACCGCCTCGGCCTATCCATTGATCTGGAAATGCGTTATTTAGATATTATCTCGCATTTCTACTAAAGTGGGGGAGGACGCACCATCATGCATAAACCACATGCCGTGTCTAGTGTTCAACTGCACATCTTCCAAGAACAAATTTAGATGTTTTTCTAAAAAATTGAGATATTTTGCTCCTGTTAACGTTCCATCAATTACATACGGGCCTACTAAGTTAGTATTAATTATTCCCATCCACACGTTTATTAAAAATCTGTTTTGATATTTTTTTTTGATGGCGTGTGGATTCTCATCGCTCCAGGTATGCAAATTATGAGAATTAAAATAATTCCATCCCGTGTGAATCCGGATTCATCAGTAAAAAGTACCTTGCCAATAAATCCAGGTGTTTGTTCTTATTTTTCAAAAAACCACCTCGAAAATGCTACACGAGGAGAGTAATCCGTTTCAGACATTGCGTGCACTTTTTGCAGATGATAGGGATATAATAATAGCTCTCGCAGGTTGTTGTGAACTGTAGATTTTGAAATAATCGTTTCCATAGTAATACGTCTAGTGCTTTTTGTAGGATCTGCTTCCACTATTTCCAGTACCCGTTACTCAGCACGAACTGTTCGCACTTGCCTAGGCCTTCCATTATGGTGCTTGGTTTTAAATGATCCTGCGAAGTACATTGTAAAGTAAGGGAGATTTAACTGTGATAGAGCTTAATTTCACCCAGTACCTGTTTCTCGTAAATTCCTATGAAGTCATAAAAGTTCTACGATTTGCGAGCCTCCTATTAGGAAAGTGATTGGCATAAAGTCGTACTACTAAAGAAGCATTTCCTTCTGACAAACCATACATAAAATGCATGTCTGCACACTCCTCATTAGTAAATGCCTCCATATCTCTAATACAGTCTTAGCGGTATTAACTTTTTTCAGTTTTTATTCACCGATTTACATCAATAATCAACAATGACAGTCATTTCCATAACAACAGAGAAACGTCACTTACAAAATGTTTACAGATTGTTTTTTTTATTTAGAATTTACGTTTTAAATAAATTAGTATTTTCGAAACCGTTCGAAACTTAATTTTGACTTTACCTATGAATTCCAGTATCAAAAATGCCTTTCTATGAGGTAGTTAGGGTGTCTAAATTTCATGGTAATGAAAGAAGCGGTTTTAAAATTATCATTGAACTTCAATTTTTAACTTCTGACTTTGAAAGCCGATTACTCCATAACGAAGACAGACAGGAAAAAATGCAAATGAAGACTAGGACTATTTTGAGCCCCTCTATACGTCCTAGCAGTTTTGACCACACCTTTCTGGACACCCTGTATATATATATATATATATATATATATATATATATATATATATATATATATATATATATATATATATATATATATATCGTGTCACGATGTTCGTTTACGCTAATCTCGGAAACGGCTGAAAATATTTAGATGAAATTTTGTTAATGTGTATTGTTTGGTCATACCTACACGTTGTGTTTATCCGATATGGCACCGTATATATGAAAACGATCTTGCAAATAGCTTTTGGTTTTATGGTCCGTGCAAGTTCTCACAATGGGAACAGGTGCACGCCTTTGACAGGCGCATTGTTACTACCGTTTTGAATATAAGAACATTATTTACTATTTTATAAATTTATACATTATTTAATTAGATTTACTTCAATGTATCATGAAATTGCGCAGAAAACAAGATCTTTAATACAATTGTTTATTTGGTTTTTATTGGTTTACTTTCGCTTCTTACATATTTCATTAAAACGTTTACACATATTATAACGATAGAAAAAGTGGGTAACGTTAGTAAAAAAACAACTTAATACTTTTTTTTTAATTTTAGTATGAAAACTTGAATATATAAATAAAATTAGCAATTTTTTTGTACAATAGGCTATATAAACCTAAGTTTGCGTTTTATAAATTTAAATAATGTACGAAGACGGGAAAATGGATAAAACCTGAAAAATTGCAAAGAAAGCGTTTGCCCATTAATTTGTCTTTGTTCATTTCATTGTAAGAACACTTTCAAAAACATAAATTGAATTTAAATCTGAGTACAATTGATTTTTTTTTATTTTTTTGATAACGTTAATAAGGCATTAGTAGAAAATAATACCTGGTATTTGTGGTGTTAATTTTTTTTTATTATTAGAGTAAAACATACATACATACAAGTGTAGCAGTTTGAACGTAATTTTTAGAAATACGTCATTGACTTTTTCGTTGTTGTATTTTACTTTTATTTTGGAAATAGATCTTCCCTTACAATGTTTTTCTAAAAAGATATCATCTTCTTTGGAATTGGGACATAACGAATCTACTTTTAAGTATTTTCAAAATAACGTTTAATCGTACTAATGTCGATTTCTGTCCACTTCACTTCTGTTATTAATTTCTTTGTGGGATTTTCTGTTACTTTAAGTTGTCCTCATCAACATCATTGTGAGAGCTAGAGGAAGCGGTCTGCTCGTCTCCGATAAAGGAGTGATAGTCAAACAGGTGCAAACAAGAAACAACATATCTATTGCTAAATAAATATCACATACCATTAGGAATAATAGAAATACTAAACTTGGCTTTTTGGCTTTCGTTCACTTCCATTTCGTTTTTGTCTTCTTCGGAAGAATCAGAATGTGTAGCGTCATCAAGGGCAGTTTCTTCTAATGTTTCGCCTTTGCAGTCTCATTCTTAAACTTCTAATTAAATGAGGTGTCTTCGCTCCACAAGGCGAACGCTGTCGTAGCATTGTCCCCCTCAGAACTCCGTTCTTTCCGATCCTATCCTGACCACACCCATCCTTAATTCCGCCATGCATATATGCGTAATCTATGCATGTGTGCTTGGAATCCATGATTATGTCTGAAGGAGCTTAGAAAGCTCGATCAACCCGCCCTCCCCCTTGGCGAGGGACTGAAATACGTAGCCTTTTTCTTTTCCTTTTTCCACAATTTCGGGACTACTTCGCTTGCACGTAATATCCATTTATCCAACCTTCTAAACTGTTCGGTACCGAGAAAAAAATTTTATTGGACGATTCAATGTATTTAATTCTTCCCTTAATCAGAACATACCCAAATCCTTGTATCCTCTTTGGAACCTTATCCAATCGTGTGATTTGTTTGTAATATTCTGTTAAAAGTATATCACTTCAATAGAAAGAATCTTTCCCTTATAAGATAATACCTTCACCTCTTTCAATCACATTTCATATAAAATGTCTGCGTTTAGATCAATGAAATAGAGGCTTTAAAATCCCATTATCTCAAGAATGGCTAGAAAAAGAATTAAAGTTTATAAAATAGTCAGTAATAGTAATTTCTCAAATAATATTATTTCTTCATTAATTTCAAAATTTAGACAATGACGGACTACATCTCATTTATATGTCGTTAAAGAAGCTTCATCAAATTTAAAATATTTCCCTAATAATTACATAGGTCCTTTATCAAATGTAATTTCTAAATATTTATTTAAAATTAATATAAACACAGCCTTCACAAACCAAAGTAACCTAATTAGATGTCTAAGTAATGCTAAAAATAAGATTGACCTGTTACAAAACTCTGGAGTTTACCGTTAGAACATAATGAATGTCTAGTAGCATATCTAGTGCAAACGGGAATATCATTTAAAACAAGAATAAGAGAACACAGAGAAGATAAAAAGTCATCAGTTTTTGAACATTCATGTGCAACGGGATATACCATAAGTTATAAGCCAAAATTATTGCATGTCTGTCAAAAAGGTAAGAAACTCAATTTGTTGGAAATTTAGGACATTAATAAATTACATAAAAACAACATGTATACATATAAATCTTAATGACTTGTTAGAATTAAATTCCTCCCCTGTATGAAATATGTGTACCTGTATATTTGAGATATGTGTACAGTGAGTCCCAGAAGTTATGTCTAAATTCATTTAAGGTTCAAGGACCTAGTTTTTGGAGAAACGGTCGGGTGGCCCAAAAATTAGTTACGACCCCCAACTTGATTTTGTCAAATGGAAACACCTATTTTTTATTTCGTTTGCTGAATCTGCTTTGAATTCTGAGTAAATCTCATGCATAATGTCTTATACCTACAGTCAATTTTTATTTTTAACTGAGGTTTTTTTAGTAGTAAAATTTTGTATATAGGGTTGCTCAAAAATAAGTTATGACCCCCAACTTGATTTTGTCAAATGGAAACACCTGTGTTTTATTTCATTTTCTGAATCTGATTTGAATTCTTAGTAAATCTCATGTACCATGTCCTATACCTAAAGTCAACAGATCCAGAGGAATTTACAATTGAGCGTATCTTCAATTAATACCGTTTCAAGGAAGGCGGCCTTTGTTTTCTGTCAAAAGGAACAAGTTATGAAAAAACACAACAACAAATCAAATCAAATGTTCAAAATGTGCACCATTTGCGGCTTGACAATAGCCAAGGCGGTGAATAAACTCTGTTTGCACGTTTTCAACCACTTCTGGAGTTATGGCACGCACTTCTCTTTTGATTTTCTCTTTCAATATCTCCAGATTGTTTGGCCTGTCAACATTTACTTTTGATTTGAGATAACCCCACGGACAGAAATCCAAAGGGTTTAGGACGGGTGACCTACCAGGTCATTCAATAGGTGCTATCCACCGATTGGGAAATGTTTATTCCAAAAAATTCGGAAAAGACAAATGTTGAAATTCGACGTCTGAAAGAAATTGACCAAACCATGTACCCATTGTTTATGGATCACCTTGTATACGATTATTTTGCAAGTGTTCTTGATAGTTTTATAAAGACAATATATATATATATATATATATATATATATATATATATATATATCTTTTTCGTAAATATCTACAGATTTGTTGACTATAGGTATAAGACATTATGTATGATATTTACTCAGAATTCAAAGCAGGTTCAGCAAATGAAATAAAAAATAGGTGTTTCCAATTGACAAAATCAAGTTGGTGGTCGTAACTAATTTTTGGGCCATCCGAGCGTTTCTCTAAAAACTAGACTCTTGAACTTTAAATGAATCTACACATAACTTCTGGTACTCACTGTAAACCGGATGACACAGGAGATGTTTAACACCTCATAACTTAGCTATTTGGAAACATGTTATTTTAAGATTTGGTAGGCTTGCGTAATGCGTGATTTGCCTGGTTTTTGTCCAAACTAAAATATTTTTGCACTTCCGATTTCCCCTTTGAAATTTTAAATGATACCCTGTACATTTTCTTACACCATCTGACTTCCCTTAAATTTCTCGTTTCAACCATGCGTAGAGTTGGCTATAATTTGAATGGTGGCTGTTACTACTGGTTATTCCGCTGCCATATTGAAAGATTATAAGAATAAAAGAAAATGTCCGTAGGTAACTATTGTTTAGTTGACAGCGATTTAAGAAGTGTCATTGTTACGTTATATATTAACCAGTTTAAGCGTGTTTAAATATGTATTCAAGAAGTGAAAAAGTAGACATGCTATTAACCTATGACCAATATCAAAAATAGTAGACAGGCTGCTGAATTGTATGCCGAAAGACACCCCAACAAAAACCATCCTCCAAACAATTATTTTCTACGAGTTGAAGATCAGTTTAAGAAAGAACCAAATAATGAACATGAACATAATATTATGGTCGAAGAAGAATCGGAAACTAATGTACTGGCAATCATCGAGGCCGATACCACAAATTCGCTAAGACAAAGTGAAAACGAAGCAGGTGTAAATTGGGAATCCGCTTGTCGCATTTTGAAAAAATATAAATTCAAGTCATACAAATATCAAATACATCAGAATTTATTCCAAAATGGTTACCAAAGAAGGATGGACTATTGCAATTGGTTTTTGAACGGAAACAATATGGACAATAATTTTCATCAAAGTATTTTATATTCAGACGTGTCTAGGTTCAATAATTTGGGTTTGTTTAATTGAAATAACACACGTCATTGGGCTCAAGCTCAACAAACAGTGTTGTACCAATCATTTTTGGCGGGCCATTAACTGGTGAACGATATTTGCAGTTTTTGAAAACTCATGTTGAAGATTTCTTGGATGAACTGCCTTTACATATTCATCCAATAAGTTTTCAACAAGATGGAGCCCCGCCACATAACAGTAGAATTGTGGTAAATTGTATTTTTTTCGTATGGGGCCACCTCAAAGAAATAGTTTATAAAGCGCCGCTGACAACTACGGAAGACTTAGAAATGAGAGTCAGATTAGCAATAAATGAGATCACTGAACTGCAGAGAGGCAATGTGCTTCTAGGGACTATTAGAAGAATTGGACTATGCGTGGAAAATAAAGGTCAACCTTTTGAAAATTTTTAAACTCCAAAGTGGCTAAATAGGATTATTTGTGTTTATTATTGTTTGGTATTTTGTTTAGAGGCCAAGATTGTGTTCTAAGTTGCTTTCTTTAATTTCCATAGACTACTAAATATTTGGTTGTGAAGGTAGTATTAATTAAAAAATTTTCAATTCAAGACAAGTATTTTTATTCATGGGAATAATTTTAGTTTTTTTTTTTGGAACGAATGCATCCTAGATCCGAATTCTGTTAGAGTACACCTTTTTCCTGATACTCCTTCTTTCTATGAATCCGTCGAGTAAGAAATAAAATTTAAATTAATGTTGTTAATTTATAATGTCTAACTCTGATAACAATTTTAACTAAAGACATAAAATGGCTTAACAATGAATTGTTTTGAATAAAAGTGAAGGATAAATAAATAATTTACACGTGGCTGAAATTTAAAATTGATGTTTCTATTTTAGTTTTTATGATGGCTTATATTTTTTTTTATTTGAAAATTACACGGTCTCTGCAGCTACTGATTAGAACGAAATAAAAACAGGAATCGTGTAATATCGCAGATGGTGTTAAAAGACATACAGGCTGTCATTCAATATAACCAATTAGTGGACACTTTCGAAGGAACCGGAACTGCAAGAATATTTTAGTTTGAACAAAAACAAGGCGCATCACGCATTATACAAGCCTATCAAATCTTAAAATAATATGTTTCTAAATAGCTAAGCTACGGCGTGTTCATGTATGCTGTCACCCGGTATACTGTAAATTATATTGTAAATAGTATACTTGATAATGCACCAACGTGTAAAACTAGTATTGTAATTAATAAAATAAACAGTGGAAATAGATAAAATTTGTGCTTCATTTATCTATTCACTTAAAAATTACTTATCAATATCTTGCAACTGTTACGTTTCGGTGCACGTAATTCCGAGATAGTCGATACGTTGGACCTTGTCTGCGTAAGTTGATCTAAAACTACAAAAGATTAAAAACAAACGTATTTTCTTTCTTGGCTATAGTTCTATTAGTGAAGATCTGTTTTGGAAAAGTATATAACAGTAAGGTAGATGAGTATACCATAAGCGTAATATAAGATTAAAATAAAACAACATAAATATCTACCATAAGCTTTAAAACCTTTTTTGATCTTGTTGACATCTTACAAATACACAACACTAAATACTAACTATTAGCGCAACAGCATTTGTAGACACTTGATAACTGAACTATTGCTAAAAAAAAGTAAAATGGCCATGTACTGCATTCGCTCCCCATGGGTGAGTTCGGGCAGCTGGAGCTTTTCAAGCACTTTCAGTCACAATCAGAAATTCCTAGCATACATACATACATTACGTATATATACATGGTGGGATTCAGGATGGGTGTGGTCAGGATAGGATCGGAAGGAACGAGTTATGGTTCGGAAGGGGAAGTAGACTACCCCAGCAATCGCCTAAGTAGCCGCAATATATATATATATATATATATATATATATATATATATATATATATATATATATATATATATATATATATATATATATTACTTGAAAATAATGACTGTACTGTTAAAATTGGTAAGATTATTGGCCAACGGGAATTTCAGTCAGGGCTTTTCCTGGATACTTAATGAAACTCTATTTTAGCTTTCGGAACTAATTTTAATTTTGTTCTCTCTTCAGGACCTGGTTTAATATAAACAGAATTACAAATGCTGGTAGGAGCACAATATGGTGATATCTAGAGATGACTAATCCGAAAAGAGTACAATGCTACCTTATATATATATATATATATATATATATATATATATATATATATATATATATATATATATATATATATATATATATATATATATATATATATATATTGCGGTGGTTATCTAAAAGTTACAAACGTGTATTTATTTGTTTATAGTATTTTAATATTTACCTTTAGCTACTAAGTACAGAATGGTGATTACATACAACAATTAACATATAAAGTAAAATAGGTGTAAATATAAAATAAATGTAAATGACGTAACACAGTTGATTAGACCACAAGCGCATATTACAGGTTAGCACGTCAAAGATTAAAATTAATTTAGGAACGATATGGAATAATTTAACAATAAATGTTACAGTAACTTAATCCGTTTGATCTGAAGATTCCTAATAGTTGTATATCCTATAACTAAACTTTGCTTTAAATTAAAACAGACATATCAATAACATTATAAAAAAGGAAGAAAAAAAAAGAAAGGAAAACAAGCTTAAAAAATCGTCAAATTCATTAAAAGTCTTTAAAATTTACCTGAATACATAAATAATTAACACAAACAACATCACACATTATCGAAATTGTTTGAAGCTTAAAAGATGAGAATAGATCGAATTTAGCGCACCTTCTTCAGAACCTGGTTTAAAATAAACACAATAATTACAAATGCTAGTAACAAACAATGATGTGTATCATACTTACTATCTTAGGAATACGTTATAATGATATGCAGACATGATGTGCTAAAAGAGTACAATGGTACCTTTATATATATATATATATATATATATATATATATATATATATATATATATATATATAGTGGCTAAAATTTACCTAAATACGTGAATAATTTACACAAACAACGATATCACACATTGTCCAAATTGCTTGAATTTTAAAAGATGAGGATATATCGGACTAAGCACACCATTGTCAATTTTCTTATTCATAAGATTAGGCTGTTGTTTGATAAGCACCATTTCTAAAAATAGTTTTCTATTGTAATTATGCCTTATGCTGAGAATTTCAGTGCTTTCGTAGCCCATGTTATGGTCAGTGGATCTAATGTGTTCTACTAATGCGCACGAAGTTGATTTATTCTTATTCTTGCAGTCGCTTTTGTGACTAATAATTCTGCTGCTAACATTCCGTTTAGTCTGCCCAATATAACTGAGGTTGCATTTAGCAAATGGAAGTTTAATTTGTATATAACGTTCTACTACAATTTAGTGCATAGTTTACTTAAAGTGCAAGTGAGCCTGTTGGCGACGATAACTTGGTTGTTATTTGTATTGATAATGTTTTGGATTTTTGGCGTGAGTGTTTGGAAATACGGGAAAGGTATATAGAATTTTTTCTTTATTTTGAGGCTAATTTAGGTTATGATTACTTCCTAGTGAAGTGCTACTCATTAAAGCTTATTAACCAATTTTTAGGGTAACTGTTTTTTTATTAACATTTCTTTTAGTACTGTTATATTTTTTATCCGTAATGAATTGTGAGAAATACGTTCGATTCACAATTCAAGTCCGAGAATTAAAAAAAATTATCAAAGACAACAACCAAGTTGTCGTCGATAACAAGTTCACTTGCACTTTAAGTAAACTATACACTAAATTGAAAAATCCCTTATCCACTGCACATCAGTATGACGTTATATACAAAATTACATGTGCTGAGTGTAACCTAAGCTATATTGGGCAGGGTAAATAGCAGAATTATTAGTCACAAAACCGACAGCAAGAATAAGAATAAATCAAGTTCGTGCGCATTAGTAGAGCACATTAGATCCTCTGACCATAACATGGACTACGAAAGAACTCAAATTCTCAGCATAGAGCATAATTACAAAAAAAGAGACTATTTTTAGAAATGGTGCATATCAAACTATAGCCTAATCTTATGAATAAGAAAATCGACATTGGTGCACTTAGTTCGATCTATTCTCATCGTTTAAAATTCAAGCAATTTGGATAATGTGTGATATTGTAGTTTGTGTTAATTATTTATGTATTTAGCTAATATATATATATATATATATATATATATATATATATATATATATATTGAAATGTTATATTTATTAGTTTATTTATATCATTGGCTTAAATTTAATAATATCAATATGGGGATAGGGTTCAAATTTTAATGTTGTATGTAATAATGAAAGAAGTTATTTATTTTTATTTTAAATGTTATTATTGCACCAAACTAGCTCAGGGATCTCAATGGGGAAAGGGTTCAAGGATTTAGTTGAAGATAATATATTTTTGTATAAGAAATATCCTATACTTAATTGAATTTGACGTATAAAATTTGTTCTGAATAGGTTTTGCTTTCTAACGCATGCGTTACTGACTTTAAGTGAAAAATAATTAAAGCTGTCAAAAATGTCAAATAATTAAGAAATTTTAATGTTTGGATCAAAATGTGAAAATTTAGAAAAAGAAAAGGAAATGATTTGCTTCTCAGGTGTTTACACAGGTAAATAATTGAAATTCTTAATTAATAACATATAACAAATATTATTTGCAGGGAAATACCAATAACAGGGTTATAAAAAATTTTAAAACTCACAGATACAATCCTTCCTGTCGATTGAATGATGTCTTCAAACTTCAGCTGGAGGCAGGCAATGTTCACTCGGATGTTGTTGTTACGAATATCTAACTGCTATCTCGGTTCTCGAAGACTCCAACCTCCAAACTTCAAGATGTTTTCCTTCCAAAAACGACAACCTCCAAACACTTATTTATAATGGTAACTTTTATTAAAAATGGTTTTAAATCTTTATGACTGATATCGTTTAAACTGTATTATTAGTATCCAAGATTTTTGTTAACACAATTTTATTTTAGTTACCGAAAATATAATATTTATTCAAGAGGAATTGTCCGGATAAATAAAACAACTTTTCACCAAATAAAAATGGAATTTAATTTGGTATATCAGTATTATTTTAAATCGGAAAACATGAAAACAAATTTTACACAAAATCGTGACATCAATTAATCGTACAGCAATAATTTATTAACAACGACAGGTATCGGTGACCGAACTATTTAATTTTAACCGAAGTTATAAAAACAAGTGCTCTCGAAATTATTCGTACCGTAAACTTTCTCGACGAAAATAAATTAGGTTAAGTAAACACTAAATTAGCAACACTGTTTTAATCTTTTCACTTTTTGAACAAAAACTGGAGAGAATGACTTCCTGAGCTCTTGCTTTTATAGGTTTCTGGTTGCTACAGAAATTTCAATTTTTTTACAGCCATATTGCAAAATTTACAATGAATGTGATTGGCTAATCAAAATTAAGAATTGTACAAAAATGGAATTTTGGCCGTAACTTTCTTATACATGGTCGGAAATGAAATTTAAAAACAGAAATGAAAACTATGTGAAATTTCGAATAAAAGGACACCGAATAAGCAATAAATCCTACCACTAATAAACGAAACAACTTAATCTAATCAAAATAAGCTACTAACTATACACACTTACAAGCTACACTAAAATTACTTGCGAAAATGGAATTCTGAGGACAATTTACATAAGAAAACATATCTTTTTAAATTCGAAACATTTACTTTAATGAAAATTTTAAGTTTTTGTAAATTTGTCTAGAAATCACCTTAGATTTAGCAAAATTTTGCGGATAAAACGCTGTATCCTTATAAAAACTTATTTATATTGTGAAAGAACATCTATTATTTGCTTTAAAAGCAAAAACTAAATCTAATAATATGGAAAAAGTATAAAATTATGTGAAAAATCTAAAATTTACAACGTAACCATACTTAAATTTTTAAATATGAAATAATTCATATTAAAAAATGTTTTTAGCACATAAAATGTTATGTTTAAGGTTTGTACAACTTGTCTTTATTGTTCACACTACTTATTTGCAATGCATAATGTTATTTAATCTTGCATTGAAAAAATCTCATCGTCTAACACTGTTTTGGGATTTTTACACTATAAATTGTACGTCACTATAAATGTTTGTATGCCAAAATGTTCTAAATGTCCTTCTTGTTGTGAATCATTTATTATAAACTTTGTCACTAATTCACTAACAAAAATGTGTGCGAAAATTGTCTATACTATCCATATTATAACCCTTTTAACAAAATTTTTGTATTTCCTGCTTTTAAAAACTAAACATACCTTATCCCTAACATAATCCTAACTACATAGTCCATGTTTAAACACCTGTGAAATGTCTACTTGCCAAATTAACTTTGAAAAATTGAATTTTATTGTAAAATTGCACTACTAAAATGACTCTACGAAAACGGTGATATTTAACATCTTTGACAATTTTGGTAGCAACAAATTGCTTTTATGATGAAACCAAACTTAGCAAAGATATTCAGATCAATTTATACCAAATAAATTTATTTTAAACACATCGTGAACCATATTTATGTAACATTGTGTCTCGCACTTGTCTCGAGCCAGAAATTACCCCTTTTATGACCCAAATGTCATGTAAGCTGTCCGATACTTCTATTACCTCTTTCTAAACATCTCAAATTCCCCAATTTAAGAATGAAGATATTTTTGTACAAGAAAATATTAAGTTCTTTAATTGACCTACCTATTAAAATTAAATTTTGAAATATGGATAAATCATGGAGATATGAAATTTACCTCTACTACTACCATCCTTTATATTGACTAATTCATATGTAGTACCCCAAAACATTTTTTACCCTATACGGACCTTCATATGGTAGTAAGAGTTTTGCACACATTTTTCGTGCTCTATCTGCAACTGTTAAACGGCGTATGATTACTAAATCTCCTTCCTTAAATGTAACCTTCTTTTAATTTTGGCAGAATGTTTCTTTTCATAATTATCTAAAATCTTCCACAATCTTTCTTTGACTTCTTGGAGCAAATTTTCAACTTCAATTTCTTCTTCTTGTTGCCTCCAGGGTCTTTCTGGTATAATCTTTTTTATTAATGTTATCGGAGCTACCTGTGTTCTAACATTCGGTACTTCATTGATGCACTTCTCTATGACCTTAAGATACTTCACCCAAGCATTATGTTTCTCATACGTGAATATTCTTAAAAATTTAATCACTTCTTTGATATATCTCTCGGCTGGGTTGCCTTGAGGATGTCTGATCGAACAGAAATATATCTTTATTCCCATCTCTTCGAACTTCTTTACAAATTTGGCAGTTCTGAAATAAGTGGCATTGTCGGCTAATATAGCTTTTGGCTTTCCTGTTTCTTCCATGAATTTCTCGATAGAAATCGTAGCTTGTTTTGCTGTGCATTCCTGCTAGGGTATAATTTTATAAATTTAGAAAAAATATCGACGATTACTAATATATTTTTATATCCGTTCTGACCAGGTACTAAATTTCCAATATAGTCAATTGCTATTATTTCTAAGGGTTTACTCACTTTTATACTTTTGACAAGGTTGAAATTAGTGTGGTTCTTCTCTTTAGCTAATATGCAAAGCTCACATTTATTTATAATATTCTTGACATATGTTAAATCCTTCTTTGCATAGAAATTTTCTCTAAAAATTAACCAAGTTTTCCTAATTCCTAGATGTCCGTACGTTTTGTGTAAATCCATTATGATAAATTTTGCTATATCTTCATTTACTACAACTAACTTTCCTGTATTAAAACTTTAATAATTCTATCATTCAAAATACAGTAATCCTTATATATTTCTTCTTTAGATTCCAAAATCTTCTTTTTAAGTTCTAAAATTGCGTTGAATTTTGTAAATTTCTTAATTCTTGTGCCAAAAAGTAGGTTTAATTTGTTCAAATGCGCATAAAACTCTATTTTCCTTAATGTCTATATTATCCTTCCTGCTTAACGCATCTGCTACCACATTATCCTTGCCTGGTCTATGAGATATGTCGAAATCATACTCCTGCAGAAGTAACGACCAATGGTACATCCTATGATTCTTAAAATTAGTTGTTTTCATAAAAGTTATTGCAGAGTTGTCAGTTTCAATTTTGAATTTGTTGCCTAATAGATAA
Source organism: Vesta saturnalis (assembly GCA_036346205.1). Taxonomy (NCBI): domain Eukaryota; kingdom Metazoa; phylum Arthropoda; class Insecta; order Coleoptera; family Lampyridae; genus Vesta; species Vesta saturnalis. The sequence goes on along the minus strand of JARFJB010000370.1, from coordinate 1,882,920 downwards.
AATTTTAATTTGTTTACTGCGTAAACAATGGCCAGTAATTCCTTTTCTGCTGTAGTGTATTTGATCTCATGCACTTTTAAAATTCTCGAAAGAAAACAAATGGGTACTTCTTCGTCTCCTTGTTTTTGACATAATTCTGCTGCTATTGCATAGAAAGATGCATCCGTCCTGAGTATAAATGGTAACTTAAAATTAGGGTGTCTTAAAATCATATTTGTAAACAAACTTTCCTTAATACTAATAAATGCTTCTTCTTTTCTTCTATCCCAACTCCAACGTACGTTTTTCTTAACAAGTCTACCAAAGGAATAGATAATTCAGCATATCCGGAAATGAATTTACGATAGTAATTAACTACCCTAAAAAGCCTCTCAACGTTCTTAAATTTTTAGGACGAGGATATTCTTTTATTTCGGCCAATCTACTATCATTTAGTTTTACTCCCGTCTGCCCTATTTCATAACCCAAGTACATGACTTCTCTCATAAAAAAGTAACATTTTTCTAAATTTAACTTTAAACCATTTGTGGCTAAAGCCTCCATGATTGTTTTGATGTGTAGACAGTGTTCTTCTTCGTTCTTACTAAATATTAGAATATCGTCTATGTAGTGCATACAGAAATGTTCGAATCTATTTAAAATTTCTTGCATAGCTCTTACTAATGCAGCAGACGAAGAACTAAGTCCGAAAGGTACCACTTTAAATTGGTATATTTCTCCTTCGATACTGAACCCTGTGTACTTCCTACACGACTTTTCCAAAGGTATTAGCCAAAATGAATTCTTAAGGTCTAATTTAGTAAAGATTTTTCTCTCCCAAATTTTACTAAGGAGCACGTCCATATTTTGTGGCGTTTCATATTGAGGTTTAGATCTGGAATTGAGCTTCCTTGCATCAAGGCACAGTCTAATGCTGTCATCCTTTTTCTTTACAACAACCAACGGATTTAGATAACTGGTCTTTGATCTTTCTATGATACCGTTTTCTAGCATTTCATTAATTTCTCTTTTAACCTGCTCTCTTCTGGCGTAGGGAATAGGATATATTTTGTTATGGAACGGAGAATCGTCTGTCACTTCAATTTTATGTACATATTTACTTGCTACGCTAGGTTCTTCATTTATCAACACCAAATTTTCTTGTATAATGTTTATAACTTCTTGCTTGTAACCAATGTGATTGATATCGAATTGCTCATCCTTTATAATTCTTTCCACCTTCAAATACTGGATATGCGGTTTATATAAATTTAATCTTTTATTGTAGGGCTGTACCCAGTTTAATTCATCTTTACCAATTCTTATCTTCATATGTTGCGCATCGATAATCAATTTTAATTGCTTAATCAAATCCATTCCGATTATTAACTCCATTTTTAAATTGTTAGTTATAAACCATTGTGTTTGAAAAATCTGTTCCCCTACCTTAGCTTCAGTATGTAGCATCCTATTTATAGTGCTAAGCTTCTTATCCGTTGCTGCCATAACTTCTATTTTGTTTATTCTAATGATCTCATCTTTAAATAAATCGTTATTCTCTACGATGATTTTTCCTGTATTAATGAAATTTCTGATCCGGTATCAACTAATCCTAATAAATTTAAATTCTTAATTCTAATGTTAACGAAAGGTAATAAAATGTTTGTAGTTTCTGGTTCTGAATTTTGTTCAATTTCTAAAAATTCCGTAGGATGTTGGTAGTTTGTCTTTACATTGTTGACAAGGAAGCTCGTATTTAACAATTTTGAACGGTGATCTTGTCAAAGTCCTTTTGTGTGTTCTTTTCTTCGTCTTGGGATGCATGTACGATGGCATTGACCCAACTAATCCTTCCACAACTCGGTTCCTCCTTCTCTTCGTACCTGGATGTTATTCACCCTCCTATTCTGATCATCCACGATCTCTTGGTATGGCCTTCTATTTTCTTTTGCATATCATTTCTACGATGATCCTTTCCTTCATTCTCTCTATTATTCTGATGCTCCCGTTCATTATCCTTGGCTTGATTGTTGTAATTAAATCTGTTCCTATCGTAGCCATTATTATATCCTCCTCGTCTTTGTTGGAAGTTGTTCCTCTCTTCCCGATCTATAATTGCCTTCTATTGTTGCCATTTTGGAAATACTCTCTACGATTATCAGCACGATGATATTGATTTTGATAATCTCTCCTGTCATTTCCATAATTCCTATTATAATTGTCTCTCCTATTGTCCTCTCTTTCGTGCCTGTAATTATATTCCCTTCTGTCATTTCCATAATTCCTAGTGTTAAATTCTCTTTTCGTAACTGTTCTGATGCTGTTCGTATGCATCGTATCTTCTTAAAATTGCAGTAGTGATGTTATATTATCTATATTTTGCAGAATAATGTTTTCTGCCACATTATTCTCCAGTTGCCTTGCTAAATATTGAACTATTTCTTGTTCATTCATCGGTGGTGAAGTATCTTGCTATTTGGTATTTCTTCATTACATAAATCTCCCTCGAAGTGCCATAGTTTTTGTCATACTTCCCCTTGAAAATTCTTCCTTATTACATTTTGTTGGACATCACTCCAATATTGTTTGGTAAATAATTCCTTGAAGTGCTTATAATCGGTACATTGCTCTTGTACTAAATTGTACCATAGTTCGGCATTCCCTTTAAGCATCTTTCTTACCAAACGCATTCTTTGTTTATTGTCCTTAATGTCGTTAAAATATTCTTCTATATTTTTCAAAAATAGCATTGGCGATTCTTGCTTCTTACCTTCAAATTTATATGGCATCTCTTGATTCCACATGCAATTTTCCCAGCCGATTTGAAAATTTCGAGGTGTTTCACGTTCTTTCAACTCTTCTAGGTCATGATCGTGCATTCTTAATTTATTGCAAATTTCCCCTATCTGTTTCTTGTTCTCATCCTTATTCTTATCCACCTGAAAACATATTTGTTCGTGGATGTCATGTATCCTTCCTACTTTATCGTTTATTTCGTTAGAAGCCTCTTCTCTTAGACGGGTTTCAGTTCTAATATTCTTGTCCAACTTTCCTATCTTGTCATCTGCCTCTTCCTTATTGTCAATAATCGTTCCCCATAACTTATCATTTTCTCGGTGCATTGTTGCTTAATTCTTCCTTCGTTTTGTCCATTTTATGCACTAACTTCTCTTTATCATTCTCCCACTTATTCACTTGTCTATCGATACTTTCTACCAACTTGTTAAATTTCATTTCCATCTTCTCATCTGCTCTACGTATATCCTCCTTTCTATTTTCTTCAAGCTTGTTGAATTTTCTATCAATATTTTCCTCGGCTTTTATCATGTCTTGCTTCCTATTTTCTTCCGCTTTCATCATGTCTTCCTTTCTACTTTCTTCCGCTTTCATCATGTCTTCCTTTCTACTCTTCCGCTTTCATCAGCATGGCGATTATCATGTCCACGTCTAAGCTTTTGCTTTCTCTTACTGGACTTCCTCTTCTTCTTGTTGTGCTTCAACATTCTTTTCCACTTCCATCTTTGTAACTAGATCCTGTTTTTTCTCTTTTACCTCAATATCTTTAGGTCCGTAAACTTTTCCTGATCTAGTTACCCTACGATCTTGCATTCACTAGTCGTACTAACTAAATTTGCCCCTTTTTATAAAAATCCTAACACTAATAACACAATAAACAATAACTAATAACAAATAACAATAAACAATAAACGAAAAATGAAAAACTAAATATCTATAAAATTTTTTTGTGCTTTTTATATCCAAAAACTTCAAACTAAATCGTGCCCACACGTTGCGGTGCCAAAATATTGAAATGTTATATTTATTAGTTTATTTATATCATTGGCTTAAATTTAATAATATCAATATGGGGATAGGGTTCAAATTTTAATGTTGTATGTAATAATGAAAGAAGTTATTTATTTTATTTTAAATGTTATTATTGCCAAACTAGCTCAGGGATCTCAATGGGGAAAGGGTTCAAGGATTTAGTTGAAGATAATATATTTTTGTATAAGAAATATCCTATACTTAATTGAATTTGACGTATAAAATTTGTTCTGAATAGGTTTTGCTTTCTAACGCATGCGTTACTGACTTTAAGTGAAAATAATTAAAGCTGTCAAAATGTCAAATAATTAAGAAATTTTAATGTTTGGATCAAAATGTGAAAATTTAGAAAAGAAAAGGAAATGATTTGCTTCACAGGTGTTTACACAGGTAAATAATTGAAATTCTTAATTAATAACATATAACAAATATTATTTGCAGGAAATACCAATAACAGGGTTATAAAAATTTTAAAACTCACAGATACAATCCTTCCTGTCGATTGAATGATGTCTTCAAACTTCAGCTGGAGGCAGGCAATGTTCACTCGGATGTTGTTGTTACGAATATCCAACTGCTATCTCGGTTCTCGAAGACACCAACCTCCAAACTTCAAGATGTTTTCTTCCAAAACGGCAACCTCCAAACACTTATTTATAATGGTAACTTTTATTAAAATGGTTTTAAATCTTTATGACTGATATCGTTTAAAATGTATTATTAGTATCCAAGATTTTTGTTAACACAATTTTATTTTAGTTACCGAAAATATAATATTTATTTAAGAGGAATTGTCCGGATAAATAAAACAACTTTTCACCAAATAAAAATGGAATTTAATTTGGTATATCAGTATTATTTTAAATCGGAAAACATGAAAACAAATTTTACACAAAATCGTGACATCAATTAATCGTACAGCAATAATTTATTAACAACGACAGGTATCGGTGACCGAACTATTTAATTTTAACCGAAGTTATAAAAACAAGTGCTCTCGAAATTATTCGTACCGTAAACTTTCTCGACGAAAATAAATTAGGTTAAGTAAACACTAAATTAGCAACACTGTTTTAATCTTTTCACTTTTGAACAAAACTGGAGAGAGAATGACTTCCTGAGCTCTTGCTTTTATAGGTTTCTGGTTGCTACAGAAATTTCAATTTTTTACAGCCATATTGCAAAATTTACAATGAATGTGATTGGCTAATCAAAATTAAGAATTGTACAAAATGGAATTTTGGCCGTAACTTTCTTATACATGGTCGGAAATGAAATTTAAAAACAGAAATGAAAACTATGTGAAATTTCGAATAAAAGGACACCGAATAAGCAATAAATCCTACCACTAATAAACGAAACAACTTAATCTAATCAAAATAAGCTACTAACTATACACACTTACAAGCTACACTAAAATTACTTGCGAAAATGGAATTCTGAGGACAATTTACATAAGAAAACATATCTTTTAAATTCGAAACATTTACTTTAATGAAAATTTTAAGTTTTGTAAATTTGTCTAGAAATCACCTTAGATTTAGCAAAATTTTGCGGATAAAACGCTGTATCCTTACAAAACTTATTTATATTGTGAAAGAACATCTATTATTTGCTTTAAGAGCAAAAACTAAATCTAATAATATGGAAAAAGTATAAAATTATGTGAAAAATCTAAAATTTACAACGTAACCATACTTAAATTTTAAATATGAAATAAATTCATATTAAAAATGTTTTTAGCACTAAAATGTTATGTTTAAGGTTTGTACAACTTGTCTTTATTGTTCACACTACTTATTTGCAATGCATAATGTTATTTAATCTTGCATTGAAAAATCTCATCGTCTAACACTGTTTTGGGATTTTTACACTATAAATTGTACGGCACTATAAATGTTTGTATGCCAAAATGTTCTAAATGTCTTTCTTGTTGTGAATCATTTATTATAAACTTTTGTCACTAATTCACTAACAAAAATGTGTGCGAAAATTGTCTATACTATCCATATTATAACCCTTTTAACAAAATTTTTGTATTTCCTGCTTTTAAAAACTAAACATACCTTATCCCTAACATAATCCTAACTACATAGTCCATGTTTAAACACCTGTGAAATGTCTACTTGCCAAATTAACTTTGAAAAATTGAATTTTATTGTAAAAATTGCACTACTAAAATGACTCTACGAAAACGGTGATATTTAACATCTTTGACAATTTTGGTAGCAACAAATTGCTTTTTATGATGAAACCAAACTTAGCAAATGATATTCAGATCAATTTATACCAAATAAATTTATTTTAAACACATCGTGAACCATATTTATGTAAAATTGTGTCTCGCACTTGTCTCGAGCCAGAAATTACCCCTTTTTATGACCCAAATGTCATGTAAGCTGTCCGATACTTCTATTACCTCTTTCTAAACATCTCAATATATATATATATATATATTCTTATTCATACAATTAGGATATTATTTGATATGCAACATTTCTAAAAATAGTCTTTTTTTTGTAATTATGCTCCATGCTGAGAATTTCAGTGCCTTCGTAGTCCATGTTATGGTCAGTGGATCTAATGTGTTCTACTAATGCGCACGAAGTTGATGTATTCTTATTCTTCCTGTCACTTATGTGACTAATAATTCTGCTGCTTAGTCTGCCCAATACAACTTAGGTAGCACTGAGCACATGGAATTTTGTATATAACGTCATACTGATGTGAAGTAGATAAGGGATTTTTCAATTTAGTGTATAGATTACTTAAAGTGCAAGTTAACTTGTTGGCAACGATAACTTGGTTGTTATGTTTGTTGATAATTTGTTTGATTTGAATTGTGAATGGAACGTATTTCTCATAATTCATTACGGAAAAATAAACATAACAGTACTAAAAGAAATGTTAATAAAAAACAGTTACCCTAAAGATTGGTTAGTAAACTTTTAATGAGTACCACTTCATTAGGAAGTTATCATAACCTAAATTAAACTCAAAACAGGTTCACTTGCACTTTAAGTAGACTATACACTAAATTGAAAAATCCGTTATCCACTGCACAGTTGTAGAACGTTATATACAAACTAAACTTTCATGTGCTCAATGCAACCTCAGTTATATTGGGCAGACTAAACGGAATATTAGCAGCAAAATTATTAGTCACAAAAGCGGCAGCAAGGATAAGAAAAAATCAACTTCGTGTGCATTAGTGGAACACAGTAGATCCACTGACCACAACATGGATTACTACAGCACTGAAATTCTCAGCATAAAGCATAATTCCAACAAAAAACTATTTTTAGAAATGGTGCATATCAAACAGCCTAATCTTAGGAATAAGAAAATTGACATTGGTGCACTAGTTCGATCTATTCTCATCTTTTAAAAATCAAGCAATTTGGATGTGTGATATCGTTGTTTGAGTTAATTATCTATGTATTTAGGTAAATTTTCATATATATATATATATATATATATATATATATATATATATATATATATATATATATATATATATATATATATATAAAGTGTGTCGTGTGTGTGCTGTGTGCTATGTGTGTGTGTGTGTGCGTGTGCGTGCGTGTGCGTGTGCGTGTGGTGTGCGTGAGTGTGCGTGGCGTGTGGTGTCGTGTGCGTGTGCGTGTGGTGTGTGTGTGTGTGTGTGTGTGTGTGTGTGTGTGGCACAATTTTTTGGTGTCAATCCGTTTTCGACTATATATGTATTTGAGCACCACATGGGAGTGTACATTTGAAGTTTAGAGAGGGTGCCACCATGACCGTATATCTATAAAAACGCATTTTTGGGTGGCGCTTCGGTTGGAAATCTATAAGTAAATGTCCCAAGAGACACCCTTTGCGTTGTAGCACAATCCGAGCTTACCATGTGCGTTGCAACAAGGTCAACATAATTCGGTTGTTTACGGTCCCGTTTTTATAATACTTTTTCGACCGGCTTAGCAAATTATATAACTTTTATGTTAATTGACCGTTTATCTTTCTTTAAGGAAATATTTTGGTCAATGTGACAACATGACAATATTTAGAAAATCATTGCGTTTTAATTAAATTTGCATTACGCGACTATTTAACAAAAATGCTTTGCTTGTTTATAGCGACATATTATAGCAGTAATTATAGTCAACTTAAGAACTCCAGAACTATCTAAAGACAGGGACCATAGTATAGATGACCGTTATCACTACCACGCGGTTGATGGGTTTACCTAAAAGCGTTTAACTTACTCATCTTACGTAGAATAAAAAAATTGAATTAAGGAATAATTGTATTAGTTACCCATTTTACATAATTTAAAGTGTTAAATGTTGTAATTTTGTGATCCTAGATGTGTTGTGTATACTTAACTGTACCAATCTTTTCTATTCTTAAGGTGCAGGAATTTTTTACAGCTATGTAGTTTACCTTAAATGATCCAAAAAAGCCCTGACTGAAATTCCCGTTATCCAATCTTATCAATTTTAACAGTACAGTCGCTATTTTATATATATATATATATATATATATATATATATATATATATATATATATATATATATATAGACACACATACGCACGCACACACGCACGCACGCACGCACGCACACGCGCACGCGCACGCGCACGCACACGCACACGCACACGCACACGCGCACGCACACGCGCACGCGCACGCGCACGCGCACGCGTACTCGCACGCGCACTCGCACTCGCACCCGCACACGCACACGCACACGCACACGCACACCACACACACACACACACACATGCACGCACGTACGAACCCATCCGTGCATACGAACACGGGTCATCTTGTCGAAACTTTCCCAGGACTTGTGGGATGATGTAATATGTCAATTTAGAGATTATGAAAACAGTGTTTATTGCATAACCTCTTATACCTGCATGTGTACGTACATGTAAGTTGGAATGTAAAAAGTTTACAAGTATCTTCCTTAAATTGATATTGTTTTGAGACGAAGGTCAGCTTCCTACAATTTACACTTTTCCGTCCATTTTTCAGGAATGTACGTTCTGCTCTATAACTTATGTTACAACCCCCCCCCCCCTCTCCTTCCACATTCTATTATAATTAATAAGTATGAAAGTAGTTACCTTTTTGGGTAAAAGCAAAAGTCATGTAAAGAATTTTACAAGCATTAAATGATTCAATAGCATCTGCAGCTTTCGTCCTTGGCAGTGAAAGAAAATAACAAGTATTTGAAATATTAATGTTTAATGTTCCATATAAATTAATGTTTAACATTTCCAACGTTTGTTAACACTTTTTTTACTGACGGCGATAGGTATTAAAACGGTTAGGGTTTGTAAAATTTGTTTTATCCAAAAAAGGTTTAGTATTTTTAATTAACGAACGTCGGGAAAGTTTTCATTTTCATAAATGTAAAAAGTGTACATAAAAAATGAACATTCAGTACAAAAATCAAAATCGCTACCATGAAATACAATTACGGAATCTCGTGAATCTCAAAATAATGCCGATGAATGTAATAAGATTGACGCTGAAAATAGTTTCTTTTGTTACAGAAAATTTGGATTTGTTACTTTTATATTATTAGTCATAGTAAATATGTTTCAGAGTTGGTGTTTCAATCTCGCAATAAATTATTTAGTCAACCGATTAATTCCTTGGGTTTGTTGATCCAATCGTTACCTACAAATTTATCTCCCTATTAACTCTATTGGAAGGTTCAAAGACCTACCTTTATTATGGTAAAACGTTTAATACTCATCTAAAACGTTATTCCTTTCCTTTTACTATTCTGTAAACGAACCAAAGATCGTATAAGCAGTAATTTTCAACATAAACTTTCCAACGTTGAGTGTTGGGAGTAACGCTTTTAAGCAAATTAAAAAAAATTCAATTCATAACTTCTATTCATAAATATTTAATAAGGGCTATTATTAATCCGTATACGTTATAAAAAGATATTATAAGGATTAACATTATGCACAATGTTAATTTTTTACAACCAACACCTCACTTTAACAAATGATATAAGCAAGTTTCTACAGCAGCTCTCACGGAAACATGTTTATGTAGATTTCTACATAAGAAATAACAAACTTCCCTACGTATTGAAAAATGCTTTATAGAAGAACAGTCTTTTTTATTAATTCACATTTTCCACGCCAGATGACGATAGTGCGATCTACTCCAACCAGAAAAGCTTCTACTTTCTACTCTTAACAAAAGAATTTAAATTGCAGATGTGTATTTACATGAATCCCCAAATCTTATTACGTATGATCTCATTGTGAAGATGTTTGTATTTAGGGAATCTAATTTCCTTATTTGCAGTGAAAATAGAATTTCGTTGTAAAATCTTATGTAGTGGATTTCGTGTGGCGAATAGGATATAAAATACTGGACTTATTCTGAGATATATGCGTTATAGCAGGGATTGTCATTTTATATGTAGAATTGAAATTAATGCAAGGCTATGGTTGGTTACGATTTTGCAAACGTAAACTTCAATGAAATAAACTTTCATTAATTGATTGGTTTTAAGTTTTGTGCACATATTAAATTACTTACCACTTCCGATTAAATTATTGTATCTTACTGATAAATTAATAGTACGTATATTACGATATGGTTGCCAAAAGAATTTATGTTTAGAGCATATAGCATCAAAATCTACATTAAGTCTTAACTATTTGGTATAAATTATGTATTAGTTTAACAAACTAAATTTCTTTTGAAATGAAAAATTTAAATACTACAAAAAGTAATTTGGCTACCAACCAACTGCAATAACTAAAAGTTTGGAATATAAATAATTTAAACAGAGATCGCTGTTTAAAGTTATATTAGTAATTAATTGATTAGTGTAACAACATAACTCGGGACAAAATGGCCTCGATATAATAGCTCCGACAAAGTAACTTCTAGATAAAACTGCCCTCCACAAAATAATCCTGACTACGTAGTGTTCGGACAAATCGGCCCCGACAAAATTGCCCAACCCCAAAATAACTCGTGTGAAAAATGTTCAAGTGATTATATTTCAAAATTAGTTGCCACATTTAATTGGAATGAATAAATAACCACGGATCACTGTATAATAATAGAAGTAGCCTATTGAGGAAGTAGGATTCCGCCGTATTATAACTTACCCATAAATTTACTCTGCGGCGTCTTTCAATTGAGATTATAATTTGATACAACTAAAAAACATTTAGTTTCAGCAATTTAAAAAAATTAACACAAATAAATAAAGCACCACACTGTTTTGTCGTTTACTGTCCTTTGGGTAGTTTAAAAATGTTTAATAACTGCCAATTGAATGGTGAAATGAGATTCTTTCAAGAGGTTCTGAGTCAAAAGTATCTAAATCCAAGTCGTTATTCCATCTTCGTTTTTCGCAATGATTTACATAACCTTGCCACATGTCGGACGTACATTTTTAAAGAGCAGGCCGCCATACATTTGCAACCCTATCTTCTGATGTAGGTTGCGAATTTATGTGCTTATTATAGAGGGTTTTGCAATAACTCCATGCCAACTCACTTGGATTGTATTGAAAATGGTGTGGGGGTAAACGAAGGACTTCATGACTATGCTATTTAAAAACGTCGTCAATTACAATTCGTTTAGTATGATGTTCTCGAAATGGTTTATTCGACTTCCATAATTGCTTTTTTGTTAAATTGTCGTTAATTTTCACATTGTGGTTAATCAAAAAATCCTGAATTTGAGATTTATTGCTAGAAAAAGTTGGTGGCTTGTGCAACTGAACCCAATGATACGGTGCATTGTCCATTACCACCACAAACTTTGATTGTAGCCTATCCAAAGCAGGAATTAACTGATTAATCACCCAATTTTGGAAAAGTTCTGCGATAGTCACGGTCATTATTTTGTGAGTCCAGTAAGTAGTCGCACCACTCTAAGACGCCAAACTTACAACTTTCGTGTAATATTGTAAAACATATTCCTTCGGACTTAACTGTGGGATGATTACTTTTCAAATCAGCATCATGTACCCAACGACGAATATTACTCCTATTTTGTCAAATGCACGTTTCGTCTAAAAACATGAATATCCCATTCTCTAACCCCCCCCCCCACCTTCCCTGCCCCCTCTCCCAATCTATCTCTCGCTCTCTCTCTCTCTTCTCTTCGTATATATATATATATATATATATATATATATATATATATATATATATATATATATGTGTGTGTGTGTGTGTGTGTGTGTGTGTGTGTGTGTGTGTGTGTGTATGTGTGTGTGTGGTGTGATGTGTGAGTGTGTGTGTGTGTGTGTGTGTGTGTGTGTGTGTGTGTGTGTGTGGGTGGGTGTGGTGTGAGTGTGAGGTGAGTGAGTGTGAGTGTGAGTGTGAGTGAGTGTGAGTGTGAGTGTGAGTGTGAGGTGAGGTGAGTGTGAGTGTGAGTGTGAGTGTGAGGTGAGTGTGAGTGTGGTGTGTGTGTGTGTGTGTGTGTGTGTGTGTGGTGTGGGTGTGGGTGTGGGTGTGGGTGTGCGTGTGCGTGTGCGTGTGCGTGTGCGTGTGCGTGTGCGTGTGCGTGTGCTTGTGCGTGTGTGTGCGGGATATTTTGAACCATTAAAGCTATCGATATGAAATTAAGTACAAAAATTCTTTGCCATAAAATCTAGGTCTAGTTCTTTAATGAGCAAAATCCTACCAGTGGCGGGGCATTTTTAAGGGGTTGGAAAATTAAAAAAATTCATTGCTTCACATTTTAAAAAGTTGCATAATTAAAAAAACAAACGAACACTTTTTTATGTAATTTGAAAATATAAAAAATATATACTAACCAGTTGCACGCCGTTTTCTGGGGTACAAATTTTTGAATTAGTCAATCGATTTTTTTAAAGTCGGGTATTGGGGATTTTTAAGATCGCTAAGTATAAATCAATTGTCAAAATAAAAAAATTCAAAATGGCGGATCAAAAATGTGGGATTATTGTGTTTATTTAATTTATCAACCAATTTTTTGAAGGTCGGGTATTGGGGGTTTTTAAGATGCCTAAATATAAATCATTTGTCAAAATTAAAAAATTCAAAATGGCGGACCAAAAATGGGGGATTATCGTGTTTAAAACAAGATACGACTAAAATTCAGCTATTGTGGGCTAATGATCAATTTTGCAACTTTGTTAATTTGTAAAACATCTAAATAAAAAAATTTTAAAACTGCCAGTGGCGCACCGTTTTTAGGGTGCAAAATTATTTTGAAAGTCGGGTATTGGGGGTTTCTAGGATCGCTAAGAAGAAATCATTTGTCAAAATTACAAAACTCAAAATGGCGGACAAAAAATGGGGGATTATCATGTTTAAAATGCCATATGACTAAAATTCAGGTATTGTGGGCTAATGATCAAATTTTCAACTTTGTTAATTTGTGAAACATTATCTAAATAAAAAAAATTTGAAAATTGCCAGTGGCGCACCGTTTTTAGGTGCAAAATTATTTTGAAAGTCGAGTATTGGGTGTTTTGTAAGATCGACAAGAATATATCATTTGTCAAAATTAAAAAATTCAAAATAGTGCAACAAGAATGGAGAATTATCGTGTTTAAAAACCGATATGACTCAAATCCAGGTATTGTAGGTTTTGAAGTTTTTTATTTACATATATGAGAAGGCATTATGGCATATATTTTGGCAGCGGTTTTCGTTATGTAACCATCGTCCATAATTACCTGTCAGACGTGACAAGATGTACCCTTCCTAATTCTGCAATAAAAAATTGTGGTTGATATCTAAAAAAAATGTCGAGACGTCATATCATTTTTTTTCTTGTCACGCCTGTATATTTCACTATTACGTAAACAAATCTAAATTGAAAATAAAAATCGACGTATCCGAACGTTTTATTCCTAAACTCCCATTCGAATTTTAATTGAATTTATCCGCTACTTAACAAACACATACAGTATTAAAGTAGAACGAACACACTCGTTCACGAGTACTCAAAATAGAATTAGAAGTATTACTACCATCTTACATGACTGTACGGCTTATTCAGATTAATATTAGTAACAATAATACTAATAGATAACTTCACTATTAGTTTCTTGTGTATTTAGTTTGTATTAGATTGTGCTAGATTGTATTTTGCAATTGGTACCACTATTTTTCTTATTTTAGATTTAAAGTTATTGGAAAATATTACTTTTTATAACACATAATGCACAACAAGTAAACTTAATTAACTTCTTTATTGAAATCAAATTTCAATGCGTTTATGTAGCGTCTAAATGTCAAATCCGAGTGTAATAATCTTTCTGCGAAGGAAGTTAAATGCCAAGTACAAATAAAAAAACGTAGAAAACATTAAATGAATTAATTTACTTAGTATCGAAAAAGAGGTAACACAGTGTTGTTTAAAAAATTCAATTTTTATTATTTTTAGGTGTCTATCTATAGAAAAAGGTAAACTTAATTCCTATTCAAGCTTTACTTTTCAGAAGTTCTAAGGACAAAGTGTTGGGTTGATGTCTGAAATTCAATTCAGGTAGCAACTTTACAATGTACTTTTCATTGCCAATCCGCTGTTGAGTAAGAAACCTATATTTATTTTTATAACTAAAAAATCTATCTGGTGCTTGTGCTTCTTCATGTTTCTCAACTTATTACGTCCAAAGTTAAACATTCATTTATTGATGAAATAATAATGGTACTTTTTACATGACAGAACACTTCTTTGACATTTTTGATTGAATAAATTTGAAAATAGGCCACTTATTATACACAAGCTACATAATTATTCTGCTAATCAAACCTTTGAGTGAAACATTATGAGGATTCATTTACAATTGGTTGGTATTAGCATATTTGTCTCAGTAGAGAATATTTCTGTGAGAATCAATAGTACAATTTAAGCTTTTTCAATGCTAATTAATTTTTAAACTTAGTTTGATATACAGGGTTATTACAAATAATGTTCATGATTTCAAGTGTACATAAATCTGGTTTTATTTATCATACCAAAAAATAAAATGGTTACGTTTCAAGAAAAACTCAAATAGTTTCATCCGAGGTGCCAAGAATTATAAATGTTCAATATGGGAACTCCTTCTGATACGACAGATGTCAAATCTGTAATAAAGCTCTTGCCATACTTTGTTAAGAGTGTCTCGGTCGATTGTTTTGATGGCTCTGGTAATCCGTTGTTGGATCTCAGGTAGGCTTCCTGATAATGGTGGTGAATGCACTTCATCTTTGGTATGTATTCCCACAAGAAAAAATCACAGGGGGTGACGTCCGGAGATCTTGGAGGCCAGTTCAAGAGTGCACCATCATTTGGACCAGTACGACCGATCCATCTGTCAGGCAGCCGATTTCGAAGTTCAGCCCTAACATCCAAGTGGTAATGTGGAGATGCGCCGTCTAGTTGCAGAATGAAGTTTGGGGATTCTTGTTCTAATTTCGGTAGAAGCCATTCCATCATCATGTGCAAGAAAGTTATTCCATTTATTAAAAAGGCCCATACACTTTGTTGTAAGTGATATCACAAAACACATTAACTTTAGAAGAATCGCGCAGTGCTCGATGTAGATGTGTGGGTTCTCCGAGCCCCATATTCTGACATTATGTCTGTTCACATGTGGCTTCATCACTAAAGACTAAACATTTCAAAGTTTTCACTTTTCATCAAGGCCTACATGTTCTCACAAAAATAAAATCTTAGAAATTTGGCATTTGGTTTTAATGCTTGAACAAGCGGAAGTTCATAGGGCTTGAAATCTATACGTTTACATAAAATTTTCCAAACTGTTGGCTGTGGTATACCGAGCTCTCTGCTGCATTTAACAGTAGATTCCTGTGGACTACGCGTAAAACTTTCCCTTACCTGCTCTACAACTTCATTGCTCACTGACTGTCTTCCACTTGATTTCTTTTTACAAATGCACCAATTTCTCTTAAAATTCAAGTACCACTTGGGAATTGAGTGTTTGTTAGGAAGATCTTCATTAAATTTGGTTCTAAAGTGACGTTGCAAACTGCTAACTGATTGGTTGATTTCATAATCCAACACACAAAATGCTTTCCTGTCTTCAAATCCAGCCATTACACAATTGACAACATTAGAGTTTAATAAATAGCTGATACATACCCAAACCAATGTAAACAAAACTTTATGAGTTTTTCTTTCCAGTGTTACCAACTGAAATGGTCTTAAAAGAGATTAATCCAGTAATATTTATAACTGAAATAGGGAACATCATTTGTAATAAATAAAATTTACCTTAAAAATACTACACTAAAACGAGTGAGGGCATAATGTCCCAATTGTGTATAAAGCTCAACGACAATGCAGAAAGGTTTGTTTATCACGCTAAGAACTTCACCATCGACACCAATTTAAGATTTCAGCAACATGTTATAAAGTGCATACAACGTGCGTCTGCAAATCTTGGGGACATACATCAAAATTCTATATAATTCACTTGTATTATCGCAATTTCCAGTCTAATCTACCATGTCTAACAACTGAATGATTAAGAAGGATGCAAGTAGTACAAAATGCATGTTTGCGTCTAATATATAGCATTAGGTGTCGAAAATGTGTCTCGCATAAACTAATTGACCTCTCCTGATTCAACATGGAGAAAAGGAGTTTCCTGCATGCCTCTGTACTGTTCTTTAAAATTCTAAATTCTAAAACTCCACCATATCTATATAATAAAATCACGTTTCGCACCGACGTTTATAATGTTAGCATTTGGTGTAAAGATCTGATAAACATTCCGCGCTAAAATCAACCTTTAACTCTTTTCAAAAATTTGCTCCATATTACTATTCATACTACTTATCACCCTAAATTTGTTTGATCAATCCTTAAAGGTTATCTACATTAACTTAATACTCCAATAATTTATAATCTACCACAATATACGATTATTAACCCTATCGCTATGTTCAGGGTTGAGTGTAAGAGCAGTTATGAATGTCTCATCCATGCCTGAACTCCGTACTTATACAATATATTTATGGAAATGTAAATAAATTTACACACCATTGTCTAAAAAGATATATTATTATTATTATTTCTGTTTCTTCACAGGTTTACTCATACAAACAGATTTTATAGGGCAGGTATGTATAAGCTATGTGCACTGTATTCTATATTTACATTTATATTTTATTAGGTTGCCAGGTGTTCGGCATATTATTGCTGGTCGAGATGCTGAGGATCTCCTAGAATCCTTCTTACATTTCGACAAGTGTTAAGCAAGTAGCTTTTTGCATCGGTATGTATAACGATTTGTGTAGGTTTAATTTTTCTAAATTGTGCTGTCACTTTTTAAGTATTTGTCCAGTACTTCCCAACACTATTGAAGTTATTTCTACATGATCCATTTTCCACATCTTTTTGACTTCGTACGCTAATGGTAAGTATTTATCTGATTTTTCTTATTAGCTTCTAGGTTTATTATTACATAATGGTAATGCAACGTCTATTATGTACGTTATTTTATCTTGTTTGAGTGTCAGTACTATATCGAGTAAGTTACATTCAATCCTTTTGTCAGCAATTATCTTTTTATTCCAGTGCAGTCTGACAGTGTCATCTTCACATGTACCTTATAATACATATACTTTTTCCTGATATTTTTATGGATAACGTTCGCTACCTTACTCTACCTTACAAGGTGTTGTTTATGGGCAAGTACAGGGCAGCCTGCATATGGTCAACAGTTGTTTTATACCCGTCACACAGTTGATGTTAGATAACGTTTCCTTTAGAATTCGGTTTTTGTGGCTTTGTGTTACTACACTACAACTTGGTCTTGTACCGCCGCTATGGGTCCTTCAGTTTCGTTAAATAATGCCCCAGTTTTCAGTCAAATTTTCGACGCTTTAGTATCAATGTGTTCTTAATTTATATTTGCCATATATTGGATATGCAACGGTTTCGACTTTCACTTATCTTTGGTTTCTTGTATAGTGGGGTTTGAGATCTGTAGTCGTTTATCGGCTAGTCGTTGTGGTCTTATTCCGTTATCTACTATTATTAGTGCTTTATGGTACTTCGACCATTCAGAATTATTATAAAAGTAGTCACGGAGATTTTTAAGTTGCACCAGGGATTTCTCTCCGTTGTTTCTGGGACGGTGGAAACATTCAACAGTTCTCTGTGTATGATGTCCCCTATGGTTTCTGAATTCTTTTCTCGTCATTCTGTCAATAGCTTGTAATTCCGTTTCAGTCCATTGTAAAACCCGAAACTATAGGTTAGTACTGCCGTTGCGAAAGTGTTTTACGGTCCTAGACATATTTCTAGCTGACAACCCGGTTTTCAGTAAAGTCCATTGTCTCATGGCATAAGTTCTTTTAATTTATACCTTGTGCTTGTAAGTACCCGAGGTATGTATATTTTTCTTATTCACCCATTGAATCATTTGATCCTGCATTACCTATAGCTTTGGCAGCTTTTAGTGAGTCCGTACAAACAATATAAGTGTTTTTGGATTCATAAGTATTTGTATGTTTTAAGTGTTTGAGTGCCATCCAGATGCCGTGTAATTCAGCAGTGAAAGCTGAGGACCATGTTTCCAGTGTATATGATTTTGCTTCATTTTCTATTGCCCACCCGCTTCCAACACCTACTTCATTTTTGCAGTCATCAGTATATGCAACACTTGCTTGTTTGTATTCCCTCAAAATTCTGGTCAGTTTTTGATGCATCATTACGGCTTGTCTTAACAAGATCTAATCTTGTTTCGACTAGGGGCCGTTGGCAAATTGGGCTTTTTGAGTATTTTACTGCCATTCTGTCAGGAATACGAAAGCTTAACTTAAGGCTTTGTTCAATTCTGTAGCTAAAGGGTTGGGTTATTTTGGATGTTACATAGGAAGGAGAGAATAGTATAATATAATAGTATAATTAAAATGCTTTGGGTTTGAACGTATTTTGATAGAGTATGAAACTAAAGCTTGTTGTCCGCGTAATTTTAAAGGCATAATTCCTCCTTCACAAGACAGACTAGCCGATGGTGTGGTTGAAAACGCTCCCAGAGTGTAACGCTGTGCTAGTTTTTGGACAGTGTCTAGAGATCTTAGTTTTGTTTCGCATAACGTGTATACGACTGAACTATACTCTAATTTGGATAACACCATAGTTTTATATAGTAGGAGCAACGTCTTACTATCTGCTCCCCACGATATACCGCTTAGACATTTAAAAATATTTAATGATTTTATTGCTTTGCCTCTCAGCTCATTTATGTGATTTTCCCAGGTGAGTTTGCTATCTAAAACCACTACCAGAAATTTTGCATTGGTCACACAACAAATCATATTGTTGTTTATGAGAATATTAGGAGGATAGTGAGGACGGCGTAACCTACAGAAATACATGCAACGCGTTTTTGAGGACGATATACGGAACCCAATTGATTTAGCTTGGTGTATGATAGTGTTAATTGCCTCATTTAAGACTGTGTTGTGACCTTCATCCAACTTTGAGGTTAAAAAGATAGTTATGTCATCCACATATCCGCACCATTTAACCGTCTCGGGAATACTTGCAACAAGGCGATTGAGAGGCAAACAGGGTGACACTTATAGTAGACCCTTGCGGGATGCCATTTTGTAAGCTTCTTGTCGAAGACAGCGAATTACCGACTCTAACGCTAAACCTTCTTTTGCTCAGGAATGGTAGGACAAAGCGAGAGATATTTCCTTTTATTTCCCATGCATGAAGTTGGGATAGGATTCCATACCTCCAGGTAGTACCGTATGCACCTTCTATATCGAAAAAGATTGCTGTACTCTTTTTATAAAGGATTGTTTAATATAATTAGTCAGGTATACCAAACTGTCTATCGTAGAGTAACCTTTTCGAAACTCTGCTTGGTACCTATCAATTAAGCCCCATGTTTCCAGTATCCACACCAGTCTAATGTTAACTATTTTTTTTAACAATTTACCAATACAGAAAGTCAAAGAAATTGGTGTATAGTTAGACAAAATGAAAGGGTCCTTGTTGTTTTTGATTAAGGGAAAAATAATCTCCTCTTTCCAAGATTCAGGATATTCCCCTGCTTGCCATATTTGATTGAACAACGTTAACAAGCTTATACGTCCTTTCTCAGGTAATTGTTGCAACATTGCTTATGGAATTCCACCTGTTCCTGGAGAGGAGTTCTTCACCATGCTTAGTGCGTGTTTTAGTTCATGAGTTTCGAATGAGGTTATATTCTGATATGTGTTGTTCATCAAATTTTAATGCCACTTCTTTCTTGTCTTTAGATACCAGAAATTGCGGCTCAAAATTACTTCTCGCAGTACTCAGCCATTAAGTTGCTGCCCTCAACCGGAGACGTTACCAAATTACCATGATTTTTAATTTTTGGTGAAACAAATGGGGAGAAGTTTCCTGATATGGTTTTGACCTGTTTCCACATCGATCCGGTTGAAACTTCACTTGTCAACTTTGTTTGGCATTTAAAATTAATCGCCTGGCTACAGCTCGTCATCTTTTAAGATTAATCAGGTTGGTTTCTGTCGGATATTTTGAAAAGGTGCGCAAGGCACTTTTCCTTTCTCTAATCGCTGGCTACACGTCTGAATTCCAGCATGGTATAGACTGTTTGCATGGTCCGGTATACTTAGAAGTAGAATGTTCTCCTGCTTCATTTATTGCTCTGGTCAAACCATTTACCGTTACATTAACATCTGTACTGGTACTTGATGTTTTAAAGCATTGTTGGAGTTTACACCATATCCATTTACGTACGAATAGACTTGAATTCTTCTTTTTGGATGTTGATATGAGTAACGGAAAATGGTCACTGTCGCGCAGGTCGGTATTACAGACCATTCTAACTTTAAAGCTATAGCGGGAGAGCATATTGATAGATCAATGGCGGAAAAGCTATTGGATCGACTATTAAAGAAAGTTTGTTGACCGTTGTTTAAAATGATCAAGTCTGAAGTAGATATGAATTCTTCTATTGCTGACCCATGAGCGTCCGTTTTGCTGGAACCCCACAAGAGATTGTGATCGTTGAAATCTCCAACAGCGATGGTTGGAGGCAGAAATTGGTCAACAATATTTCTCAACTGTTCAATAGTCCAATTTCCGTCAGGTAAATATATGCTGCAGACTGTGCGTTTTACTGGTGCTATTAATGATATAGCTACCGCTTGCAATTCAGTTACAAGGTTGATTTCCTGACAAGGCCATTGTTGTGAGATTAGGATAGCTACGCCATCTATGGCTCTAAGTATTCGTTCTGCACCTCTTATGCATTTGTATCCACTGAGTGTGAAACTTTGGTGTTGTGCCAAATGCGTCTCTTGTAAGCAGATAGCAGATGATGAACGGTTCATGTTCTTGATTCATTAGCTTTTAAGCGAACAAATATATAAAAAATAAATCTATAAAAATGAACAAACAAGAACCTATTTATGACAAACGAAACATTCATATCACAGACTATGTATCACAAACTATATTTTACAGACTACGTATCACAGACTTATATCACAACGTATTCTAGCTGAT
This sequence comes from Vesta saturnalis, assembly GCA_036346205.1. Taxonomy (NCBI): domain Eukaryota; kingdom Metazoa; phylum Arthropoda; class Insecta; order Coleoptera; family Lampyridae; genus Vesta; species Vesta saturnalis. Next base: position 1,861,604 of record JARFJB010000370.1, on the reverse strand, counting down.
AGGGTTGCATCCCTCGTAGCTGGAGTATCTTCCGAGTTTTTAGTCTCGGCACTATCGTTAACGTCAATTTTTGCTTTCCTTGGCCGTCTCTTTAGCCAACATCTCGGTCTTTTCTGTATACTATCTTTGCCGTGCTTCTTTTTATTATCGAAACATGGTCTTCCATCAACGAACTCTAACAATTCTGTGGGAGTGGTGGGGCTGAGCTGGCGTTTTAGTACGTATCCAGTTCCTTCAACTACTTCCATTTCATCCGATGAAGATTTGTCGTCCCCACTTGTGGACCTTGCTAGTGATACTGCAGGTACTGATATTTCGTTAGAAGTTTGTTGTGTAAGTTGAAACGGTGTTTCTTGTACTAGGGACTTATTTTGACCTTTTTTTCAAGTTTTCAGTGGAAATGTGGTTTTTGATACCGTCATTTATCATTTTTCCAATCGCAGGGAGGAGTTTATTTATTATCTCACTTGCAATATCACTCTTTGCTTTTGCAGCTGCGCCTGCATACATTTTTATTGACAGGACAGGTGAAACCTTTCATTCTCCTTTAGGTTCAAAATAAGACAGATTTTTTTCCTGCAATTACTCGCTGTGGTAGTATTAAAAGTCAAAATATGGTTTGGCGTGTCCACCATAACACCATTTCTCCCCGTCTTTGTACGGCGCATATCGATTACTTTTTCGCTCTCTAATTCTTCTATTATTTCAGAAGTTGAACAATTTAGACAATCCCTACAAAAGATAATATCTTCACTTTTATTTAAAGAGTCATACGGGATGACGATTTCATTCATATTACACAACCGATTGGCAGCTAGCGGCTTTCTAGACTGCAGATTACTAACAGTTTCTTAATAACCCGCCCTTAATTTTTTCTAACAGATTTTCTCTGACCAACTACTTCAAAGAGACTCTTTGCAATCAAATACGGTGATACTTTGTTAAAATCTCGTTCTAAACTTTTAACAAGAAGGAACCGGTGTAAATTCTCCTTTTCATGCTTGTTGGGGTGGGTTTTTTCGCGACTCCCTCGCGTCTGATTGACAGGCCAGAACGTCTTTAGATATAGCTTTACTACTCATAAGTATTCCTACGAGAAACGAACAATAAAAAGTCCACTACGGCAGTGGTCCATACCGCAGCAAGGCAAAAAATACTGTCGGGGGCTGCCTGGTACCCACCAGACACCGTTCGCGACCAACCAACGTATGGACACTCATGCGACCAGCGTTAGCGTTACCCAGGAAGCACCACGTGGAGGTTCTGGTTCGACTTTACTCCCCATTATAATAATAATAATAATAATAATAATAATAATAATAATAATAATAATTATTATTATTTTATTTTTTTTTGTAATGGCTTGAACTCCATGGTTATTTGCCATTTTCTGTGTACTTATATCTATACCTGTTTTTTTTTCTATATTTTATCATATAAATTAATAGCTTTTAAATATTGAATCAATCTTTGTATTTTATCATTATTTATTTTAAAATCATTCTTTATCCCATTGTTCATGTTCCATTTTGTTTTATCTCCTATTAATTCATCACATTCCTGAAATATATGTATTATTGTTAATGGTTTTCGCATATCATACATGTGGGTTGTTGTGTTTTCGTCAAAATATGTGAGTGTGTTGGATTTGTGTGTCCTATTCTTACTCTGGTAAGAATAATACTATGTTTTCTTGTCATGGGTGGGTATGGTTTTCTATTGTGGACTGTAGTTGCATGTAGTTTTATGAATCTTTTTTCTTTCTGCCACTCCTGTTGCCAGTTATTCCACACATTGTTTTTTAATTCATACATCTCCTCAGTCATTGTTAAGTTCAATGTTGTAAGTATATATTGTAGTCTGGTGATCATTGTTACATTTTGTGGGTTTTTGTATTTGGCTTAAACATCATTTTGTTAATTTGGTGTGTTGGATTATCTTTAATTTTGTTTGCATATTTTAACATGATGCAGATTCGTCTGTAACTTAGCGGTAACATTCCGGCTTCAACGTGTAGGCTACTGAGAGGGTTTGTAGTATATACGCCTATTGCGTATCGTATGCACCAATTTTGGATCGTATCTCGCCTTTTAAGGTTGGTTCTTTGCGCTCAGCTATATGCTATACAAACATAATCAAACAGTCATATAATGAATGTGCGCCTTCCATGTTAGGGTCTGGTCTAAAGATTTGTATTGCGATACACGCTGTATTTATTGGTGTTTTAAGAATATATTCGGTCTATAATGCGGATGTCTCAATGTACAAAAATGCACGCGTACCGTTTTATTTTGGGATATTCTAAATCCTACCTGCTCTCCTTCATCTACAATATTGTTAACAGCTCATTGGAGTGCAGCGTTCTGTGATTTGTCTCTTTCGTCCACATGCATACATCTACCTATGGTAGGATGGAGTGATCTTGTTAGTTCGTTGACAGAGATTAAGAATAGGGTGACGCTGATAGGTGATCCTTGTGGTATTCCTGTCTTTAAGCAGTGTTTGCTTGAGAAAGTGTCTCCGATCTTTACACAAAAATACCGCTCGGTAAGGAATCCTTTAATGAAATTCGCTATGTTACCTTTTATACCATATGCATGTATTTTCTCTAGAATTCCATACCTCCATACTAAATCATATGCTTTCTCGAGGTCAAATAATATTGCAGTAGCGTGTTTTCTCATTGAGAGATTCTTCCATAGCGGGTACTACACATGAAATATTATCTCTCGTTGAATATCCCTTTTGGAAACCCGATTGGTAATTATGTAATAGTTAATACGTTTCTAAATATTTCATAAGTCGCTCGTTCACCATCCTCTCCACTATCGTTCCTATACAACTGGTTAACGATATTGGGCGGTAGTTTGACACTTTTAAATGTTCTTTGCCTGGTTTCAGTACGAGAATAATAATTGAAGGTTTCCAATTTCTTAGATATATCCCCTCAAGCGATATACGATTGTATATTGATAATAAATCTTCCTTTGTTGCTTGAGATAAGTTTTTAATCATTGCATACGCCACTTTATCTAACCCTGGAGAGGTCTCCTTAGTTTTACTAAGTGCGTAGTTTAATTCGTCCATAGTAAATGGTACATTATATTGATTTGTAATTTCTCCGGCAAAGTCTATCGCTACTGCTCTTACAGTTAATTTTCGTCCAATTCTTCATTATAGTTTTTTAGGCTACTAATGTCTTGAAAATATTCAGGAAATTTTTTTACTAATTGATCAGGGTCAGTAATTATATTATTTTGGTCTTCCAACCTTATAGGAGCTCTATGCTTAAATTTACCTGATACAGCGTTAATTTTATTCCACACTTTCGAAATTGGTGTTTTTACTGTTATTTTTGATGTATATTGAGCCCATGAGTTTCTTTTTGCAGCTAATACTGCCCGTCGTACAATTGCTCTGCGTTTCTTGTACTCAATTAAATTTTCCATTACCGGGTTTTCTTAAAAAATTTTCAGCGCCGGTTTTCGGTTATGTATGACTTCTCTGACCTCTGCATTCCACCAGGGTACTGGTAGTTTATTTAATTTGTTGATGCTTTTAGGTATAGACTTCGTCGCAGCTTCCATTACCATGTTGGTAAAATTTGTTGTTAAACTATTTACATCTTGGTGCATATCTACTTTCTTTATACCACCTTTAAAATGTTCCCAATTAGCATTGTTTAAACGCCAATTATCAGTTAAACTCAATTTGGTCTTATTTACTAATGTAGTTAAGTGTAGTGGGTAATGGTCACTTCCATAGAGATCTCATTCAAATTTTTCAAGTATTTCTGGAGAACAGACTTAAATCAATTTCAGAAAAACTGTTGGACCCGGAATTTAAGTGGGTGGGCTTACCATTGTTTATAATTGCTGTTTTCAGTATCAAGAAGTGATTCTAATGTTTTTCCACGATTATCGTACCATAAGATGCTATGAACATTAAAGCCTCCTAAAAGTAGAAAGGGTGTAGGAAGCTGTGCTATTAGGTTTTGAATCTCTGATAGTTCCCAGTTCTGATCTGGCAAATAAATGCTGCATATTACTACCTTAACTGGATAACTGATATTTGCAGCAATAGCTTGATTATGGGTATTTAAGCTATTTGCTTAAATACCGAATTATTATTAAGTAATATAGCTACCCCCCCCCCTCTTTTTCCCTGATATAATGGTGCATGTCCCTTATAACAATTTCATAGCTATTGGTTTTGGAGTTTTCTACCTCTTTTCCGGTATTTAAAGAGGTAACAGTTTTCGGCGGTTTCTCGTATGATATTTTAACTCCGACAGAAGCATCGGAATTAAACAGGATGCCAATTCTTTCACATTTATGTATGTTGATTTGGAAGCAGAGGCAACAATTGTTGCGTATGTTTCCTTAGATACATTAGCACTTGCTTCTTTTCTAGCTTCGAATTAAGAAATTTTTTTTAACTTTTATTTCCTGTATTTTTGCTTCCTCTTTATATTTCAGACACTCCCGTGACCTTTCCGAGTGGTTCCTGTCACAGTTTTTACAATGCATGGGTTTTTCACACTGTTTACCTACATGCATTTTCTTTCCGCATACACAAGTTTGTTCTTTGTCACATTTTGCCGCCGAATGCCCGAAAACCTGACATTTAAAGCAACTTAATGGTGGGGGAATGTATAATATTACGGGTAACCTGTATATTGCCAGTTTAATATATTGCAGTAGATTATCGGAGCAAAATTAAAGTATCAAACTGGGTGTGTTGATTACATTTCCCTCTTTACGCGACGTAATTCTTCTTCCATCTGTAACTTTTTGGTTAGTTAAGTTTTCTAGAATTTCTTCGATCGTGTAATTAAGGAGGTCTCGGCATGTAATTACCACCTTCATTATATTTAGTGTTTGGTGAGCTTTAATATTACTGGAAAATCTCCAAACGTCTCAATCTTTAGCAATAATTGTGTATGTTTCTTTGTCCGTGTATCTATCCACAATCCTACCTTGGTTTACTTGCAAGAATTAACATCACCAACTAAACTGTATGTCTTTGCTATGAAGAACGGGTTATCTTTTTCAAAACTACCTTCCTTCTTTTTAATGAGTAGATACCGAGGAGCCACCATGCCCGACGTCACCTTCTCCATTAAATTGTCTCTAAGGGATTTTTTGGTTGTACCTACAACAACATCCATGATTTTAAAGGTAGACTCCTCTACGGCAATTTGGCAACGCTGTCAACAGTCAGCGCCTCTATCAAAGTGTAGGTCCTCATATAAATTAGTATCACTCATAGTATTTCCACGAGAGGGGAACGTCGATTACATCAGTGCACCCATACTATAGAAAGGCTATATACTGTGAGGAGGCGCCCATTTCCTCACAGGCGTTTTAACGCTAGCGACCAGGCTTCCCCCTGGCCACGCTCAGGCTTCCCCTCACGCAATCCCTTCAGCACTTAAAACTACCAAACGACCTTGAGATTGGGGGATTTTTCATAGAGGTTATCTTTTTCGTAGCCCGGGCGGTAAAACCAAGACCACCGACCGCTAGCTGTATGACGTTCCCTAGCCACTCCCTGGTAGAGCCTCTGAAGTACAATTCGCGGTTGCGGTATTAGGAGACGGCTAGCGCTTAGCCGCCCCAGCTAGAACATCCCGGGATAGGCACACCTGTATACGATTTTGACGGCGCATGTCCTGGGAAGAGTATGGAGAAAAGGAAGAGGTCTCTTAGCTTTCGCTGGGAGCCTAAAGAGAACAAGAGTTGGAGTGAAGGTGCTCCGACAGAAAAGAGTTAAAGTAGCGGAAGCCACTCAAGACTGGTATAAGGAAAGTGTACCTCCAGCTAGGGGGACGCAGGATTGCCATACCTGTCCTCGTTAGACACGAGGCTCCACGTGGACTGGTTCGCGACACCGTATTTTCTAGAGCTAAGAGTGGCGGTTTACCGCCATGAGCTCATATTTCGGTGTTGGCCTTGCATTCCTTACGATCATTTACAAGGTCATTCCCCTATCCGCCACCTGGGGACGCGCCTAGTAGCTAGTCCAACCCCTAGGTATTTTTTTTTGTATAAGGCATCGACTGCAAGGTCATTAGCCTTTACGCTTCTGGAATCAAAGTTGCAGTAGTAATTTGCTATCTTTCAAGAAATTTACAATATTTTTGACGTTCTCTATGTCGTTATTTAAGCATAATTTTAGTTGTGCATCTAGGTTATGTTGACGTCTTAGTACTTTATACTTCTTTCAGTCGTTTAGGATATGTACCACAGTTAATATTGTTGTACAGTCTGGACAATGTGGTTTAGATTTGCCTAGAAGGAGATGGGATGAGGTTAAATTTGTGTGCCCAATACGCAGACGTGTTAGTGCAACCTATTCTCGTCTGTTTAATTCTTGAAAAATGATTCTCTTGTTATCTTTTATTTTGGAGTAAAGTGTCTCATTTGTTTTCCAGGCTAAAACCCACTTCGTAATAACGTTTTTTGTCGTAAACTGTATGATGTCTTCTATTCTGGCTGTGCCAATATCAATTGTGATCTCTTGTGTTGCATTTTTTTGCCGCAGTGTCCACTGCTTCGTTACCTTTAATACCGATGTGTGCCGGGCACCATAAAAAGCACACTTCTTTATTCAAGGACATTTTTAGGTATTTTAAACATGCTAAAAGTGATTGTACAATTGGATTTTCCGAGAACGTGTCTTTCATACCTACTAGTGCACTTAATGAATCAACGCAGATCATAAATTGTGTGGATTGGGATAGAGAACAGTACCAAAGCGCTTGCAGAATTGCGTACAGTTCCGCAGTATAAATGCTAGCGTATTTTGGCAATGTCCAGCTGTGGATTTCATCTAACACATATATAGCGCTCCCTACTCCTTGGTCAGTTTTGGACCCGTCTGTATACATCTTCGCATGGGTTGGGTGATTATGTAGTGTTGAAGAGAAAAGCGCTTTGAGGAAGTCGTTGTTTGCACTTTTCTTTAATTGGACAGTGTTATTTAGATGAACGACAGGTTGTTCAATTGTCCACGGTGGTTGATCGATAAAACATCGTGTAAAGGGTTCGAACAGCATTTTACCACAGATTTGGTTCATGTTTTCTTGAATTCGAATGCCTACGGGGCGCATAATAGTTCGTCGAGATTCATACACGTCTGAACATGGGTTTTCGTATAGTATTTTGTGATTTGGGTGGTTAGGTAGAGCCTTTATTTTCATTCCATAGTTGATGGTATTCTTGATGAATTCATGATGTAGCGGTAATACTTCCGCTTCGCTACATATGTCATCATGAGGACTAGTTCGAAAAGCTCCAGAGCACAGACGCAGTCGCTGACAGTGAACTCTGTTTAGTTTATTTATCCAGGTTTTTCTGGCTCCCGAGAAAACTGCAGAACCGTAATTTATCTTGGCCAGGACAATTCCTTTATAAAACCTGAGTAATATTCTTTTATCTGCACCCCATGATATATGACTAACACATCGGAGAATATTCAAGGCTTTCTTACATTTTAGTGCAAGTTCTTCAATATGGTGCTTCCAATAAAGCTTTGGTTCCAGAACCATACCAAGAAATTTAATTTTCTTTTGGATTTCGACGGTATGGCCATCTATATGAAGACGAGGGTGCTCGTGTCTATTTCTTAAGCGGCAAAAGTGCATAGCATGGGTTTTTGTATAAGAAAAACTATAACCGATATTATGCGCAACATTTGTTAGGTTATCGACTGCTACCTGCAAATTGTGAGTTATATTGCTTGTTATCGGACCTGAGATGTAAATAACTAGGTCGTCTACATACATGCTTTTTCTAATGGGTGCTTCGATTGAATTTAAAAGTGGGTCGACAGCAATTGCAAATAAGGTCGCACTTAGTGTGGATCCTTGCGGTACTCCGTTCTTACGCGTACGTTCTGATGAAAGTGAGTTTCCTACTCGTACTTAAAATGTCCTTTCTTTTAAAAAACTATAAATAAACAGTGGTAGGTTGCCCTTAAGCCCTAGTTCATTTAGCCTCTGTAGTATTCCATACGGTTTTGTATGGTCAAACGCCTTCTTTATGTCGAAAAAGACTGCAATAAGATGTTCCCTTTTTGCAAAGCTATTCAGTGTATCATTCTCAAGTTGTACTAAGCCCATTTGGAAATCAGAAGGAAGGTTATGTTTTTCTAGGTGCCAGACTAATCGTGTACACACCATTTTTTCGAGCAATTTACTAAGGCAGCAGGTGAATGATATTGGCCGATAGCTCTCTGGCTCAGAGTGTTCTTTTCCGTGCTTTAGAATGGGGACAATAATAGATTTTTTCCAAAAAGTTGGATAATAACCAGATGTCCAAATATTGTTGTATAGGACCAAAATTTTTGTTAGTTCATCATGCGGTATTTGTTTAATAAATTCATATGGTATTGAATCTGGTCCAGGCGAGGAGTTTTTAGTTTTTAATAATGCCTTCTGAAATTCTACTGTAGTGAACGGCAAATTGTATGGCTCTCTTTGGTCACTAGTAAAGACTATTGATGTTTCTGGAAAATCCTCATTATTCGGTATCGTTTCATCGCTTTGTACAAATGCATCTGCAAGACTTTCAGCAATGTTGCAAGGTTCGTGTATAGCTGTTCCATGTATTATTAAAGTACATGGGCCGTAACATCTTGGCCCTCCGCTGATACATTTAATCTTGCGCCATATTTCCTGGTTTGGAGTGGTTGGTTTGAAGTTGGAAACATACTCTTCCCACGATTTACGCTTACCACTTCTAATAAGTTGTCGAGCTTTGGCTCTCGAACGTTTAAAGTTGATTGCGTTTTCGAGTGTGCAATTTCTTTTAAATTTATTAAATGCTTTTTTCTTTTCATCAATTGTTATTTTGATGTTTTCATTCCACCATGAAACCCTACTTTTCCGTGTATCAATCTCAGCAGCGTGAGAAATCTTAGTTGTAATGTCGTTTAACGAGACTTCTACATTTGAGCAGATATTGAATGGTTGTAGATTTCGCCTGTATTTATCCCAGTCTGCTTTGTGGATCAACCATTTCGGTACGGAGATACTTTTATTTACAACACTTTGAAATTTAATTTTTATTGGAAAATGGTCTGAAATAGTTTCGTCTTGTAACACTTTCCAATTGAGTTTCGAGGCAACTTGAGGTGTACACATGGACAAGTCGAGAACTGAGAGCGAATTAGACCTAGCGTTGAAAAAGGTAGCTTCGCCTGTATTTCAAAGTACTAAATTTTGTTGATCTATAAAATCTTCAATAATACGACCTCGAGTATCGTTTCGCTGGCAACCCCATGTTTTACTGTTAGAGTTAAAATCCCCTATGAGCAAGAAGGGATGTGGTAGTTGCTGAACTAAGTGCAGTAAATCGTTAAGGCTCCAAGAAAAATCAGGTAAGTATAAATTGCATATACTGAGTACTGCTCTTTAATGATTATGGGAGTACCACCATGTGCTCTCTCACCGGGATCAGTATCTTTTCGATACGTTTTGTACCCTTTAAGCTCGAACTGGTCATTTGGCTTAAATCTTGTCTCTTGTAGACAAATACAAAAAGGGTTTTCTTTATATATTAATAATTTTAGTTCGGCCAAGTGGTTCTTACAGCCGTTAATGTTTAGTTGTATTATGTTGTCCATAAAAGAGATAAAATTAAATAAATAAATAAATGAATAACATGCATAGATATAAAGACAAACCACAAAGTATAAAATATCACAGATTAGTTTCTAACGTAATAAGCTAATACTAAAATATCAGAGAATAATATCACAAAAATGACTAGGATTCATCTAAAGACAGAGATTATCTTTGGGGGCCTCTTGGTTTCCCTTTTGGCCACCCTTTTTTCCCACTACCTTTGCTTCTGAGAGCGTATCAGTATCGACAGACTCGAGGCTTGTGTCGATAGATGGGGTTCTACTCAGTCCCGTTTTACCTTTTGAGCCGCGGGATTCGTCGTCCATTATTTCAATGTTTGATGGGAAGGAGGATGAAGGTGTAGGTTTGGATCGGAAAACATCAGATGGAAGTATAGGGGTTAATACGGAGAGAGCGGGTTTGTTTATAGAGCTTAGTTCGTCTCTAATAATATTTTTTATTGAATGGATTAATTCCGATTTGGATGTTGGATCAGCACTTATCGTTGCTTGATTTTGGATCAAGCTTTCTGCTTTTCCTGCAACATACTGTTGCATGATAGCTTTGACTGCAGATACTACTTCCTCTTTAATTATGGATTTCAGCTCTGGTATGATTTCTGAGACTGCGTTTTTGACTTCTTTTATAGCCGGGCTTTTGGTGCCTGCAACTGACGCGTACGTACCTGCCTGTAAAGGGGTCGCGGACATTACTTCATTCTTTGCTTGTACGTAAGTCACTTTCTTATCTACTTTAACTTTTTGTATCGCCATTTCGAACTTATAGGCAGAGCAATTTCGAGACCGAGCTGTGTGAGTCCCTCCACAGTTAAAGCACTTTGGGGGAATTTGGCATGGTTCGTCACCGTGATCTGGTAAACCACAATGGCAAAGCTTTTCTCTGGTACATTTGGATGAACAGTGCCCAAACCTTTGGCATTGGAAGCAACGTATAGGGTTTGGATAGTAAGGTCGTATAGGTAGTGGGTGATAAGCTGCTCTTACAGACGCTGGCAGTATCGCTCGATCAAAGGTGAGTAGTATGGAGTTAGTTTTTATTGTTTCTCCATTTTCCTAATAGTCAAAAATTTTGCATCTATGACTTCCTGCTGTGCAAGGTTTTCTATGATCTCTGTTTCTGTTGCATATGTCAAGTCCCTGCATGTGATCACTCCTTTGCTAAAATTTAATGTATTATGTGGTGTTGCGTCAATATTTATGTTATTAAATTGTTTTATCATTAACAGTTTACTTGTTTGGGTTCTGTTTTTAGTTTCAATTAGTAAACCTTCCTTGATTTTACTTATGTTTTTCACGTCTCCAATTAAGCTATTAATTGAGCTCTGAATTACAAAAGGGCTTACCGTACTAAAAGTACCTTCATCAGGTATTTTTAGTACAATGTATTTAGGATAATAATCAGGTCTGCTACTATTCGCTAGATATCCAGTTGTTCTACCTCCTCTAGATCTAGAGGTAATGGTCGGTTGCGTGCTAGCTTGAGCAGTCACAACGACATTAGTTCCGTTCTCATTGTTCAAGTTCATGCTAAGGTCGTCATTAATTCCAGAAGCTTTTACATGCTCCGTAGCCTGGTTTCCCACCACGAACACCGAGCAGCCGCTTCGCCTCGCTCCCGACCGGTACTGGGGACAATCCGAACCCCTGCACCGTAAAATGTTGGTGCCCCGAAGGGCTCGAAATGTTGTTCATGTCCATTTCGTAGCCGTTTCCATGTTGCATTTTACCGCTACCTGCCAGCGGACCAAGGCCTTTTTTTTCGTTATTTTAACTTTTTTTTTACAGAGAAACAAGGGACATGAGGAAAGAAACATAAACAATACTATGTTTTAAAACAAACTACAATAAGGGAGCACAAGTAGACGACGACAAGCGGCTTGAGATCTCTTTGCTTCACCACTGCTGGCAACAGTGGCTACTGAGCCTCCCCACCATTACCATTATTATTACTATTGTCATTATTATTATTATTTTTATTATTATTATTTTTTTTTAATTTGTTTATAGGCGTCGACAACTAAGGTCATTGGCCCATTATATAGTGGTGATCAAATTCTGTCGAACAAATCTGTGGCTTGTAAAAAACTGATGACATTTCTTATATTCTGCGGCTGGGTTAAGATGTCTTCTAGTTCTCCTGTTAGCTGGAACGATTGTCTCAAAGCGTGAAGTCCGGGACATATGCACAGTATGTGTTGCACTGAGGTCTGATAACCACAAGTCAAGCAAACTGGAGGAGGTTCCCCTTGTAGCAGGTGGACGTGTGTTAGTTTTGTATGGCCAATCCTGAGTCTATGGATTCTAACACGTTCTGATCTATTCAATCGTAGGGGTGGTTTCCACCGCTTAGTGTATCCTACCGCATTAGTCAAAGCCGATCTGAGGTCTAAATGACTCACTTCAAGGACATCCACCTGTCCTCCTCTCGTTGCTCGCTTAGCCGCCCCGTCGGCCAAAACATTACCCCCTACTCCTACGTGTCCAGGGGCCCAAATGAAAATCACTCTTTTACCATTTTCCGTAATGTTCTTATACAGCGCCTGAATTTTTTGGGTAAGCGGATAGCGAGAATAGAGAACCCTTATGCTGTTAATGGCACTTAGGCTGTCGCTAATGATAACAAAGCAGCTCCCTGTGGGACTCATCATACAGTATAGCAGGGCTTGCCATATAGCGTAAAGTTCGGCACCTAATATGGTGCACATCGGAGATAGTGTCCATTCGTGTGTTGTGTTTTCGATGCATATGGCACATCCTACTCCCGTTTCCGTTCGCGATCCGTCCGTATAGATAACCGTTCGATTACGGTATTTGTCCAGAATAGCTTTTAATTCCGTCTGGTGCGTTACATCACGCGTGTTTTCTTTCGCGAAATCGGTGAGTCGAAGACATGTGTCCACCTTGGGGACCGTCCATGGAGGAACCTCTCCGTGGCCTATGGGGAAGACTGGTGGAAGGCTGACTTCCAAGGTACTAAGCAGTTCCAGGGCTCTTGCACCGACCGGTCTCGTGATGGAGGGCCTATCATGTATCCGCTCTGATCACCGAATATAAGATGGTAGTTTGGGTGGTTTGGTTGGGCACGTATTCCAGCAACGTATCTACATAGAAATGTTTCTCGTCTGCGTGATAGTGAGGAAAAACCGGATTCAGAGTATATTTTATTCACTGGACTGGTAGGAAAAGCTCCTATCGAGTATCTCAGTCCCGTATGGTGTATGGGGTCTAATCTCAACAGAGTAGACTTGCGAGCCGAGGAGTAAACTACCCAACCATAATCTACCCGAGACAACAATAAGGAACGGTGAATGTTTAACTAGGTGTCAGGGTCGGCACCCCACTTAGTGTCCGCAAGCGCTTTGAGAATGTTGATGGCCGCTTTACATTTATCAACAAGACCATCGATGTGTTGTTTCCACCTCAACTGTTCATCAAATATTAAGCCCAAGAACTTGACCGACCTTGATATTGGAATGGCGTTATCTTTAAAGAAAAGAATTGGGTCATAATGCGGTTTTCTAAGCCGACAAAAATGGATGCACTTGGTCTTTTCCCCTGAAAACTTGAAACCGGTATTCTCGGCGTTCTGAATTATAGTATTTATGGCCGGTTGAAGGTTCCTCGTGATTTGACCGATGGTGGGCCCTGAGCAGAATATCGCTAAATCGTCCACATAAAGACACCTTTTAACCCCTTTGTCAACATTCGCCACAAGGTCATTAATGGCGTAACACTTAGGGGCAAACCCTGAGGGATGCCGTTTTCCATAATCCTTGGCCTCGAAAAGTAATTATGGCACTTGATCCTGAAGCTCCTATCGCTCAGGTAGTCTGCAAGAAAACTAGGTAAGTTTCCCCTCAATCCCCAATCATGCAGCTTCTGAAGCACACCATATCGCCTCGTCATATCATACGCTTTCTCTAAGTCGAAAAAAAGAGCTACCGTATGTTGTCTGTCTCTGAATGAATTCTGTACAACGTTTTCAAGATGCATCAGTTGGTCAATGGTCGACCGGTTCCAACGAAATCCCGCTTGATGATCGACAAGGCAGTTGTTGGATTCAAGATACCACACAAGCCTGTTGTTAACCATCCTCTCGAAGAGTTTGCCCATACAACAAATGAGACTTATGGGCCTGTAGCTAGATGGAGTCAAGGGATCTTTACCGCCTTTTAGGATTGGAACGACTACCGCCTCCTTCCATTTTCTGGGATACGTGTTCTCCGACCAGGCCTTGTTGTACAGGTTTAAGAGAGACGTTTTGGCGATCGGGGGAAGGTGTCTGATGAAAATATACGGGATCGCATCGGAACCAGGAGAATTGGATTTGGAGCATCGCAGGGCCTCTTCAAATTCTGCCATGGAAAACGGTGTATTGTAGGGAAGCGTGTTGTCGTTGCCAAAGTCGAGAGGGTTCTCTCGATCACTCTCATTTTCTCGGAAATGTAATTGGTAATTATCGGAACTGCTTGCTTCTTCAAACTGATCACCGATCGTTTCGGCAATGCATTCGGGTGTATGAGTAATAATGCCGTCCTTCATTTTAATGTATTTCAGGGTCTCTCTCACTCTTCCGACTGCTATAGCCCTTATCTTCCGCCATACTTCAGACGTGGACGTGTTTGGCCCGATCGTTGAAATGTACTCGTTCCAAGATGCCCTTTTGCGTTCTAAGATTTTACGTCTGGCCATCGCTCTCGCTCGTTTGAATGCGACTAAGTATTATTATTATTATTATTATTATTATTATTATTATTATTTTTTTTTGTATTAAAGCGCGTCGACATCTGGGTCATTAGCGCTATATGTTGCTTTATTATACGTACTCCATAGTTTGTTAAATAGTTTTGTTTCTTTGAGAAACTTGATTACATTTGGTATTGTGGTAGAGTCATTTTGAAGAATGTCTTGCAGGTTTCTTCCTAAGTTGTATTTGTATCGCTGCGTTTGGTATACTGGGCATTGAATCAGAATATGTTCAACTGTTAGGGTTGTATCACATGTTTCGCATTTTGGTCGTTCGTTCCCAGTTAAATAATGAGAGGATGTGAGAGCGGTGTGCCCTATACGTAGTCTAGTGAACTTTACTTGTTCTTCCCTAGGAAGATTTTTCGGGCTTCTACCTCTGTTTATTAGTGGTTGTACGCGCTTGAGAGAGTTGCAACACCTGCATGATAACATCCTCAGTGTTGTATAATTCTACTTCTGGTGCCTTGTTGGCTGCTTCGCAGGCTGCTGTTTCAGCTAGTCGCAGGTTATCATCTTGTTTGTCGTTAGTTATTAGCAGAACTCTAATTTCCTTAGTGGGATTAAGCAGGTCTTGTAATAGGCAGAGTATGCGCTGTGTCATAGGGTTTGTCGTGAATGTGTTCATTACACTATTTACCAAAGTCTTAGAGTTGGTTATAATATAGTAACACGGTGGAAACCGGTTCATGGAGCAGTATAATAGAGCTTGGTAAAAAGAATATAGCTCCGCCATAAATATAGAGCTCGATTTTGGTAATGACCAACTGTGTGGCGTGCTATCTATAACAATTGCGCTGCCTGTACCTAATTCAGTTTTAGTGCCTTTCGTGTAAATGGTGCAGCTTTTCATTAAAGTATTTGAGGTATCTGTATTAATAGCGTTGTTAATTTTAGTAGAATAGGTAGGCGCATATTCCAAGGCGCTACCTCTCCGGTTTCGTATTGCAATATTTCCGGTAGCTTGAGTTGGTACTTGTTTAGTAGTTCTTGTCCACGGATTCGCATCGGTCGGGTAACAGAGGGGTTGCTTTCATACGAATGTGTTCTATAAAATGATATATTATAGACGGGATGTTGTGCTCGTGCTTTCATTCTTACTATATAATTTAATAGCAACTTTTCTCTCCTTTTGTAAAGAGACGGAACTCCGGATTCCACATATAAGCTCTCAATTGGGCTAGTGTGGAAAGCCCCGGTGCAGTATCTTAATCCGAGGTGGTGGATAACGTCGATTTTGTTTAAAAGGCCTTTCCTTGCAGATGTGTACACTATGCATCCATAGTCGATTCGGGAGAGTACTAAAGATTTGTATACTTTTATCAGTACATCTCTGTCGGCTCCCCATTTTGTGCTAGCTAAACAGCGTAGTAGATTTAATAAGCGGCGACATTTTACTGCGAGCTCGTCAATGTGAGATCGCCATCTCAGATCGGAATCAAATGTAAGTCCTAAGAATTTGATTTTTTTAATGCATTTGATGACTGTTTGGTGCATGTACAGTTTAGGGTCGGTGTGTGGACGTCTTAGTCTACAAAAATGGACACAGTGAGTTTTTTCTACTGAGAACTTAAATCCCGCTTGTTCTGCGTTCTTTAATACTATGTTAATGCCTCTTTGCAAAATTGAATTGGTTTGTGGTGTAGCGTTTGATTTGGCATATATGCAGAGGTCGTCAACATAAACACATCTCTCCACCTCTTCAGGTAGGTTTGATGTTATATCATTTATTGCAATTGCAAACAATGTCACGCTTAGCGTAGATCCCTGAGGTACCCCGTTTTCTAGTCTTCGTAGACCAGATAACGTGTTAGCGACTCTTACACGGAATTTTCGCTCAGAGAGAAATGATTGAATAAATATCGGCAGGTTGCCACGTATACCCCAGCTGTGCAGCTTTTCTATTATACCGTGCCTCCAGGTCATATCAAAAGCCTTATGTAGGTCAAAAAATACAGCTACAGTGTGGCCTCTTTCCTTAAAACAGTCCTGTATGCTGTTCTCCAGTTGTACCAAACAGTCTACGGTAGATCTTCCCCTGCGGAAGCCGTATTGGCTTGGATTAAGCAGATTTTGGCTTTCCAGGACGTAGACTAACCTGTAGTTCACCATTCTTTTGAGAACTTTACTTAAGCAACACGTTAGACTAATAGGTCTGTAGCTATTAGGATTAGCCGGGTCTTTGTTTTCTTTTAGAATCGGAACTATTATAGCTTCTGTCCAGGCTTGTGGGTAATATCCGGTGGTCCATATCAAGTTATATATATTTAGAAGGTATCTCTTGAGTGGTAAATTGAGATGCTTTAGAAATTCGTAATTTATGTTATCTATGCCTGCTGCTGATGATCTTAAGCCTTTTAGTGCAAGGTTTAGCTCATTCATAGAGAATGGTGCATTATAGCTGAGGGACTTATCAGTTGAAAAGTCCAGTTTCGATTCTCTCTGTTTTTTGCTTGACAAAAATGTTTCTTCGTAGTTCTGAGAACTACTGGCACCTTGGAACTGATCTGCCAAGGTTTCTGCCAGGTTAAAAGGTGAAGTAACTGATCTATTGTCGACTAGTAGTTGTTTGATGGCCGTAAATTGCCCTGACCCGGTTACGGCTTTAATTTTTTCCCATACTTCAGAAGCAGGTGAGGTAGAAGTAAGAGTGTTAACGTATTGATTCCACGACTTCCTTTTGTAATACAAGATTATGCGTCGTGATTTAGCTCGCTGTCGTTTAAACTTAATAAGATTGGTTTCGGTAGGGTTTTTACGAAATTGATTAAAGGCTTGCTTTTTTTCTCTAATAGCAGATTGAACTTCAAGGTTCCACCAGGGAACTCCGTACTTGCGGGAGTTACCGCTGCTCTGTGGAACAGACGTAGCGGCAGCGTTTAAGGTGGAAGATACCAATAGAGATATATTATCCTTAATTGACTGCGTTTCTAATGGTACCGAGAGAGACTGCTTATACAGATCCCAGTCCGCCTTGTTTGTACTCCATCTCTTAGGGGTTAAATCGACAGCTGAAAAATCCCTGCCTCTGGCTGAAAGGTGAGTGACAGATCCTGTATTTAAGAGAACTAATTTTTCTTTTTCAATCAGTGATTCAATAAGACGTCCTCTGATGTCTTTTCTATTGGAGCCCCACAAATCGCTGTTGGCGTTAAAGTCACCAAAGATGCAATATGGAGCACTTAGTTGACTTAAGAGTTGGCTCAGATCTTCTAGTTCCCAATTGAAGTCGGGTAAGTACACGTTGCATATTGTAAGAGCTACAGGGTATGATAGACGTACTGCTATGGCTTGAATAGATGTTATTAGTGGTACTGGAGTTACCCTGATGCCGTCTTTGACTAGAATTGCTACACCTCCGCAAGCACGGAGGTTATGGGGGAAGTCTTTGCGATATACAGAGTAACCCTTTAGCTGGTAGGGTTGGCCCTCTTTCAGATGGGTTTCCTGCAAGCAGATGCTAAACGGAGAGTAATCCCTTAAAAGTAGCTTTAGTTCACAGTAGTGATTTATGATACCATTACAATTCCATTGTATGATGGCGTTCTCCATAATTGGTACATATATGTGTAAATATAAAAGTAATTATTGTTGATAAAATAAGGGAATACCTTTAGTATAAATAAAAGAGAGTAAAAGTATGCAATAGTGTAAAATAGAGAGAAAAAAAAAAACAATGAACATTTACGTAAAACAAACACACGTTTATATCACAGTTAGAGGTAATCTAAGTTTAATATCACAGTTAAGTTTTGCGTGGTTTGCCTTTAGGCCACTCCTTCTTCTTTTTTTGTTTCAATAAGTTGAGTCTGCTTTCATTTAGTTCTTCCTCGTCTAAATTTTGCGAGGATGATTCAGATAGTACAGAGTAGCGTTTTCTTTTGTCATTTGACTCAATTTCCATCAGCTCAGAGTTCGAGTCAGCTATAGATTGTTTTTTTGATTCCATAGAGCTGGTTTTTAGAATATCTTCCTTTTTTGCTTCAAGGAAGTGTTCTTTCAGCTCTGCAATTAGGTGAGGTACTAATTCTGTCACTAAATCTTTTACATTTAGGTTTTTGTTTGTGTTAACGGATTTTGTTATTACTGCATATGTAGGGACTGTAGGTGTCTGTGCTATGATTTCTTTGCGTGCTTCAAAGTATGTGGTACGATTTTTAACTTTTAACTCCTGTATAGCTACTTCTTCTCTATATTTAGGACATTCCTTCGATCTAGACGTGTGTTCTCCGTTGCAGTTTGCGCATGTAAGTGGTTTTTCACATGGTTGGCCGGGGTGTGGTTGCTTACCGCATATGCAAATTTGACCATTTTTACATGACGCCGTCGTGTGCCCAAAGAGTTGGCATCTATAGCATCTTAATGGAGGTGGTATGTAAAGCCTAACGGGAAGTCGATAAATGGCTACTTTTACGTTAGCTGGTAATACTTGGCTGCAAAATGTCAGGATTAAGCTTGCCGTATTAGTAGTCTGTCCTTCCCTTCTAGTTGTAATTCTCCTAACATCTATGACCTTTTGACTTTTTAAGTTTTCTAGAATTTCATCCGTTGTGCAATTTAATAGATCTCTACAAGTTATGACACATTTCACAATGTTTAAAGTAAGGTGAGGTTCAACGGTTATGGGGGTATTACCAAACCTATCCAGCCTTAAACAGCATTGCGCTTGTTTATAGGAACGCGTATCTATCAATAAACCAGTACTAATTTTTTTGCATGAATTAACATCGCCTAATAAATTATATAACGTCCTTGCAATTTCAAATGGATTGTCCTTTTCAAAATTATCTGAATTTTGCTTCCTAATGATCAGAAACCGAGGGGTGTTACCCGACGTCATCTGTTCCATTATATTTTTGTTTAAGGAATTTTTCCGTTGTTCCTCACCAACGCCCATTTTGGAGGATGAGTCCTCATCGAGAGAGTTTAATACCGACATATAGTTCCCACGAGAAAGCACTGAAAAGATGTCGACTGGAGCAGAGCAGGCATACTACAGAAGGGCATTTGTACTGTGGGGGGCGCCTCTTCCCCCACAGGCGTTTCAACACTAAGGACCAGGATTATTATTATTATTATTATTATTCTTATTATTATTATTATTATTATTACTATTATTATTATCTAAATGATTAATGCTTAATCCTTAATTTGCAAAACCGTCACGATTAGCTTGCCACCACCCTTACTAAATGGGCCACGCTTCTCACAAATGATTTACACATTGCTTTCATTTCAGTCGCATAGAAATGATTCGCATTAGAGTGCACACCTTATACACATAGAATATAGAAGTGTGGCCCGTAAGGTAAGCATTAGCTGTATTCCCCTATTAATCTAGATTGTTACTTGGTTTGAGACAAACTAATGTTTTTGTCCAACAGTTTTTCACCTGTTTTATACGTTAGTTTTCAGTGACTTTATTCACTAGTGACTAAATTTTATATCAACAACGTATTCATGACAACCGGTCGACCGACCATAACAACCAAGACCTGGCTGCTTCACTTTTTTTATACTTTTTTTTAAATAATCTCTTCAAGATTTTCGTTAAAAGAAACTGTTGGACAAACCGTCATATATCACACGCGAGTGAAATGCCATTATAAGCACGTGAGAATCTCACTTGCTTATAATGGCTTATTTCATTCACTTGTAATATAATCTACTATTATTACCATTTTTGATTATATTCGTCGGTTGCTAACGTATCACAGTAGAAATAATAAACACAGCTCGTAACTTTAAAATACAGGTACCTATTTAAGATGAAAAATAAAATACAATTAAAAAAGTAAACTAAAAAGTCAAACAGTTCAAAATACAGTATAGTATCCTAATGCATCACGCGACCTTATAGGCAATTTTCATTTTTGGGAGTGTTGAAATTATAAGGTAACGAAACAGCTTTAGTTAATGTTCACTTAGAATATTTCCTAATGTACCACAGAAAAAAGATAGTGTGCCCTAATAAACATTAAAAGTTATCGCTCTTCCGGCGATCAACGAGTATAAAAACGAATCGTCATAACGCGAAAGAATGACTTATATAGCGAGTACTTTGTTTAAATAATAGTACTAAGGAAAACCTAAAACAATACATAATTAAGATGTGCCCTGGATACAGCCAGTTACAATAAGTAACTCAAAAATACAATAATACTTTCTAAAGTATATTAGGATGTGTTTACTTTTAGGGCATTAATTAAAGAATTTAGAATTAAGCTTCTTGTGGATAAGTGTGCTATAAAGAGGTACTTCATGTGTACTTATTCTTGTATGAAGTGAAAATGAGAAAACTTCATTATCCAAGTAACCATTGCTTCACAAACTAAAAACGTTAATAAGATTATGTGGATTGACTAGAAGAAATTCTGTTCTCCCAATAAAATTTTGTGTATGTTATCGTTCTACGTAACACGTCTACGGCGTTAAACAATGCCAAAAACATTACTCCACCTTGTACTTAATAGGACAATGTGCGGTTTCTAGAACGTTTATGAACGTGTTGCCTCGTTTATATACGCTATTACGTATTAGTTAAGTTGTAAATGAAAATTTTAATTGTGATTGTGCGTATATTATTTTATTATCAAGTATTTGTTAGGAACTTGATCATGTAATAAGTTGTCAAACCTGCTCATAAAATAATAAGAGAGGTTGGTGAAAATGAGACGCTTTGATGGTGTGTCAAGTTCATGTTTCAATGTACACATGTTAATAATTATACTAAATAAATTGGTACGTTTACTTTTCTAGTTTACTGTGTTATTGCTAAACGTTATTACACAATCCTTCCTATACCTAACAAATGGTTATTGGCCCAGACTCGTTAGTTGTGTAATAATTAAAAAAAAACGTGGTTAAGTATCTGCATGTGTTACGGTGTTAATGAAAAAATTATCATTATCGTTAATCATCTGGAATTATCCTTCAATGGAATTAATTTTGATAATTGGCGATTCAGAATAGAATCTGTACTAAGGGCTGAAGGGATTCAAGATGTATTAATCGAAGTTGAACAAAAAGATAAAAATGAAGCATGGTTAAAAATAAACAATAAGGCTAGGAATATTATTATCCAAAGTGTGTCAGATTCTCATTTAGAGTACATTAAAGAAATTGATGATGCGATTAATATGCTGAAGAAATTTGAAACAATATTTGCAAAAAGAGGTACGTGTTCAAAATTTTACTTATTAAAAGAATTAATTGAGTTAAAGTTCAATTCTAATGATGATCTTCAAGAACACTTTGCTAAGTATGACAAGATAGCAAGAGAATTAAAAAGCCTCGGTGCTAATTTTGAGGAATCTGATATTGCATGCTTTTTGATGTTGTCTATGCCTAAAGAATATGAAAGTGTCGTTACGGCAATAAGAACAGTCTCAGGTGATGAGTTAATTCTTGCAACTGTGAAAAATCGATTATTAGAGTTTGAAACAACAAATAAGAACCTTCCAAAATAAAACGGAAGCCTCGTTTGTTGCTGAAAGATCGTCAGTAAATGTTATAAATGTGGAAGAATGGGACATTTGAAAATGTGTGGCATTAAGTGCAATATATGCAAGAAATTTGGGCATAAAGCAGTAAATTGTAGGTATAAACAAAATGGTAGAAATAATGAAATGGCAAGTTATTTGAAGTCAGAAGAAAATAAAGGAGAATACGTTGCATTCTTTACAAGTGAAGGAACAGAAGAAAATAATTGCAGGTATGTAGATTCAGGTGCTACGCATCACTACACAAATGATGACAGCTTTCTAATAAATAAACACTATTTTGAAGAACCTAAATTAATCCAGTTAGCTGAAAAGGTAAAGAAATGAAGGCAACATGCTGTGGTGATCTAAAATTGAAAGTGAGCTGAGCAAAGAACAAAAATTGCAATTACTTTGAAAAATATGTACTGTGTTCCTGACTTGAGAGTGAACTTATTATCCGTGTCTGCAGTTGAAAAGGCTGGTTATGAAGTAACGTGTGTTAATGGTGTGTCAAGTTCATGTTTCAATGTACACATGTTAATAATTATACTAAATAAATTGGTACGTTTACTTTTCTAGTTTACTGTGTTATTGCTAAACGTTATTACACAATCCTTCCTATACCTAACAGTATTTAGTTTGGATGCACCAGATTATAAGGTTTTACAGTCAAAATCTTTAATTTTTTCAATACAAATGATTACAAAACTGTTTTTCAATAGACATCATGTACAAAACAAACTTTTTTAAATTTTTAACACAAAACTGAAAGAATATAGATACTGTACACAAATATTTTAACAAGGAAAAATATAAAAAAAGTAAATGGTTTGATTGATTAAGCAATAGATAAAAAAATGTTAAAGTAGTATAACAGTATTATAACAGAAGATATAAATAAAGTTTCTATAGTAGATGAAGCTGAAGAACAATAAAAGATACTCTTAATTATGATGGATTGTTACCATAAATCGAGGAATATGCAACAATACTAATGAAAACTTACTTAAATGAAAATACAATTACAGTACATATAATAAGTACAGTACATCATAAAAAACCATGGATAATGCAAAGGCTATCAAAATACATAAGGGAAAATGGAAACCCCCATAAATCAGAAGCCTTAGATTGAGATGCAAACACTATAATAACAAGTTAACTGCTTTATGAAGGTTTTTCTTTACACACACACACACACACATGCACGCACGAACGCAGGCACGCACGCACGCACGCATCCACCCGCACACGCACGCAAACACTCACCCACCCACGCACACCCACACACGCACATGCACGCGCACACGCACACATACACATACACACACACAGATATATATATATATATATATATATATATATATATATATATATATATATATATATATAGTATAAATTTTTGGTGACATACAGGGTGGCGCATTTGTGTGACAAAGTCCCATATCTCCTTTATTTAAATTAAATACAAAAATTGTAAGATATGTTCTGGTGCATATTCCAAAAATATTTTTAATTATACAGGGTAGCTTAGAAGTAATTTTAAATTTTTTTTTAAATAGAAAACCCTATATATTATTACATATTTAGATTCTACATACAATTTTAGACACATTTTATGTATAATGTCCTATACCTAAGTCTAACCGTTTTTGACAAATTTCAAATTCTTTGTCAAAAATGTCGTTTGCAGGCCAAAACATAGCCAAACATAGTCAAAACGAAGCCTTTATCAATTAGTTATGGTTAGGCTGTATTGATATCTTTGTAATACATTCATACAAGGTGATCAGAAATGGACAATAAAAAGTAGATTCAAAAAACCTATAAAGCCATTTTTTTTAATGGAAGTCCCCTATTTTTTTAATTCTATCTTATTTAGCATTAAAAATAAGGGTGATTTAACATTTTTTTATTGTAAAAAGGTTATACGGCTTTCAAGCATTGTTGTTAGTTGGCCGTGACGGCGAGGCGTGGCATATAAAAATAATAGAGCGTCATTATTTATTGTCAGTTGATAATTTGTGTGATGCGTTAGTGTATTTTATAGCAAATTGATTTAAAACTTGAATTAAAATTGTAAATAATGAATTTTTCGCAAGCCGAGATGGTTGATATGATTTTTGTTTTGGGAGCTAGTGATAAGAATACGCTCTTAGCAAGAAGACTGTATCAACAACGGTTTCCAGAGGGACGGCAACCTGAAAGAAGGGCATTTGAAAAGCTTTTAGAGCGTTTTGAAAGAACTGGCAATGTGTTATATGAAAAAGATACTAGGGAAAATCGTGCACAGACTGAGGAAAATCAATTAAATGTACTATTAACAGTTACCGAAAATCCATCTATTGGACAACGACCCATTTCTCAGCAGGTTGGTGTTGAACGACATAGGGTACAGCGGATATTGAAGTCTCAAAAAATGCACCCCTATCACATTCAACTACTTCAAGAGTTGGTTCCTGAAGATTATCAGAGACGACTGGAATTTTGTCAATGGGCTCAAAACAAAATAAACCAACAAAGAAGTTTTGTTCATTTGATTTTATTTACGGATGAGGCCACATTTCACAGAAACGGAAGTGTAAACAGACACAATTTTCATTACTATTCTACCGAAAATCCACATTTTGTAAGATATACTTCTCAAACTAGATGGTCTTTAAATGTTTGGGGAGGTGCTGTCGGTTATCATGTAATTGGACCATATTTTTTTGATCAACGAGTAACAGGGGAAGTATACTTAGACTTTCTGCAAAACCATCTACCTAATTTGTTGCGTCAAGTGCCACAGGATACGCAACAAGAAATGTGGTTTCTTCATGATGGGACTCCAGTACGTCATACAGGTCCGATAATAACTTTTTTAAATGCTAAATATCCAGAATGTTGGATTGTCAGGAGAGGGCCTGTTGCTTGGCCTGCTAGATTCCCAGATCTTACTAAAATGGACTTTAGCATATGGGGGTACGTCAAAGAGCAGGTTTATAAAATACCGCCTACAACAAAGGAAGACATGAAGATTAGGATTAGAAACTGTTTTCAAAACATTAGTGTTGAAATGTGTAGAAATTTAAGCAGAGAATTTGAAAGACATACTGCATTGTGTATTCAAGAAAGAGGCGTACATTTCGAACAACTTATTAGGTAGTACGTATTTTACGTGTTTCTAGTACTTTTATCTGTATAATTAGTTACAGGTTTAGTTACATTAGAGATGTTAAGTTTATGATTAGGATTAGGACATAATTTGTTGAATCAAAAAAATATTGTCTTTACTTTAAGTTCGTTTAATAAAATAATTATTTATATGGGGTTCAATAAATTGTAATATTTCGATCTGAAGTGCTCGATTTTTTTTGTTTCGCCGCGCCCCGCCGTCACGGCCAACTAACAACAAAACTTGAAAGCCGTATAGCCTTTTTACAATAAAAAAAATGTTAAATTGTCATTATTTCAAAAACTACAATTTTTTAGAATATACACTCTTATACAAAGTCACCCTTATTTTTAATGCTAAATAAGATATAATTAAAAAAATAGGGGGTTTCCATTTAAAAAAGATGACTATAGGTTTGTTTGAATCTACTTTTTATTGTCCATTTTTGATCACCCTGTATGAATGTATTACAAAAATATCAATACAGCCCATTAGAGTAAGTCCCCGTTTCCAAGGAAACCAACCATAACTAATTGATAATGGCTTCGTTTAGAAAAGATTTCCACCTATGTTTTGGCCTGCAAACGTCATTTTTGACAAAAAATTTGAAATTTGTCAAAAACGGTTAGACTTAGGTATAGGGCATTATACATAAAATGTATCTAAAACTGTCTGTAGAATCTAAATATGTAATAATATATAGGGTTTTGTATTTAAAAAAAAAAATTACTTCTAAGGTTTTATGATCTACCCTGTATAATTAAAAATATTTTTGGATTATGCACCGGAACATATCTTACAACTTTTGTATTTAATTTTTTTTTGTATCTCTTTAAACAAAGGAGATATGGGACTTTGTCACACTAATGCGCCACCCTGTATGTAAAATGATAAGGACTATCTTCCTATTTTCGTATTTATTAATTGTTTTCAATTATGCAGGGTGGTTGAGATAATTGTAATATATCAAAGTTAGGTTTTTTAAATACAACATCCTGTATTTTATGTCATTTTTAGATTATACGTTAAAAATTAAGTCAACTTTATTCAACGTTCCCTACACCTATCGCTTACCAATTTTAAGACCGTTACATTAATAGCAGGCTAATGTTTATGTTTCAATTTTTCAACTTTTACAAAATTGCTTCAACATCTTTAACAATTTTAATAGATATTACTACTGACGAAGATAACTGTAAGTGTTATCGAAACGTTTAGATTGTATAATACAAGACGTAAACATTTATGAAAAAAAAAATACTGCAATAAATGCTCAATATGATGACCATTTTCTTCTATGCATAACCGCACTCGTTTTTCAAAATATCTTTTAACGTTTCTCAGGATGTCTGGTACTGCAGTAGCAAACTCATCCTATATTCTAATCTTCATGTCATCTGCAGTGATAGGTTATAAACTACATAATTAATGTAACGCCAAAAGAAGAAGTCCATGCTGGTTAATTCAGGAGATCGAGGTGGAAATTCCAGTGAACCTCCCCTTCCAATCCATTTATTGGGGAATTGTCTTTCCAAACAATTCCTTACATTCCGACTAAAATGTGGAGGGGCACCATCTAGCTGTAACTACATTTAGTTTCTAATATCTAAAGAAACTTCATATACAAGACTCAAAAATTCCTATTCTAAAAATCGTAAAGTTTTACGCCGTTCAAGGTTCAAATAAAAAAAAAACATGAACTAATCACATGGTCTCCTACAATTCTTCCAAGTAAATTGAGGCTCCACCGATTTTGGCGGTCAACAGTGCGATAGAGGTGACCGTTTTGATTATCCTAGTAATGAAAGTTATGTCGGTTTACTAAGCCGTTGTTGTAGGAAGTTGATTCGTCCGTAAATAAAACAAATTTAAATGGGCCTCTTATTCCCCAACTGTTTCAAGACCCCATACGGAGAAATCCAATCTCCGTTGAAAGTCTCCTCCAGATAAATTATGATGTAGTTGTATGTGAAATGGATAGTACTTATATTTTTTCGAAATTCTCTAAACACTTGATTGACTAATTCTAGTTTGCTTAAAAGTTTCTCTTGAACTTACGTTTACATTAGCAACCACTGAGGATCATTGTTATCATTATTTACAACATACTTTACTCTAGTCTGTTTCTTGTAGAATACACTACCAGTTTCACAAGA
The DNA here is from genome assembly GCA_036346205.1 of Vesta saturnalis. Classification (NCBI taxonomy): domain Eukaryota; kingdom Metazoa; phylum Arthropoda; class Insecta; order Coleoptera; family Lampyridae; genus Vesta; species Vesta saturnalis. The sequence continues at coordinate 1,834,410 of JARFJB010000370.1, read as the reverse complement.
AGTTTGTAGCAGTTCTTCAACAGCTCTTTTGTCTGGATGTCGTCCATTGAGATATCCTTCTGCGTATACCCTTGACGCTAACAAACAGTTTCTAAAGCATTCATCAAGGATATATATCCACTGTTCCTTCTTGAGAATACCGTTTCATTTTTTAGTCTTAAAGAATGATAGCACTATTGAAAATAATGTAAGAATTTTGACAGTATTTGATCGAACACTAAGGTTAAGGACAGCCGCTAACTAGATGAATCAAACAATATCTGACTTTTAAAATCATTACCGACTGGAATGTAGGCAAAAAAAATTTCCATAGAAATTTTATATAAAAATCTTAATAACTTTTTAATCGTTAATTTATACATATGCTCATAGTTTTTGATAGAAAATGAAAATTTATTTCACATAAATAAAAATTATACAGGGTGGTTCACAGGGTTTTTGATTTTTGAACAATATAAATAGGAATCCTTTTCCTAAACACCATGTACTAAATATCAAAATCCTACACAGTGTAAATGAAAGCCTTATAGGTCAGAATAAATTGATGAATTGTGTTACTCAAAGTAAGAGGTTTTCGTGTTTTTAATTCTTGTTTAAATTGAATATTTTTCATAAAATCACAATTTTCTCAAAATTGGTAAGCGATAGGTATAGGGAGCATTAAATAAAGTTGACTTAATTTTTAAAGTATAATATAAAAATGACATAAAATAAAGGGCGGTTTATTTAAAAAACCTAACTTTGATATATTACATTTTCTGAACCACCCTGTATAATTGAAAATAATTTGAGAAAATAGTCTTCATCAATTTACATACAATTGTGCTGTTATCTCGTACCCTTTAGGCACAAGAGAAAAATCATCGAAATGTCCAAAATTCTACGGACTCCCAAAAAAATCCAACAAGGAAGGCGTGCCACTTCGACCAATTGTGAGTTCCATGGGATTTCCGTTACAACAATTGGCAAGATACTTGGCGAAACAACTACAGCCACACGTCGAGAAAGCCAAATCTAACATCAAGAACGCGAACCACTTCATCGAGGTGCTAAAGGAATATGTAGTGGAACCTACGGATCTACTGGTCAGTTTTGATGTGGTCGCATTGTTCACAAACGTTTCAGTTAACGAAACATTGGAAATCATCAGGAAAAAGTGCCAACCTTCAAATGACATTCTTAATCTAATAGAACACTGTCTGAAGAACACATACTTCACCTATGAAGACCAGCGATACCGACAAACAGAAGGAGCACCCATGGGATCACCTCTATCACCAGTGATTGCCAATATATTCATGGAAGATTTCGAGATCAAAGCACTACAATCTACACCTCACAAACCAAAACTATGGCTGCGTTACGTGGATGACACATTTGTGATTTGGACACATAGAAGGGAAAAATTAACCGCATTCCTGGAACATCTCAACACCATCCATCACAAGATCTCGTTCACCATAGAGGTGGAAAAGGATAACAAACTGCCATTCCTAGATGTACTAGTGTATAAAAAGGATAATGGAACATTGGGTCATACTGTATACCGGAAGGGCACACTTACCAATCGGTACCTGAATGCCAAATCGCACCATCACCCAGCACAGCTACAATCAGTGGTTAGAACACTGATCACAAGATCGAAACGGCTAACAGATAAGAACAACATGCAACAAGAAACAGTTAACATCAGAACGGCGTTACTACAAAATGGATTCTCAAAAACAAACAAATAGAGCAGAAAATCCAACACAATGGAAAGAGCGACACAAACATACCAGTAGCCAAATCCTGTCTACCACGAGATTCCATGCCGGGATTGTTCACGAACATACATAGGCCAAACAAACAGACGCATTAATGTAAGAAAAGAGGAACATCGTAACGCAGTACAAAAAAACCAGAAAACGTCTTCACTGGCCCAACATGTAAAGGAGACCTCACACGCGATAGATTTTGACAACACAAGGATAATAGCAAACATACAGTATCTATCACACCGGATTATCAGAGAAGCTATCGAAATCGAAAAACGACCACATAATTTGGATTCACGAGACGACACTCAGAGATTGCCATCGACCTGGAAGCCTATTCTCAGGAAACACCCAGTCACGAACGAAAGGGAAAGGAGAAATCGGTTAGAGAAAGGAGGAGAAAAGGAGAAAGTGAAAGTAAAAGTGAAAGTATCATCACAACGACCAATAACCAGCGCAGCGACCAAGAAAGTCAGCATACAAATACCGCCGACCATCAGTGAGGACCTCAGTTCAGTTCGAGTTACCAGGAGCAGAACACGAAGGCTTGAAAATGGCAGATTATGCCGAAACGTCGTCATTTCAACATCACATCTTTTACGAACCATGGAGGAGAATCTACGCGAGACCAAGCCCGAAAGAACATTAACTTCATACATATATATATATATATATATATATATATATATATATATATATATATATATATACTGTGTCTCTTGAATTTCTGGACATAGGGAATTCCCATGTTAAAATAAACTATTGTAAATATTGGCTCCCCTAATTATTTTACAGTAAAATGTCAAACGTAAATACTCTTAAGGAAAAAAGACAGCTTCTTATGTTACAATTGCATTTACATTTGGTTCATCCGTTTTCGACAAATTTAGGCAAAACTTAAGGGCTTTTTCGTAACTGGTCAAGGTTGCTTTGCTTTAGACAGACAATGCTAACAATAGTTATTAATTGTCATTGTAAATCATTGATTGTTCAAAAACAATTCATTCATCATTAAATCTTTATTTGGGACAGATTATTACTTTTTAAAGAAAAATTTGTTTATAAAAATGAATTATTACACCATTGAAGAAAAAGTAAAATTTATTGAATGGCATTACTCTGGCAATTCACTTAGAAATATCAGAGATTTGTACTCGGCTAGTGTGAGTGTGTGCGTGTACGTTTGCGTGTGGGTGTGCGTGTGCGTGTGCATGTGCGTGTGGGTGTACGCGTGCGTGTGCGTTTGAGTGTGCGTATGCGCGTGTGTGCGTGTGCGTGTGAGTGTGCGTGCGCGTGTGTATGTGCGTGTGCGTGTACATTTGCGTGTGAGCGTGCGTGTGCATGTGCGTGTGCGCGTGCGTGTGCGAGCGCGCGTAGGTCTGTGTGTGCGTGTACGTGTGTTCGTGTTCGTGTGCGTGTGTGTGAGTGTGTGCTTGTGCGTTAGCGCATGCGTGTGCGTGTGCTTGTGCGTGAGCGTGTGCTTGTGCGTGTGCTTGCGCGTGTGCATGTGCGTGTGCCTGTGCCTGTGCGTGTGCGTGTTCGTGCGTGTGCGTGTGCGGGTGTATGCGCGTGTGGGTGTACGTGTGTGTGTGCGTGTGCGTGTACGAGAGCCTGTGCGTGTGCGTGATCGTGTGCGTGTGCGTGTGCTCATGTGTGTGCATGTGCGTCAGCGTGTGCGTGTGTGCGTGTGCGTGTGCTCATGTGTGTGCATGTGCGTCAGCGTGTGCGTGTGTACGTGTGGTGTGCGTGTGCGTGTGCGTGTGCGTGTATGCGCGTGTGCGTGTGGTGTACGTGTGTGTGCGTGTGCGTGTACGAAGCATGTGCGTGTGCGTGATCGTGCGTGGTGCGTGTGCGTGTGCGTGTGCTCATGTGTGTGCATGTGCGTCAGCGTGTGTGTGCGTGTGAGTGTGCGTGTGCGTGTGCGTGTGTGTACGTGTGCGAGTGCGTGTGCTCGTGCGTGTGCGTGTGTGTGCGTGTGCGAGTGCGTGTGCGTGTGCGTGTGCTTGTGCGTGTGCGGGTGCGTGTTCGTGTGCGTGTGCGTGTGCGTGTGTGTGTTCGTGTGCGTGTGCGTGTGCGTGTACGTGAGTGTGCGTGCGCGTGGGTATGTGCGTGTGCGTGTACATTTGCGTGTGAGCGTGCGTGTGCATGTGCGTGTGCGCGTGCGTGTACGTTTGCGTGTGGGTGTGCGTGTGCGTGCGCAAACGCGCGTGGGCCTGTGTGTGCGTGTACGTGTGTGCGTGTGCGTGCGTGTGTGTGTGAGTGTGTGCGTGTGCGTTTGCGCATGCGTGTGCTTGTGCGTGAGCGTGTGTGTGTGCTTCTGCGTGTGCTTGTGCGTGTGCCTGTGCGTGTGCGTGTGCGTGCGTGTGCGTGTGCCTGTGTGCGGGTGTGAGCGCGTGTGCGTGTGGGTGTGCGTGTTTGTGTGCGTGTTTGTGTACGAGAGCATGTGCGTGTGCGTGATCGTGTGCGTGTGCGTGTGCGTGTGCTCGTGTGTGTGCATGTGTGTGCGTGTGAGTGTGCGTGTGCGTGTGCTTGTGCGTGTGCGTGTACGTGTGCGTGTGCGTGTGCGTGTGCGTGTGCGTGCGTGTGCGTGCGCGTGTGCGTGTGCATGATTTTTAAAGTGCGTGATATAACCTAAAACATCATCAACGTACCGTCATATTTCAGATTTAAGATAACTAATAAGAGGCGTATTTTAATCATCTTTACTTACGTCTCCAACGACAGCAACTGGAAAAAGGAGGCCTCCAGTTTCACGGTCTTGTTCAAAGTAATGGATCAGAAAGCTTACCACTTCTTGACAAAGGCTAGGGCATCTTTAATTGTTTATTGTTTACAGAGTATGTGTTATTGTTATTAAGTTAGTTCTGACAAGAGCTTGTTGAATTTTAAATGATATACAAAATTAATTGTTATTTAAACACAAATCAATCTTTCCTAAGTCGATTATGATTAATCGCTCAACCTTGCAAACTGTCGCCAACACTTAAAAACTAAATTTTCCTGGTTGCACTTGTTCAGAAAATTAGAACCGTTATATTGGCTGCACTTTTTCACTAAGTATGACGTCATTTTAAACTTATCGTAAAAAGCCTATAAATTCTCCTTTCATAACCTTGCTACGCAAATTTTCAAAGGTAATACGATGAAAATTTTAACGATTATTAAAGAAAAACTGTTTTAAATTTTCACTTGAACACTCTGTATCTCTCTTAGTATTCAATTTTGGACTAAGATATGTTGGGTTACATCGAGTTATAGCTATATCAGTTGCTAGAAACTGCAATTTTTATCCAATCTGAAATATTCATGAGTTCTTTGTGTGTATTTGTGTATTTTAATACATTTTGAGGTTTTAGAGCTATTTGTTAGATACTTTAAAGACTTCATTTTCTTTATCACATACTACATTGCATGAAAAAAAGATTGCACCTCTAATAGGCGGCTGCTACGCATATCCAAAACAGTATTATCGTGCCTACGGACGAATATGTGTATTTGTAAACTTAACTAGCCTGAACGAGAGTGAAATATGTGAATGCTGTTTCTTATCTCTCAAATGAAATCTACCTAAAAGAACGTCTACGATAGCCCATAACTTAATGGAGCCAATTATTTGTCAAGTTTGACCGTCTATTGAATAAAGAGGCCCGCAAAGGTTTATACGCTCTTACATTTTTATAAAAATCTCATTAATTTTGTTAGTAACATTTTTCGTAATAATATTTATGAAGTTTGTGTAATAAATAGTGTATAATTAGAATTTTAAAACGAAATGGCTGATAAAAACTATCAACGATCGTATGTTATACTTTGTGTTAGCATTTCACTGTAATTTGTTAATATGTACTGCTGTAATTATTATCATAAAAACGTTAAACAATTACAATTTTAATAAATTTTGATCTTTGTGGAGGCGGAAGAAATTATTTTATTTTATCATTTGTCACTTTTTTATCCGTCAACATGGAAGCTTACGTTAGCCATCCTTTAATTTTTTTTCTCTTAATACATTACTCACAAAAAGAATGCAAACTGAAATGCCAATTTCAAGATTAACAAGAAACAAATTATTTAACATAATTATATTCCAAGATAGTAGTGTAATTATGACAAAAGTACGTGTGTTAAATTTTATAGATAAACTAATAACTAAACGTATCCAGATTTGTTAGTATGAGTGCGACAAAATCATGTTTCCTTTAAATTTACTACGATTTGTTTAACAAACATTATACGTCTCTAAATTTTAGTTGAGATTTTTATCCTAAGGAATGCGATTCTTTTGAGTTTCTGAGTTTACAAGCTTCTTTGTTCTTCCAGCACACTATATTACGGTGTTGGTGTTTCATAAGAATATCCTTACTCTAATGAAATGGACTTTTACGCAGCCCTAGGTATGTTTGATAAAGCAAGCCTTTAAGTGGTACAATACAATTAGACTGTCTTTACAACGTAAACACAGAATTAAAAACTTTTTATAAATTAAACAAGACTACACACATGTTTAAGATGTAACGAATCAATAATTTCCGTTACTGAAACAATTACCTTTTTTCGGACATCAAAAAAAATCCCGATCCTAAAATATTTGTGGCTTAATTAATCTTTATTTAAACATCAGTATTTTTAGTGTTGAGATTGATTGAATTAATATATTACACAATATTGTAAATAAGATCATGGGATTATATTTCAATTAATAGCGTTTTAAATAGTAATAACTTAGTTTAAATTGTTGTTAACATAATTGCATAAATTCAATTTTTAACAATAATAATGTATTATCATGTTTCAATGCACGTTGGTTATGAAATTCGCTAAACGCGATATCTTTTGTGAGCACTTTGACAATAGAAAATTGAAGGTACACGATTTTCATCTAAGTTGGAGTGATCATTATTTAATACGCATTGTGCCAAAGAGAGGTGTACTTTATTTTTTTGACCTGTCCGGTAAGTTTGTAATTAAACAAATTAATTTGATTTACTGCTGTTGATGTAATTTATTTAAACCGAAATACCTCTTTCTAATTTAATTTTTTAAAAGCCCGTGTATGTAAGGGAAGTTTGTATTAACTGTTTGTCACCGTTAAGACCGTATATTCCGTGTGGTTTACAAAATTCCAGTATTCATTTAGTATTAATCTGAAGTTACTTTGGAGCAAACAAAGCATGGTTCAATAGATAACTTCATAATTCAAGGCCGGGTAAAGGAGTAGATCTCGTGTACAATATTCTTTGTTCCAAACATAATTTTGATAATTTCAGTTAATTTAGTATTTCATAATTACCAGTGTTTTACAGTTTTTTTTACAAACTTTGTTTAGTGAATTTAACCTTTTTTTTTGATAATTTGTCCTCTAATTGTATTACCGCTTTTATATCAAGCGCTGTTCGTCTGGTAGTAAACATTTCTTTCAGTTCTCTTTTGAAGATAATTATAATTATCTCTTGAATTATTAAATAAACTAATTAATTAAATTATTGACACTCTAGTTTATTTGTTGTATATACCGATTGGTTGATAGAATTTAGTTGTCACTTGTTAATCTGTTTTATCTGTTAGATTTTTAAGTTACCATTACGCGTTTTCTCATTCCTTTAAGAATTTTTTTATTATACATTTGAAGGATTAAATTAGGGCTTTTTTTCAAATTAATTTTAGGCTTGACTCCGAACATTTCGTGAAATACAATTTTTGTTTCATTTTGTTAGACTAAATTAATTTCCAACTAGTTGATTTTGTTTAGTCCAGAATTACTGGCACAAATAAATCTGTTATGTAGCCGCCTTTATCAGTTTATAGCCTGTTTAGGGCGATTTTTTTTCTTTATACAGGGTGGCAAACAAATCTCACTTCGTTGTATGGGTAACTTTGTTATTATAATAGATACAAAATTTTGTTAAATTAGCAAAGTTGGGTAGAATTACATGTAGATTTAGAACCCGGCAAGAAAATTAACCATTGTTCCCAATCAACGTCGGCTCGTTAGTTATTAAAAATACGGTTTTTAATAGATAAATTTAAGATTAGTTAGATCCACTGCTCAAAAAAATGTTTGAGTTACAATCCTAACTTCCCTTTTTTAAAATAGCAACCATAAGCGAAATTCCTTATATTTTTCTGAAAAATTAAAAAAAAATTATTTAATTAAATACATTGCTATGGCTATGATAAAACAACTAAAATTGTTAATAAGTTCGTTTTGGTTTGATAATTACTCTAGAAGTGCGATTAGAAGAGTTTCTAAAATATATTGCACTGAAGAAAGAAACGACATGTTATTTTGCTACAATTCATGCGAACGTTATTCAGATAGAGCTTCCAGTTATACTTTCAAACGTATATGTTAAAATGGAAGAAAATATAAAAATATATGGAAATTTTAACGTTCAAACTGAAACCAATTTTTAATTGAAACATAATGTGAATGAAAATTATGTAAGTAAGAAAAAAGGAAATGTATATGTATACCTTTATATAGATATTCATACAATAAGTATACACTCTATATATTTACATTTCTCTTGACTCTGTCTATATACCTTCTTTTTACTTCCCTACGTGTCGAGGCAGTAGAGAGCCGGTAGTAGGGCGATACCGTTAGTAATGAATGCTTCGTTATCCGGGGCACGATTTGGCTATTATCCGATCTGCCCGCTATGGTATTACTCAAGAAAACAATACCATTGCTTGGAATCGACCTGGCTACAAGGGGCGGTCAAGGTCGATACAGACAGGTTCCGTTGCTGACGACTGTACATGGAATGAATGGCGAGTCGGTACGTAGACTGTTAGAGGTACGCATTATAATGTATTTGAAATTGCGATTGTAATGTACGAAAGTCAGCTTGATACTCTGTGTATCGGAGACATAATGCAAAGGAAAGGATGCTGTGGAGATGGAGAATGGCAGCCTAGTACTATAGTCAGGAGTTGTGACTGAAGTTCATGGCGCAAAAAGAGTTGTAGTCATCGTAAGTGAAAGAGCGGAAAGGTGTGTTAAACAGTACGAATTGGTATCTTCCCGGACAATGTGGGTTAGAATTAAAATGGAGTTTCGAAGAATTTTTCTTATTGCATGATATGCACCGGTAAATTGAGAAAAAGACCAAGAGTGTGAGAACTTCTGGAATTATATACAGAACGTGTTGAACGTATGTAAGCCAAACGAAAGGGTGAAGATATTGGGAGAACATATGTGTGGGTGTACAGAGAGAATATACTGAACGCGTTCTAGGAAAGTTCGGAGACTAAAGATATACGGAGAATTATGAAGGCCTGGTAAACGTCTGTGTGGATAGAAGCCGGTTGGTATCTAATACGTGATTTAAACATAAAAATGTGCATATGTATACATGGCAAAGAGTGAATCTAAATGTATCATTGACTTGACAGTGTATCAAGAGAGTGTTTAGGGCAAAAAGTGGGGCTGGAGAAGGAAAGCAAACGTACTGCAAACGTTCAGAATTAGGGTATACAAACTAGTAGATAATGGTGCAAGAATTACATACGCAGATGCTGTGAGTAAAGAGTTGAATGTGAATGAAACAGTGTGGAACGAACAAATAAAAGACTGACGTTGAAAGTGCATGGATAAGCTTGAAAAACTGTGTTGTCAATTGTGACGTGCGGATATGTGGAAGACCAACTGCAGGTAAACAGAAAAAAATGTACTTGGTGGAATGAATCGGTAAAAAAGGCAGTACATAGCAATGATTGCTGCAAAAAATGAGAGTGAAAAAAAGCGATTGTATGAGTTGTACAGGCTGTCCTAAATTCGAGGGTAATCATAGGGATCTCGCTTATTATAAGAGATAGGATATAGATTTAAATTCGGCACTTTTGCTAAATAATCTGAAAAGAAATTTAAGCTAACTCGAATGGATTTGGTTTTATGCTCAAAAAACTAAAAATTTCGATTTTAGTTTTTCGCGTTTGGCCACCTTATTATTAGGAATTTTCAAAATTCGATTAAACATTATTAAGGCACCTTTTTACACACAATACTAATACGGTATTAAAAATATTATGTGACGTTTCGTTTATTCTGAACCATCATCAGGTTTATTTTTTCTTATGGGGGTTAAGATATATTTTTATGTCGTGGGATGGAGAATGTTATGCTGATTTTAGCAATATATAACACTTGATGGTTTGATCGACTGCGAACTAAAATAATGAGAAAAATACGAAAAACAAGATTCCGCCTTCTTGGATCCAACAAGGAATAATTACAATAGTTCTACTTATTTAATTTGTTAAACTCGTTAGAACATCCAAAAAAATATAAACACAGTTAAACAATTTAAAAAAAAAATTAACAAACAACTCAAACAAGTATGTCTATGTAACACGGTCATAATAGCGACAACACAAATTTATCGATAGGTAACAACAAAATAATTATACAGACAAACAAACAAAAATTATTATAATAAATGTTCGAACAAGTTTCCTCCTTCTTGAATACAGAAACAAATTCTTCTTCTACAATTGTTTACGCTTCTTTGAATGGTTCGCCTGGAAATTTGACGAAGTAATCTAAAGGAGTTAAATCTAGACCTAAGTGGTCCCCTATTTATCAGGAAATTCGCCGTTAATATATTCACTTATTATCGCAGCATTATGAGGAGGAACTCCGTCCATTTGCCACCAGAGAGTCCATCTTTCGTTTAGCGGAACATCATCCAAAAGGTCTGATATTTGGTTTGTTAGAAATGCGAGGTAGCGTTGAGACGTTAGGATACCTTCGTAAATAATTGGCCCAAGGAGCCTATCCTTCCAGATTCCAACCCACACATTAAAGGACCGGTGGCCTTGTCCTCGCATTTGCCTGTTAATTCGTGGATTTTCAACGGACCAGTAGTGCTCGTTATTACGATTAAACATTCCATTAGTGGAAAAATTGCACTCATCCGTCCAAATTATTTGATTGAGAAAGTTTCGATTTTCCAGCATTTTGGTATTAAGTTGGTTACAAAAATCCAACCGTCTCATATCGCCCCCAGGCCGAAGAGTTTGATTAACGTATAACTTAAATGGTTTATAACGGTGTTGCTTTAACACTCGCCAAACTGTCGTTTTTGGCACTTCAATAGTTTGTTCTATTTCTCTGGTAGATGTTGAAGGATTTTCTTGAACCTAAGATGGATAACATAAAGGCATAACTCTCCAAAAAAAATGTCTGCTGAAATTAGCAGTGAAGTGAATGGAAATTCTTATAATTAGTGTAATACTAACAAATAGTACCTGATGTAATATTTCTTCTTCGGCATCTCTATCTAGTCTGCTACCATATGCATTTCGAGGATTCTGAAAACATCCAAATTCTCGCAAATTTTGGTCTAATTTAAAAAAATATCTCTGGTTTGGTTGCTGCCTTTCCGGATATTCCTCTAAATATCTTTGTTCTGCTCTGACACTATTTCTATTGCAGCTATAAAATATCCTTATCATGTCTCGTTTTTCTGAATTTGAAACCATTCTAAAGAAACTTGCAAATTTTAAAGCACTAACACGAATGATCTTGCAGTTATTACCCTTTTTACAGTTAGAAAATGCCAACTCCTGAGTTTTGTTTGATTCATGGGTATCGTGATAATTTAATATTTAGTTTTTAATTTAAGAGTATTTTAGTTCGCAGTCGATCAAACCATGAAGTGTTATATATTGCTAAAATCAGCATAACATTCTCCATCCAACGCCATAAAAATATGTCTTAACCCCGATAAGAAAAAATAAACCTGATGATGGTTCAGAATAAACAAAACGTTGCATAATATTTTTAATACCGCATTAGTATTGTGCGTAAAAAGTTGCTTTAATAATGTTTAATCGAATTTTGAAAATTCCTAATAATAAGGTAGCCAAACGCGAAAAACAAAATTCGAAATTTTTAGTTTTTTGAGCATAAAACCAAATCCATTCGAGTTAGCTCAAATTTCTTTTCATATTATTACTCGGCATCGAATTTAGCAAAAGTGCCGAATTTAAACCTATATCCTATCTCTTATAATAACCGAGATCCCCATGCTTGCCCTCAAATTTGGGACAGCCTGTACAGGGTGGCCAACTAAGAATGCGAGGTACTGTATCTGAGAAACTATCCACCGTAGAGGCTTGCGGAAAAAAAAGTTATTACTAAAACGGCCAATACAAAAACCTGTAAAATATTTTCAAGTTTCGGAAATGACCGCTAGGGGGCGTAACTGCAATTTTGCATTTAAAAAAATGATGTATTTGTGAACTCTGCTATATTAACCTAATAAAATCGAGGATAATCTGAACTTTTTTTGTTTGACACTTTTTGACGTATTTCTAAAAATAAAGTGGTGGGGGTAATTCAAAAGTTTTCTTAAATAACCCCCTGTATCTTCGAAACGGCTAAGCCGATTTTAACAAACTAGGGCGCGTTGAAATGAGCTATTCTTGGACTATAAATGTTATAGTATTTGAAGTTTTGTTAGTTTCACATGTCGTCGTTAGAGAGTTTTGTTGAACATTCCGACAGAAACGGTTAATTTCCGCAATACATTTAGATGCATTGGTATGACTTTCTTTCATGAACAAGTAGCTAAATGATGCCTGAACAAGCTCGCGAAAACCGCATCTCGATATCTTTTTCCTAACCTAAAATATTGCCAAAGAAATCTTTATACGAAAATCCCATAAGTTTTTATTTTTTTTAACTATATTTTTCTGGAATTGTTCCCATTATGTAAGTTGTGGCCCTAAAATGGACCGATTTAATGAAGGAAGGTTCTTAATGCCCCTGTAAATGCTTGAAATGCTGACCATCACGCTTTATGCATTGATGAAGCCTCTCATGATTAGACAAAACTACAGCTTCAATTTCGGCGCATTGCGTTACGAATCCGGTTTTTCATATCTTCTCTAGTAGTAGGTTGAGTCCGAAACACGATGTCCTTTAAGCGCCCCCATAAATAAGAATCGAGGCAAGTTAAGTCTGGCGATCGCGTTGGTGAAACTGCATTAATATGTTCTCGCACATTAATAGCAAAATGTGCTCGGCAACCATCCAACTGCAAAAACAATGTTTGCCTTGTATCTAGAGGCACATCTACCAACAATAACGGTAACTGATTGGCCAAAAGGTCAAGAAATACATTGCCATTTAGGGGTTGCTCGAAAAAATATGGCCCAATAATTCTGCCTCCCAGTATGCCATACCATACATTTAAACTCCGTCCTTGGCGCTGAACTTCACGCAACCAATGGGGATTTTCCGCAGACCAATAATGCATATTGTGCAGATTTACTCTCCCGTCACGACTGAAGGTGGCTTCATCGGTCCAAAGAATTTGAAATAAAAATTCTCTATTTTCGCGTATCATGCCTAACATCCAATGGTAATAGTCTAACCTTCGATCAAAATCTTCCTCTTTCAAGGCCTGATGCAAAACGACATGATATGGGTGCATTCTAAAAGTAATTAAAAAAAGTTTAAACGAATACCTATATATTCTGATGGCCATTAGAACTTACGTATGGTCCTTCAAAATATTTTGAACCGTTGTCCGTGATATGCCCCCTCAGTGGATAATGCTCTTGTGCTAACATGAGAATTTCCTACAATATAGCCCAGTACACGGTTAATATTTTTTTGTGTTCTTCCAATTCTTTGCCGTTGAAACGTAGGCCGAAAACTACCATTGGCTCGTAAACTCGCCATTAATCGGGGAAAAACTCTTACATCGCAAGGACGCCGATTTGGATATCGAGCCGCGTAAACTCTTTTAGCTACTGCGGCATTCTGAAGACATTCAAAATAAACCGCAAGCATATCAACAGCATCATTATTCGTAAAACGCATTTTGAAAGCACAAAAATTGCTCAAAGTAGCGCGAAAGTATTAACAACTATTGACGATTTGAGGATTATGTATGTTTTGTTTATGTATCTGTTTCCATTGCCTGCTTCTATTACTTGTATTTTTCGTATATATCCATAGTGAATATGCATTTAAACAAACAAAAAGTAGGCCTTTCGTATAACTTTTACTCTGGTGAATAAATTTACAAACATTTAAAATCGCAATTTCTAGGTAACCTATTCATAACCGAAATTGAAGCTGCGGTTTTGTCTACCCATAAGAGGCCTCAGCAATGCACAGAGTGTTGGTCAGTATTTCGATCATTTACGGGGGCATTAAAAACCTTTCTCCTTTAAATCGATCCTTTTCAGGGCCACAACTTACATAATAGAAACAATTCCAGAAAAATGTAGTTAAAAAGATGAAAATTTAAGGTATTTTCGTATAAAGTTTTCTTTGGCCGATATTTTAGGTTAGGAACAAGACATCGAGATGCGGTTTTCGCGAGCTTGTTTAGGCATCATTTAGCTACTTGTTCATGAAAAAAGTCATACTAATGCATTTAATTTTTTTGCGAAAATTAACCGTTTCTGTCGGAATATCGAACAAAGCCCTCTAGCGACGACATGTGAAACTAACAAAGCCCAAGAAAAGCTCTTTTCAACGCGCCCAAGTTTGTTAAAATCGGATTAGCCGTTTCGAAGATACGGGGGGTGATTTAAGGAAACTTTGAATACCCCCCACCACTTTATTTTTATAGTTATTTTTTTATTAGGTTAATGTAGCAGAATTCACAGAAACACCACTTTTTTAGATTCAAGATTTCAGTTACGCCCACTAGCGGCCATTTCAGAAAAATGAAAATATTTTACAGGTTTTTGTATTGGTCGTTTTAGTAATAACTTTTTTTTTCTACGAACTTCCACGATGTATAGTTTCCCAGATACAGTACCGCGCATTCTTAGTTGGCCACCCTGTACAGATTAAGAAACGAAGAACCGAAGGAGGCAGTGAGAATAAGTAAGGAGGAAGTGTGGATGTGGAAGGATATAAAATGCAGTATAATTTTAAGGTAATTAAAAAACTCTTCTGGAAATGGACCAAAAATACAAAACGTGGCCCAAAACGGAACGCTGCAGGAGGGATGAATACGAGCAACGAAATAGTACGGGACAATTGTGAAGTGAGGAAATGCTGGCAAGAATATTTCGGAAAGCAGTAGAGTAGTGAGGAAAGTAATACTGAAGAGTTAAATAAGGAGAATGTAAAAGGAAATATGAATGAAACTGAGAAGGATATTGGGATAAATGAGGTAGAGAAAACGGTAGGAGGGTTGAAAAACGGTATGGAGGTGCAAATCTTATACGAAGCTGTGTGTGATTATAGTACCGCTGTGTAAGGGTACGCGAACAAGAGGGATTTCGAGAACCTGTATTTTGAAGGATACTGATTGATAGAGTACGATAAACTGCACAAACTAAGGTTTGGGATATGTAGGGTGGCGTCAGACGAGGGAAAGGGTATGTTGATCAGACGGTTGCTGTCCAACAGGTGATCGAAAAGTGTATAAGTGTAAAAAATAAGCTGTACTGTGCGTTTGTAGATCTTAAGAGCATATGACCGAGTGAATAGGGAGAACCTGTGGGAAATATTAAATGAGTATGGAGTAAGTAACGGTCTAATAAACGGAATAACGCCAGTATACATATAATGGTAGCCGGGCATGTGTTACGGTGAGAGAAGGTGTTAGTGAATACCTTAATATTGAGCAAAGAGTGCGACAAGGCTATGTGATGTCACCGTGGTTGTTCAATGTATACATGAATAAATGTGTTAGGCAAGAATGTAACGATACAAATGGTGTAATGATTAGTGAAGTAAATCTACGAGTTTTGGTGTATACAGATAACACAGTCTTATTAAGTGACAGTGCGGATGAGCTACAGACAGCTCTGATGAAGTTTGATATAGTCTGTGAGAGCATGGACCTAAAGGTGTGAACATAACTAGGATTGTGGTGCTCAATCGGAAAGGTAGAAAGGAGAGTAGAGTGTTTACTCTGCACGATGAAATTGTGGAACAAGTGAACGAGTTAGTATATCTGGGTAGAATGTTTACTGCAGATGGTACAATGAATGGCGTAATTGGACGAAGCGTCAATGCTGGAAAGAAAGTGATTGGAAGTATGTGGAGGATAATGAGAAACGAAATAAGCCTAGTTACGAAACGAGCAGTCTATAATGGCGTGTTTGTCACGTCAGTACTGTATGGAAGTGAGACATGGGTATGTCAAAAAAAGCACGCAAAAAAAAAATAAATGCCGTGGGTATGACCTTCTTGAGAAGCGCATTTGGTGAAACGAGAAGGGATAAGGTAAAGAATGAGTGTATAATGACGAAGTGTGACGAGGAAAAGACGATGGATAGATATAAAAGTAGTACATTACATTGGTTTGGTCACATTGAAAGAATGAACAACACAAAATTAACGAAGCAAATATACGTAGGTGAGGTTAGAGGTGAGGCCGGGCCTGGTAGGTCGCGTCAAACTTGGCTGAATGTAGTTGAGTCTATGATAAAAGAAAGAAAGCTAAGGTGTTTTAAGAATAACAGGACATGTCAGAGAATCTTTCGGAAGCTAGGGAGGTATGTAAAGATAGGAAAGCAAGGAGAAAGATTGTGAATAAAAAATAAATATGAGGCAGGGATTGTTTTGCCTACCCCGCAAGGGAATGGCGTGAAGGTTACGTTATGTTATGTTAGAAGGAAACGTAATTTTTTCAATTCTAATAGTAATCCTAAATGCTATTTGCCCGCATTTTTCTAGGAGCCATTTCAAACGTTACTAAAATTCTACTGGTTCGATTATTATCTGTTTATTACTAATTCAAATTTAGAACTTATTGATTTAGCCATTATTTTAATTACATGTACGTGTTTGAGTTAAAACCTGGACAAAGGGAGTGGTGTTTATACTTTAGCGTTAACCTTATGATTGTACGATTTTTAACAAACGTACCTAACATGGGTTTGAAAGGAACTGCAATTTCATAGGATTTACATAAAGATGCAACAATCCTGTTTTCGTGCCTTTTTTATTTGTGTGTCTATAGAGCCATTTCAACACGCTAAGTTTCTACTTAATTAGATGAATATTATTGTTTGTTCATATTCAAACCGCTGGGTTATAAATCTGTTCAAATAATCACCCTTATCGTGCAGTAACGATAATTAGTAACGAAATTGTCATTTTTACGCGCAAATGTTTCACTGGCCGAACGTAGACGTCCAAGGATACGCCCGTTTACATTGCAGACCAACAAATTTTCCCACGGAAAGAATATAAATTAAATATATAAATTATTTCTTCTCCTACTAACGCAAAGGTCCACCATACTTTACAAACATTTTTAATATATTCTCCGATTGTAATGCTCATGCTTTCATTGCTATTTTAAATGTACTGGTTTCAAATTCTGAAAAAAATGCTCTTGATACAAAATGTGCAATACGTCAAAACAGGTGCACGTTATTGTACAATTAAAACTCATAATTCCAAATTCAGTTACTCAAGAGGATCTATAATGTGAATCTTTCCGGAAGCGAAAGTCCACTCATATTTAAATGTTTGATTTTCCATATGACATATCACGAAGTATCGTAACACCGCTGAAATGTTTTATTTACTTTATCAAATATCCTGCATAAAAAGAGTCAACTTCTACTGCAGACAGGAAATGTTATTTGTTATGAATTTTCACTAACAAACATATTTAACAAAATGTAATCACAGTATAAATTCGTTATGAAAAACTATTGAAGGTGGTAAAAGCATTCACAACTAAAAGCTTACACGTATCAATGAAAAATCTAGCAAAATAATAAATAACAAATTCACTAAAGAATTAAAAACTCCTTACTAACCTAAAAGCATGTGCAATAAAATGACGACTAAAAATTTTTCATTGGTAAAACATTTACTTCCTGACTTGTAAACAATGTAAACGAATATATTATCAAAATTAGCGTTATAACTTTAGGTAGGTTCAGCCATTCTGGTTAACTTAATTAACTTAATCTTACATATTCTCTAGAATTAAAGCTATATTTTGTGGTGCCAATGTATACTTTCCACAAGATAAGAGAATTTAAAAACCTCGGCAAATAAATATGAGTATCCATTCACATGAATCAGTTTATGAAATTATTTAGTGAATTACTTTTTTATATTTTAAATTATCTTAAGATTTTGGCTCCTAATACAAATAAAATGCAAGCAATATATGTATAAGCAATTAGTCATAAAAACATTCTTGAATTATACAGATCTCATGACAATTACTAAATCTAACCCTATCTTCTATTCACACCATATATTGACCAAGTACCACAAACAAGAACCAATGAGAAGCTGTGAGATTAATTAAGAAAATATACAGCTCTCACATTTTTTTGACCACGTATTAATAATCACAGTAACGTATACTAATGGGGACAGTCCACACAAAGACTATAACATGAACTACCACGTAGTATTAGCGGTTTCAATGTTCGCACAACGTTAATAAAAATTCCACAACAGCTTACGCAAGACGAATGAATGTGTAGTGATTTTAATGTAGATTCGTGTGTCACGTATGTTGCGTTGTTGACGTTGTACGTGTTCGTTGTGACAGTGCAGTACATGTGAACGTGTGAGTGTGCGTGTACAGTGTTAGCAAAGTAGACGTGTGCGTGTGTGTTGCGTGTGCATGATAGCGTGTAACGTGTTGCGTGTCCAGTGTGCGTGTACGTATGCGTGTCCAAAAGTTGTGCGTGTGCGTGTGCGTCTGTGTTATTGTTCTGCGTCTGTGTGTGTGTGTGTGTGTGTGTGTGTGTGGTGTGTGTGTGTGATGTGTGCTTTGTATCTGTGTCTGTGTTGATTGTGTGTGCTGTGCGTGTGCGTGTGCGTGTGCGTGTGCGTGTGCGTGTGGTGTGTGTGGTGTAGTAGTGTAGTGTGTGTGTGTGCGTCTGTGTGTGTGTGTGTCGTGCGTTTGTGTATCTGTGTCCGTGTATCTGTCTCCGTGTGTCCGTGTTCCGTGTGTCCGTGTGTGTGTGTGTGTGTGTGTGTGTGTGTGTGTTGGTGTGTGTGTGCGTGTGCGTGTGCGTGCGTGTGCGTGTGCGTGTGCGTGTGCGTGTGCGTGTGCGTGTGCGTGTGTGTGTGCGTGTGCGTGTGCGTTTGCTCTGTGCTTGTGCTTGTTCATGTGGTGTGCGTGATCGTGAGTTGTGTAAGCGTGTTCGCCTGCGTGTGCGTGTGCGTATGCATGTCCGTGTGCGTGTGCATGTCCGTGTGCGTGTGCGTGTGCGTGTGCGTGGTTGCTGTGCTTGTGCTTGTGCGTGTGCGTGGGCGTGTGCGTGTGCGTGTGCGTGTGCGTGTGTATGATGTTCTGTGTGCGTCATGTAGTGTGCGTGTGCATGTGCGCAAAGAATCACACGTGTTTAAACTTCCGTGCTGTGTGTAGTACGTGTAGGTATACGCGTGCGTGTGAGTGCATTGTGCGTGTACGTATGTATGTGCGTTGTGCGTGTGAGCGTGTGTGCGTGTGAGTGGACGTTATGCGTTTGCGTGTGCGTGTGCGTGTGCGTGGGCATTTGCGTGTGCGAGTCCGTGTGCCTGTGCTTTGCATTGCGTCTGTGTGTGTGCGTGTATGTGGTGTGTCGCTTCTGTTATTGTCTGTTTCGTGTATGTGTCTGTGCGTGTCTGTGTGTGTGTGTGTGTGTGTGTGTGTGTGTGTGTGTGTGTGTGTGTGTGTGTGTGTGTCTGTGTCAGTGTCTGTGCCTGAGTGCGTGTGCGTTTGCGTTTGCATGTGCGTGTGTACGTGTGTGCGTGTACGTGTGTGCGTGTGCGTATGCGTGTAGGTGTGCGTGTGCCTGAGCGTGTGCGTGCGCGTGAGAAATTTGTGTGTGTGTTAGTTTGTGATTGTGCGTAGTGTGTTTGTGTGTAGTGTGTGTGTTTGTCTGCGTGTGTGTACACGTGTGTGTTCATGTGCGTATGCGTGTCGTGTGCATGTGCTTGTGCATGTGCGTGTGCGTGTGCGTTGCTGTGCGTCTGCCTGTGCGAGTGCGTGTGAGTGTGTGCGCGTGTGCGTGTGAGTGTGCAAATGCGTGTGCGTATGTGTTCGTCTGCGTGTTCGTGGGCACGTGCGTGTTCAGTCCATGGCGTGTGCGTCTGTGTATGTGTGTGTGTGTGATAGTATGTTTTCGTGATGTGTGTGATTTTGCAGTGTAAGTGTGCGTGTGCGTGCGTTCTGCTTGCGCGTGTGCGTGTGCTTGTCCGTGTACGTGTGCATGTGCAGTCGTGTGTTCGTGTCTGTGCATGTTTTGTTGTGTTCGTGTGTCTTTGCTGCGTCATGTGTTGAGCGTACGTGTGCGTTACGTGACATGTGCCTGTGCACCTAGTGTGTTGCGTGTCCGTTTGCGTTTCCGTGTGCGTGTGCGCCTGCGTATGTGTGTGTGTGTGTGTAATGCCAGTGTGTGTGCTTGTTCTGCTTTAAATGTTGTACATGTAGTGTACGCGTGCGGCGTGACGTGTGCGTGTAGTATGTATGTGAAATACGTGCATAATGTGTGCGTGTGCGTGTGCGTGGCGTGTGCGTGTGCGTTTGCGTGTAAGTGCGAATGCGTGTGCGTATACGTGTGTGAGTGTGTGATGTGTAAAGTGTGTGTGCCTGTGTCTGCGTCTGTGTATTTACGTGCTCGTGTACGCGTTGTGTGCGTGCGCGTGTACGTGGTATACTTGTACGTGTACGTGTGCGTGGCTGCGTATGGGTTGGTGTGCGTTTGCTGTGTGACTGCGTATGTGAACGTTTTCGTGTGTTGCGTGTGCTTGTGTGTGCGTGAGCATGTGCGTTGACCGTCGCTGTGCGTGTGCGTATGCGTGTGGTGACGTTTGCGTGTCCGTGTGCGTGCGCGTGTGCGTAAGCATTGTGTGATCCGTGTCCTGTGCGTTGCGTCTGTGTGTGTTTGTCTGTGTGAATTGGCTGTCGTATGTGTGCATGTGCGTGTCTAAACTATGCGTACCGTGTCGTACGTGACGTGTGCGTGCGTGTACTGTGTGCGTGTGCATGCGGTACGTGTTCGTGTGCGTGTGTGATGCGTGTGCGTCTGCGTTGCGTGAGTGTGCGTGATATGTAGCGTGTTTATGGACCGTTGCGTGAAAGTGCGTGTGCGTATTGTCTCGTTGTGTTAGTGTGTGTGTGTGTGTGTGTGTGCTGTGTGTTCGCGTGCGTGTGCGTGTGTGTTTATAAGTTATATAATCTAAACGATTTGTTAACATGTACAGTTTTCGTCGGCAGTATTTTTTCAAATACTAATTAGCTTCTTGAGTGACAATGTAGCTCTCGGTGAGTGCGTTACTGTGTGTGCGTGTGTGTGTTATAAGTTATATAATCTAAACGATTTGTTAACATGTACAGTTATCTTCGTCGGTAATGATATTATCTTTCCAAATTACTAAAGTTATGCTGCCTTGAAGATGACATATCAGTAGGCCCTCTAACGGTTGAAGGCTAAGGCAGTTTAATTTATTAATGATCTAGTTATTCTTTACTAAAATTGTATTCCATAGTTGGATTTGTACGTTTATCAAACTGTTATATTAACAGCAGCCTTATGTTTATGTATTCAATTTTTCAAATTTCACAAAACTGTGTCAACATCTTTAACAATTTTGAAAGATAGTATTACTACTGACGAAGATAACTGTACGTGTTATCGAAACGTTTAGATTGTTTTCTGAAATATACAAATAAATACACCATTAAAAAAAAAACAAAAAGAAAAGTGTTTTAATATGACCCACATTATTTCACATATTTGCTCAAAATCAAGATAAAGAACTTCTCGATTTACTTATGACGGTCATTGAAAAGCATTTTCATATCTAACACCGCTTCTATTCAATCTCGTTTCGTGGTTTTGCGGCGGTTATAAGTTTCACGCAAAACGCATACTTACTAACATACACATTTCTTGAAATTAAACAAATGTATGTACTTCCTAATGAACTGTTAATAAATGTTGGTAACCGATTGCATAACTTGTCATCAAACTAAAACGGAAAGAAAGTAAAATAAATTAACAAATTGGAAACGTAGTCACACTTTTCTATACATATTTCCAATTATACAAAGATTATACTGAACTTATCCGTAACACCTGAGATATTTATGTAACAATGCTCTCACTGTGTACCATTATATAACATTTCAAATTGAATTGACACGAAATTCTCCTTTATTAAGAACAGAAATGGTATACTTATTGAAGCCAACAGATATGTAACCACCTATAAAACAATACAATACAAATAACATTTCTTTTAAATTATCGTAGCATGGTCACAAGTATGCTTATTAAAATCCACGCAGGATTAACTTCGGGTGAATATTAAATTTTGAGCTTAAAATTAATTGTGGTTTCGTTATTGCCAATTTCCTTAATAAGAATGTATTATAATTTGTTGGCACATCGTCAATTTATTTGCTTTGCAGCAAAATGTTATTTTGAAAAAGAAATACGCTTTAAAATTGAACGTTTAGAAGATACTTTAATATCGTTAACTGATAAAAAGGGTTGTGTGTCATGTACTTGAAAATTAATTTATTAATATGACATTTATTACACACACACACACACATAACGTAAATATACCCTTTATTGTTGTCTACAAAGGATTTATTTTTTAATGTTTTAAAACTTTATATATGAACTTTCGTGAAATATAAATTCAATGGAGTGTTAACCAATTAGAGGGTATTCCAGAGAAGTAGGAATTTACAGTCAATAGGAGTAAAGTTTCATACATGAGTCATATTTTTAACCCATTCCTTACCTTACCATTATTTCGAAATTACTACTATCTTGTTAAAACATTGGAATACAATACACTACAGAACAGAAACATACACTGAAACAGCAAGTGGTAGTAGCAGATCAAACTAATTAAAGTTTGTACTATTCTAATTAGAAATGTATTTACACGTAATCTGTAATCACATCCTTTATTTTCCTTTTAGCAAGACTAGTAAGAATAGGAGTATTATTCAGAATTTAAAAAAACAATAAAACAGCTACTTACATATCAATTTATTATAAGTTTTGTTATGAACTAATAAGTTCAAAATTAAGTATGTAATTAAAAATATGAAGAAATATGAATAGGCAGTATTTGCGTCGCTGGTTTATACCGAGTGATCACTGACAACCGTCAATGCAATAAATTTTCGACCATAAAAGCTAAAAATTTTCAAATGCAACACACTGAATACTAGATATTTAGCGAATAGAAGGAAAGGCTATCCAACAATGTACGAGTTGTCATGATTTTCCTAGAGCATTACCAAAATTTTTGCGACGATTGCTTTCTGATATGTAGTGTACAAGACGTTCCTTGTTGAAATGAATTCTGACAGTAGCGTTTGTAATAAATTGCTACTAAGCAGAAATTTTGGCACATAAAAAAAATGATATAATATTATTTTTGGAGAGTGACATAAAAATGTCATCCAAATTTGGAACATGCAGGCACTAAGGTACACTTAACGCATTGTACTGTGTAGAAAAACAATGGATAGGATTGAAAAGAATCTTCGGCAGTAATTGACCCAAAGGTTTTAAATTTTTAAAGAGTTTTAAAGAGAATAGTACGTAATGAAGATAATAGAATCCACTTGAGAGCTGTGGTAGAAACAAATCCTCTTATAAGGATAAGGACATTGGAAGCAAAATATTTGTTTCACATGAATTTACGTCAAGATCGGTATGGTTAAGATATTAACAAATCAATTGAGTTCTGCAACTGTTTTAAACAAGCATAATCAGACGGTACGTTCATCAACAAAATTTTGTTCACTAGTGAATGTTCAATCTAAAATAATTATCAGGGTATGATTTTTGCGGTAACGCCACAGAGATATAAGCAAGGATGTGATCTTTTAAAGTTCACATTTTCATAAAGCGAGCCAAACGTCCTATCAACTGCCCCAAACGGATTTGAAAAATGTTAAGCTGTTTCTCCGTAAAAGCGAAAAAATGGAAAAGGAAATACACTTATAACAAGTAGGTATAGGCCCATAGTCTGCTAAATACCATAGGTCTATGTGACTGTTTTCAAGGCGTCAGAACGGGAAACAATGAGTTTGCTATTTCATTGTCCGTACTCAACGCAAATGCACATGACCACGCACACGCAAACGCACACGCACACGCACACGCACACGTACACGCACACGCACACGCACACGCACACGCACGCGCACACGACACGTACAGCAAGCACGCACACGCACACGCTCTTGAACAAGCACACGCACACACACGCACACGCACACGAACACGCACGAACACGCAACACGACACACGCAAACAAGCGCGCACACGCACACGTACACGCACAAGCACACGCACACGCACACGCTCTTGAACAAGCACACGCACACACACGCACACGCACACGAACATGCACACGCACATGCACACGCACACGCACACACGCTCACGCACGCGCACACGCACACGAACAAACACATACTCACGCACACGCACACGCACATGCACACGCTCACACACACACGCTCATGAGCACATACGCACATACACACGCACTCACACGAACACGCACACAAACACACACACACACACACACACAAACACACGGACACGGACACACACACCCACAGACAAGCACACACGCAGGAACTCGTACACTCACCCACACACACACGCAAACTCACCGACACACGCGCCCACAGGGGCGCACGCAAACACACACGTCCACGCACACGCAAACGCTAACGCACACGCAGGCGCACACGCACACGCACACGCACACGCACACGCACACTAACACGAGAACGCACACGCACACACACACAGCAACCAAGCAACGCTACACACACGCTCATGAATACGCACTACGACATTTCAAGCGCAACGCAACACGCATTGCATTCACTACTCACGCACACGCTCATCAACACGCACACTCACAAGCTTACGCACACGCACGCGCACGTGTACATGTACACGCACACGCACACGCACACGCACACGCACACGCACACGCACACGCACGACACGACACACACACAGTACACGCACACGCACACGAACACGCACACGCACACGCAACGCACACGCACACGCACACGCACACGCACACGCTCTGACACGACACGCACCACACACACGACACGACACAACACGCACAGCAACACGCACACGCACACGCACAAGCACACGCACACCACCACACGCTCTTGAACAAGCACACGCACACACACCACCACACGAACATGCACGCACATGCACACACGCACACGCTCACGCACGCGACACGCACACGAACAAACACACCACACGCACAGCACATGCACACGCTCACACACACGCTCGAACATACGCACGTACACGCACTCACACGAACACGCACACAACACACACACACACACACACAAACACACGGACACGGACACACACCCACAGACAAGCACACGCAGGAACTCGTACACTCACCACACACACACACACGCAAACTCACCACACGCGCCACAGGCGCAAACACACGTCCACGCACGCAAACGCTAACGCACACGCAGGCGCACACACGCACGCACACGCACACGCACACGCACACGTACGCACACGCCAACGCACGCACACAACACGAGAACCACGCTCACACACGCCAGAAACGCACACGCACCACACGCACACGCATGCACACTACACACGCTCATCAACACGCACACTCCAACTCACACGCACCGCACGTGTACAACACGCACACGCACACGCACACGCACACGCACACAGCACACACGCACACGCACACACGAACATGTACACGCACACGCACACGAACACGCACACGCACACGCATACGCACACGCACACGCACACGCACGCGCAGACGCAGTCGACCACTCACACTAACACGAGAACGCACACGCACATGCACATGCACACGCACACGCACACACCCACACACACGCACACGCACACACACACACACAGACACACACACACACACATAGACATACGCAAACGTAAACGCACACGCACGTCCACACGCACACGCACACGCACGCGCACATGCACACGCACACGCACACGCACGCGAACAAGAGCACGCACACGCAGACGCAGACCCACACAAACACACACACGCACACGCACATGCACGCACACGCACACGTACACGCACACGCACACGCTCACGCACTACAAACAGACACGAACACACACACACACACAACACACACACCACACGCACACACAGCACACACACACACCACACACACGCACACGCACACAACACACACACACACACACACACACGACAGCACACACCAGACACACGTCACACACCACACCACACCACACACACACACACACGCACGCACCGACACACCGCACCACGCACACGCACAACACACACGTCGCGCAACACGACACACAAACGCACGACACCACACACACACACACACACAGCACACGCACACTCACACGCACACGCGACACGTCACACGCACACGCACACGGCACACACACACAGCACACACGCACGCACCCACACTAACACAGCACACGACACCACACGCACACGACACACACGCACACAGCACACACACACACACAGCACTACGCAACACTAGCACACGCACACGCACACCACACACACACACAGCACCACACACGCACACGCACAGCACACGCACACGCACACACCACACCACACGCACGCACACCACACGACACACACCACGCACACGCACGCACACACGCACACGCACACGCACACGCACACGCACGCCACACGCACACGCACCGACAGCACGCACACGCACAGCACGCACGACACGCACACACACACACACACACACGCACACGCACACACGACACGACACACGCATACGACACACGACACGCACACACGCACACGCCACAGCACTCACAAACACGACACGGAACACACACAGACACACACCACACCCACAACCAACACACACACACACACACACACACATCACACACGACACACACAACACGACACCACATACAGCAGTGAACACGTACACACCACACCACACCACACACACACACACACACACCACACACAGACAACACGCAGGACACGACACACCACACCCACACACACACACGCACACGCACACCACTACGCACACGCACATACACGCACACGACATACGAGCACAACACACAGCACACATACGACACACACACGCACACGCACACGCACACGCACACGCACACGCTCACGCACACGCACGCACACACGCACACGCACACTAACACGGTTACACACACGCACATGCTCACGCACACTCACATGCACACGCACACGCACACTCACACGCACACGCAAACCCACACGCACAAACATACAATCGCGCGCAGGCACACGTACACACACAAACACACCCATCACACACACACACACACACACACACACACACATACACGCACATGTACACGAACTCGGCACACGCACACGCACACGCACACACACACACTCACACGCACACGCACAGGCACACGCGCTCGTCCGCGCACACGCACACGCACACGCATACACACACGCACACGCACAGGCACACAGACACACTATCAAAAACAAAATTTCAGCAATTCAGCAGTATAGTACCATGCCATCAATACCTTATCACTTGCGAGGAATTAACAAACGAAGACCATCTTCTTTAAGTGGTAGTAATTATTTTAGTCCATTCGCTTGTCTTCCGTATTTTCAAAGAAATCCTCTGCGTCAAGAGACACCATCGTTCCTCGAGACTAGTGTGATCGGAGATATTGCACTCCAAGTGAAGAACAAGGTGTAGCGACTACGACCGATTATATTTCACTCAATACCTCTGCATCGAGAGAATTTCTGGAACAATATGATCCATTACCACGAATATACGTAGAGCGCATGCTAAGCGATTCATCGAATGCAATTGATACCACTTATGGAGTTCTTTACGACATTTCCGCCGATTAGCTGGCAATTGGCAAGAGATCAGTAAAGATAGATGGAAAGGATTTGGTTATTAAGGGAGTTCGGTACAGTGGTACGAGCGGTCTCTATGACCTAATAATCATGAATGAACCTGACAAACGTCTAATAACTAGCGAAGATGAAGCGAACTATACACTGATCTTAATTGCAATTAATGCAGCTCGTCGCGATAATAACCCGGATGAACAATTGAAAGGTACACGTGCCAAAAAATATATAGGGATAATTAAACCCTTACTGGAGAAGGCGGTGGTGAAGGAGAAAAAAGGAGGGGAAGTAACTGTATTCAAAGAAATTGGGCGACCGCTTGAATACAAATACTGGAACAACGTGCATGAATTGATTCAAGATTTGGAAGTCCTATGGCGGTAATACTGGACTCCTCAACGATATCATATCAATCGTGGAAGAACTATACGAAGATGAATATATTGAGAAACCTGACAAACAATTTTTTAGGCAACTATGGACAACGATGGACAAGTTTGGACGCTCTCATGTTCATGCTCAATTCCATAAACTGGTAAAAACGCAATTCTCCATTACCGATGATAGGTTCAGTGTGGAAAATAAGCGTTTAAGTAATGTCGCCGATCCCATCGAACGTCAAGGTGCGCTAATTGACGAGGTTCCATTTAAATGGGAACCGCTTAAGACAGGTGGCCGATCCTCAAGAAGACACTGATGCCATAAATAAAGGCTACCTCGAGTTTTATATCCAGTTAGTGAAGTCGCTTACAGATGGTGTTCGTAATTACGTTGAGATAGTAGAGGCAGATTTGAATGCAACTAAAGAAACTTTAAGTAAATTGATAGAGGATGGAACAAGTGGTAAACGAGTTGCATAAACCAGCACGCAAAAATTTCCCACGTAGGCGTACTATTATTAAAGGAGTCGATGATCTATGGCAAGCCGATTTAGCTGAATTTGTACCTTACGCCAAACAGAATAAAGGCTACAAATACATGCTGGTAGTTATCGACTGTTTCTCTAAATACCTATGGACGAGAGAATTGAAGACGAAGACGGGTGCAGACGTGACAAAAGCTATGCAAACCATTTTTAAAGAACGGACGCCTAATCTGCAAACAGATGCTGGAAAAGAGTACTTCAATATTCATTTCGATAAACTGATGATGAAATATAACATTAATCACTACTCCACCCACAGCACGAGAAAGGCTAGCATAGCAGGAAGAGTGATTAGGGCCATCAAGAATAGCTTGTATAAAAAATTTGGGCAGCGTGGAAAATACGTATGGATTGGAAGACTTCTTTCTCGAGGAAGTAACGACAGAATACAATAATCGTAAACATCGAACGATCGGAATGAAACCTAGCAAATTAAATGCTAACACACCGCTTAATGTATATTCGAATCTCAAAATCTTTAATAAAAACCATCGATACATGGTGGGCGACATAGTTCGCATTAGTAAATTTAAAAGCATATTTGATAAAGGTTATGTACCCAATTGGTCGAGTGAACTTTTCAAGATTGTTAAAGTACGCGTAACCAATCCGGTCATGTACTTGCTAAAAGACATGAAAGGGACACCTGTACTAGGTGGATTTTATGGACAGGAACTGCAAAAGGCTAAATATCCGGACGTGTGTACTTGGTGGAAAAGGCCATTCGACGTAAGAAGAATAAAGTGTACGTAAAATGGTTGGGATTAAACGAATATTCGTGGATCGATGATGTTAATGTAGTTTTATAACCATATTGTTATAACTACGTAACTATAAATAAAAACTCAGCATACTGTTATATCGTTTTTTATCTCATCTCACCATACAAAGGTTTTTTTAACAATATCTTTCTTTACATGCATTTTTGAGACTAAAGATAACGTCTTTTGGTATTCGCTCAGTTCGGTGGATGGCCAAAATGCGTTGTCTGGACCGTTGGTCCATCCAAGGATTTTCAACACCTTTGCGAATATTCTCCAGTAACCATTCGTGCGCTCGTTTATGGCGAAGGTCATCGGACGGTCTAAAAGGATACTTGATATCCCCCTTCTTGCATATATTCCAAATAATTCCCATATCCATAGAGTTGGTGTATTCGATGGCCTTACATATAGCGTCGTCCATCACCACCGACAAATTCTTACAATTACCTAAGATGCTGTGAACATGATATAACGGCTTACTTAAGTCAAGTATATACATTTTGACGTGTGGCTGTAAGGCAAATGATTCAAGTTGATTAGCAGTTATACAATCACTATTTACAATCTTACACATATTTACAACTTTCTTAATTAAATTATCCAATTCACTCTTTTTATTGAGCAGCAATGTAATTTTATTCGCGCACACATTTCCCGTTTTGATGCACCAATTGAAGCACTCGTCCGGTAGAAAAATGTCTTGCAAGATCGCATTAATAAAAGAATAGTTTTCAGTTGATGATATATCCATTATAGCACTCTTTAAATATTTTGTATATATCATACGCGTAGCATGACCGAGCTCTTGTTCCATGCGAACGTGTTTTTCTGAACCAATGCTCCAACTGGCGCTCATGATATGAAATGTAAATTCAAAAATTAAACGTTACGGAGATGTATTGAGACGGAAATAGTTGAATTGTAACCCCAAGGACGAGTTGTAACAGAGTTTGCTGTTATAACTCGTTTATCATCGTAGGGACTGAGAACAATTTTATTTTGCTTGATCGTATACCTCATCAAGATTTTGTGTTGAACAAAGTTTAGCGGTTGACTGGGAATCGCGTTAGTAACAATTGAATTGACCGAATTTTCAATGTTCCATAACTGATTGATAAACCACGTAATGCAATCTGCCCCTCTATAGCAGAAAAATTTTGATAATGAATCATCCTAAGAGCACTTGAGATAAAACGCAATACTGAAAGGTTCTGAAACAATTTTTTGTTTGCACCACCAACATCTGGAGAACATTTTTTGTTCTAAAATACTATCAATATCTGCGTAAATAGCAAAAATCATGAATGGCATTACATGCTTTTTTACTATGCAGTGTAAATTTACGGATAGACGGTTTAATTTTTCACATTTTTTTATATCTGTTAATTTAATGTGAAATTTAATCGTGCCACGATTCAATACCTCATCGCAATGGGGATAGCTTCCTATTCTATCGGGGTTTTTGTTTGCAGGATACAAAACGGAGACCACCGACCAAGGAAAACAAAATTTATCGGTATTTTTAATATTAACAATAGCCCTCTTTAGTGCAATAATACGTGGAACTGTGATGAAAGTAGAAATGCTACCCCTTATGGGAACGTAATTATTTATGTTTACTTTCAAATGCAAAATTTCACTTAGAAACAAACCCCGATCCTTCCTCTTGAATCTCTTCCAGTTTAACTGTCAATTTGTCAACTATTTCAATTTGATACCACACCTTGAGATTTGTGCCAAAGTTAATAACGGAATTTGTGGTAGAAAAATGCTTTAATTCTACATTCATATTTTGACATACCAGTACAACATTACCCTTTAACAAAGACCTCTTCAACATAATATTAATCGTTCTAGCCAAGCTATCAAATGCCTTTGTTAAAAAAATGAAGGGATCATTGTATCCCAAGTTGACTATAATTCCCGTTAATAATCTCAAATCAAAGCAAGATTTAGGGGAATGCCAAACTAAACTTGCCGTATTGCATTCCCCACCTACCTTATCACCCGTGATGGGAGAGTTTCCTAATTGCTGTTGTAGTCGACCCAAATAAAATTTTAAAAGAGCCAAATTCTAGGGGGATTTTCATTCCTATTATCTAAGTGAACATTTTGGTAATAGCTTTTCTTTTATCAGAAAAAATATTGGTTCTAAGTATCGAAAATGTATCTAACTATTTCGGGCTTGTGTTTTAATAATTTTAATGTATTCTGAGTCAACTCAACTAGGAAGCTGCTGAGGGCAGACAGAGATGATGAGGATGACATACCTACCAACACGAAACTTATCCTTAAAATATTTAACAAAAGTATTCCGGGTTTATTGAAATTTGCTCAGCGAAATCGAACGGAGCACACAACCCAACAAAACACGTAATCAATTTTAGCATCAATAAACTTGTTATATAGATCAAGTACTCAGTAACAAAGTATGGAGCATTCAAGAAGGCAGGCGCTACGTTGCATTTTTTTCATTTCCTGCAAAAGTACTCTCTCCCTCTCACTTCAAAATGCTGAAACGACAAAAATTTATAATAAATAGTGAAAATATTTACGTTGCTTGTATCACTTAGCATCAGTCCTTTTACCGGAAATAACATGACAACTCTAAAAAAACAAACGAAGTTATCGTTATCATTAAAAAAACAAAAACCAAAAGTTCCGCAAAATATAAAAGTGCATGAGGGGCGGAAAGTAAGAAGTGAAACAGTTCAGGAGGTTAATAAACAGCCTTTACTGAACTCGGAATATAGTGTGATAACAATACATTCCGACGATGAATCGAGGCACGAGGAAGTTAGGTGATTATAATATCTATACAATTTGTATGATTGTGTATTTACCATATATTATGTAGTTTACTAATTTGAGTAATTTGTTTTACAGAGCAACACACACCCTCGAATCCTTACTTAGGGAGATGGAGGGCGACATAGATTTATTTCAACCACCAACTCGGTAATTATTACAAAATATGTAAAGTTCAAAGAAATTATAATAGAACGTTTTCTTTGCAGAACAACAGCGTCAGCACCACCACCACAGTTGTCCATGCCTCCGCTGTTAACAGAGAGTTCGTTTCATCAACTTCAATAGTAAGTTGCAAATCACAGCAAAACAAAAATTTACCTAACCTGTACATTTTATCACAGTAATGGAAACTCGCAGCCGTCTTCACATCCTCTGGGGTCGTTGCTTCACCAACATGTACAGTAACTTCTACCCGACACCAACACCGCCTCATTTGCAACCGCAAACTCCGAGAGAATTAGCTCTCAAGACCATCGAAAAGATGAAAAATATGGAGACAGTGTATAAAAGCAAATTGAGGACTGCACGCAAAAGAACAGCGCAGCTGAATGCAGAGTTGGAGACCTCACGGGTAGAGCAAGCCAAGCTAGAACAGGAACTGGCCTGCATCAAAAAATTTTGTGAATTTTGAGGCTCAGGTGTACAAATAGATAGATATGTAGTATGTAAATATGTAGAAATAAGAATATGATAAGAATTATTTATAATATTGGTTAAGTAATTATAATAAATGTATATGATTGAGTATCGGAAATATTTGCATTAATAACGGCCTCATATGGGAGATCCTGAAGTGATGCTAGCTTTAACATAACATTTATGAAAAGGATAACGAATATTTTTTTATAACAAAAGTATGTATCTTGTGTGCGTACATAAATGGGGAACGAGGCAGTATAAGAATAATTGTATAATATAAAATTAATGAATGAATAATGGTAACTAGAAGTACTAAAATTAATGTGTGATTAGAGTGTGAAATCAGTTGTTATTAGTTTCCCAATTGTAATACTGTCATAAAAATTAAGAAAACTTAAGGGAAATGAAATGATACAAAATATTCAGGAAATGTGTAATGTGTGCTGCATGTCTGCAGGACTTACTTAAATTGCTTTCCATTTATACTTGTAAATGCATGTGTGTTAGAATTATAACAAAATTTATATTAAATAGTAATCAATTCATGAATTGAAACAGAAAAAATTAGTTGAATTAAAGTCATACGCTACTCAGGAAAATAAAAGAAGTGCAATAACTTTATTAAGAACTGAAATAATGAAGGTAAGGGAAAAAACAAACCATAAGTAATACTATATTTTATACTAATAAATACAAATTAAGCAAAAATAATTAGGTCGTGATTAAAAAAAAAATCAGTTCAATTAAAATAATAAGTTATATAGATATACCCTGATCAACCACATAATCATATCGATGTCCGCGTGCATGAATAATTGAAATTTATTGCAAATATTTAATACGAGATGGGTCCCACTAAATGAGGTTCGGTCCCCTTCCATAAAAACGACATCGTACTAAAACAAAAATTATTTACAAACTGAAACCACGACAAAAATTACTCACTTCCGGAAATATATTTCGTAGAAAATTAGTAACTACTTCATCTGAAAATTGAAGTTAAAAAAATAAATTACGTATAATGTTCTACTTACCCTCTTCCATTCTGTTGAACCCTATATCAACAAATGCAACGAAATCTGTAGACGTTAAGTTTCAGTAAAAAAAAATGTTTATAAATTTTTCTTACCAGCCATTATTTTAGTAGATGAAGTAAAATGGGTATATGTCTGGAATATATTATAATGTAAGGTGAACAACATTATTGTATAAATTTTCCATATGAGTATGCGTAAGTAAAATTATATTATAAGTATCTATAAATGAGGTACGTGCATGTAAATAAAAAGAGACATAAAAGAAGCAAACGAGGACGTGCTCTAGCTTAGGGCTAGGTGGGGGTAGAGGGGAAGGGGCTTATATAAGTCCTAAAAAAACGCGCTCTTCAATTTTTTAATTTGCCCATAGGTCCAAATCGAAATTAATATTTTTGAAAATGTGATTGCGTGTTATAAGCGGCACTTTATCTATTGCGTTTTTTAGTTTGTCAAAATATGAAAAATGGACCTAAAATTGATCTATACAATTTTGAAACGAAAAACTGCACTTAAAACACAACTTTTTTTTGCTTTACTTACTTATACTCATAAGAAACACAACTTATTGCACGATTTCAACAATTTTAATTAGTTTAGGACCACCAATTTTTTAGTTTCAACGCGATGTAAAAATTATGTATGTAATTTCATGTAAAATCAGTACTATAATGAATAAAATGTGCTTAACAGAAAGGAATGTATATGGTCAGCATTCTCATTGAAAGATATAATTACCAGCGTTTTTCACATAACTTTTTTTGCTTTACTTATACTCATAAGAAACACAACTTACTGCACGATTTCAACAATTTTAATTAGTTTAGGACCACCAATTTTTTAGTTTCAACGCGATGTAAAACTTATATATGTAATTTCTTGTAAAATATGGTCAGCATTTTTCAGTGCAAGATATAATTACGCGTATTTTTCCAATCTTATCTAAAGCATATAGTTCATTATCATTTTACAAGTTTTACTCATTTATTAATATATTACTTATATTTCTTATAATTTTTTATGTAACCATTAATTAACATAACACTGTTGACTTCATTATTTGAAACCACTCACTATTAAAAATGTACATTAGTACAACTTCGTATTTCGCATTTGTAATTCATATAATTTTAAATTAATGATTATTCCATTTATTCCATTGATTTTTGGAGCGTAATATTTTAAATTAAATCAATATTCATATATTATATAATGCAGTAAAGCATCTTCGTTTAATGATTATAATTAATAATAATTTTTAATTACATCTTCGTTTAGTTTAAAGATTTTCATGTATATACAATTTCATTAAGCATCTTTTTTTCATTTTCATTTTTAGGTATTGCAAACACATAGGTAATATTTTGTTTAAAGAATACGGTATACACCACTTCACAAATTTTAATAAACTATAAGTTTTCAGGACTATTCTTGTACAAAATTTAAAAATTAGGGCAAACAATATTACAACAGTTCACAAGAATGAATAACAATTTTTTTCTAAAATAAGGTATTTAAAATCTATTCATTTTACATATTACAAACACAAAGGTAATATTTGTTTAAATAATACGCACTTCACAAATTATAATAAACGACAAGTTTTCAGGACTATTAAATTTAAAAATTACGGCAAACAATATTACAACAGTTTACAAGAATAAATAACAATTTCTTTCTAAAATAAGGTATTTCAAATCTATTCAAATTTTACTAACAGATCATAAGTTTTTAACTTAGCACAGACACCAACCACACATATCTGGTTATTTCCCTTTGTGACATATTTGCATAGCAGAGATTCAAACCACACATGTGTTTGGTTACCTACTATTTTTTAATAATGACTCGCACCAGCTATTTTTAATGATGGTGCTTCATTATGATGTACCTACTCTTCATTTAATCAAGAAATAACAAGACATTTTTTTGCAATAAAAAATATATAATTTATTTCCAAACAGTTATACATAGATATATATTATTATTTTTACAGAAATGTTAAATTAGTTGTCTTTCCTATAGTTCCGGCGCTGGTGATGTACACGTCTTTCTCAACCAGATATTGTTTAAACTTTTCAATGCGATCTTCTTTTTTGAAGTATTCATAAAATCGTAAGGGAAGTATGGACTTAAAGTTCTCTGTTTCAATGACAATATGTTGACCATACTTCGTGCCGATAGTGTTCATATCAATCACTTTATATTTTGCACCTACCTCCAAGTCTTTTACGTTCGTGAAGGATTTACAGAAGGTGCTACTATTCAATGCAGATAGATCCATCATTACTGATTCGAGAACGCTTTTGAATTTTGAGTTTATATATATTACTGCATCACGATTTTGATGGTAGAGGGGAGAGTGTGCTTTAAGAATTGCATCAGTAGGCTAATCTGCATCTGATGATGAATGACTGCTGCCATCACGAGATGCTGTCCATTTTTTTATATCGTGGCAAAACTGATGCAATTGCCCAACTTTTAGTTCTTCTACAAAACATTTTTCACATATTTTCTTTAAATTTAAAAACATTTCACATATCGTTACTCCTGTTTCATGCCTTTTCGCTAGGACGTTACACTCCTCTTCACTATAATCACCTCGTCCGTAAACCGCCTCATGTTGGGCATCGAATACTAATGCCGAGAATTCTTGCTTCAAGCGTTCTACCGCTGTTCTCAGGTGGGTTGTTTTGATCCATTGCTCTTGAGCGTATGCCATCCACATGTTTTACACAACATTCACTACGTATTACACTATTTTCTTATATTATTAGTCTAAACTCCCCACTATGTTACATTAGTGCAGACATGAACCATGGAATTGATTACTTCACAAATCTGGTTACGCACTATTTCTAATAATGACATGCATCAGCTATTTTTTAAATTATAGTTCTGTAACTATATTTTTTAGACAAGACGCGAACCGACTATTCTTAGCTACAACGCGACCACCTTTTAGTGAAGACATAAACCGGCTATTTTTAGCTATGATACAACCACATTTTAGCGAGGATGCGAACCAGATGGGTGTCTAGCACAGACACCAACCACACATATCTGGTTATTTCCCTTTGTGACATATTTGCATAGCAGAGATTCAAACCAAACATGTGTTTGGGTACCAACTATTTTTTAATAATCACTCGCACCAGCCATTTTTTAATGATGTTGCTGTCACTATAATTTTTTGCTAAGAAGCGAACCGACTCTTTTTAGCTATGACGCGACCACCTTTTACTGCAGACAATCACCGACTATTCTTAGCTATGATACACCACATTCTAGTGAGGACGTGAACTAGCTATCATCTGACCCACAAGGTGACCTTGCAATTCTAGTTACTCTTCTAGTGACTTTTTTCGAATCTAGCAACATTTCTAGTGACTTTTTGGGTTAGGATCGGCCTTGTATAACTACTTGCAGATACACACAGACATAGACCCAGACACAGACACAGACACAGACACAGACACACACACACACACACACACACACACACACACACACACACACACACACACACACAGACACAGACAGAGACACAGACACAGACACAGACACAGACACAGACACAGACACAGACACAGACACAGACACAGACACAGACACAGACACAGACACAGACACAGACACAGACACAGACACAGACACAGACACAGACACAGACA
Source organism: Vesta saturnalis (assembly GCA_036346205.1). Lineage (NCBI taxonomy): Eukaryota > Metazoa > Arthropoda > Insecta > Coleoptera > Lampyridae > Vesta > Vesta saturnalis. The sequence continues at coordinate 1,796,906 of JARFJB010000370.1, read as the reverse complement.
CAGACACAGACACAGACACAGACACAGACACAGACACACAGACACAGACACAGACACAGACACAGACACAGACACAGACACAGACACAGACACAGACACAGACACAGACACAGACACAGACACAGACACAGACACAGACACAGACACAGACACAGACACAGACACAGACACAGACACAGACACAGACACAGATACAGACACAGGCACAGACACAGACGCAGACGCAGACACGGACACGGACACGGACACGGACACGGACACGGACACGGACACGGACACGGACACAGACACAGACACAGACACAGACACAGACACAACACACGACAGACACAGACACAGACACAGACACAGACACAGACACAGACACAGACACAGACACAGACACAGACACAGACACAGACACAGACACAGACACAGACACAGACAGACACTGACACAGAGACAGACACAGACACAGACACAGGCACGGGCACAGGCACAGACAGACACGGATGCAGACACAGACACAGACACAGACACAGACACAGACACAGACACAGACACAGACACAGACACAGACACAGACACAGACACAGACACAGACACAGACACAGACACAGACACAGACACAGACACAGACACAGACACAGACACAGAGACAGAGACAGACATAGACACAGACACAGACACAGACAGAGACACAGACAGACACAGACACAGACACAGACAGAGACACAGACATAGACAAACACACAGACACAGACAAACACACAGACACAGACACAGACACAGACACGGGTACACTCTCAGGCACAGACACGGACAAAGACACAGACACAGACACTGACTCAGACACAGACACAAACACACACGGACACAGATACAAATACAGACACAGATACAGGCTCACACATATACACACAGACACATACACAGACACAGGCACAGACGCAGACACAGACACAGACACAGACACAGGTACAGACACAGACACAGACACACACACACACAGACACAGACACAGACACAGACACAGACACAGACACAGACACAAACACACACGGACACAGATACAAATACAGACACAGATACAGGCTCACACATATACACACAGACACATACACAGACACAGACACAGACACAGACACAGACACAGACACAGACACAGACACAGACACAGACACAGACACAAGCACAGACACATATTTGCATAGCAGAGATTCAAACCAAACATGTGTTTGGGTACCAACTATTTTTTAATAATCACTCGCACCAGCCATTTTTTAATGATGTTGCTGTCACTATAATTTTTTGCTAAGAAGCGAACCGACTCTTTTTAGCTATGACGCGACCACCTTTTACTGCAGACAATCACCGACTATTCTTAGCTATGATACACCACATTCTAGTGAGGACGTGAACTAGCTATCATCTGACCCACAAGGTGACCTTGCAATTCTAGTTACTCTTCTAGTGACTTTTTTCGAATCTAGCAACATTTCTAGTGACTTTTTGGGTTAGGATCGGCCTTGTATAACTACTTGCAGATACACACAGACATAGACCCAGACACAGACACAGACACAGACACACACACACACACACACACACACACACACACACACACACACACACACACACAACACACAGACAGACACAGAGACAAACACAGACACAGACACAGACACAGACACAGGACACAGACACAGACACAGACACAGACACAGACACAGACACAGACACAGACACAGACACAGACACAGACACAGACACAGACACAGACACAGACACAGACACAGACACAGACACAGACACAGACACAGACACAGACACAGACACAGACACAGACACAGACAGACACAGACACAGACACAGACACAGACACAGACACAGACACAGACACAGACACTGACACAGACACAGACACAGACACAGACACAGACACAGACACAGACACAGACACAGACACAGGCACAGACACAGACGCGGACGCGGACACGGACACGGACACGGACACGGACACGGACACGGACACGGACACGGACACAGACACAGACACAGACACAGACACAGACACAGACACAGACACAGCACAGACAGACACAGACACAGACACAGACACAGACACAGACACACACAGACACAGACACAGACACAGACACAGACACAGACACAGACACAGACACAGACAGACACTGATACAGAGACAGACACAGACACAGACACAGGCACAGGCACAGACAGACACGGATGCAGACACAGAGACAGAGACAGACATAGACACAGACACAGACACAGACAGAGACACAGACAGACACAGACACAGACACAGACACAGACACAGACACAGACACAGACACAGACACAGACACAGAGACAGAGACAGACATAGACACAGACACAGACACAGACAGAGACACAGACAGACACAGACACAGACAGAGACACAGACATAGACAAACACACAGACACAGACAAACACACAGACACAGACACAGACACAGACACGGGTACACTCTCAGGCACAGACACGGACAAAGACACAGACACAGACACTGACTCAGACACAGACACAAACACACACGGACACAGATACAAATGCAGACACAGATACAGGCTACACATATACACACAGACACATACACAGACACAGGCACAGACGCAGACACAGACACAGACACAGACACAGGTACAGACACAGACACAGACACACACACACAGACACAGACACAGACACAGACACAGACACAGACACAGACACAGACACAAACACACACGGACACAGATACAAATACAGACACAGATACAGGCTCACACATATACACACAGACACATACACAGACACAGACACAGACACAGACACAGACACAGACACAGACACAGACGCAAGCACAGACACAGACACAGACACAGACACAAACACAGACACAGACACAGACACAGACGCAGACACAGACACAGACACAGACACAGGTACAGACACAGACACAGACACACACACACAGACACAGACACAGACACAGACACAGACACAGACACAGACACAGACACAGACACAGACACAGACACAGTCACAGACAGACAGACACAGACACAGACACAGACGCAGACGCAGACACAGACACAGACACAGACACATACACAGACACAGACACAGACACAGGCACAGACACAGACATAGGCACAGACACAGACACAGACACACACAGACACAGACACAAATCAGCACAGACACAGACACAGACACAGACACAGACACAGACACAGACACAGGCACAGACACAGACACAGACACAGACACAGACACAGACACAGACACAGACACAGACACAGACACAGACACAGACACAGAGACAGACACAGACACAGACACAGACACAGACAGACACAGACACAGACACAGACACAGACACAGACACAGACACAGACACAAACACAGAGACAGAGACAAAGACAGGCATAGACACAGACACAGACACAGACAGACACAGACACAGACACAGACACAGACACAGACACAGACACAGACAGAGACAAACACACAGACACAGACAAACACACAGACTCAGACAGACACGGGCACACTCTCAGGCACAGACACGGACACAGACACAGACACTGACTCAGACACAGACACAAACACACACGGACACAGATACAAATACAGACACAGATACAGGCTCACACACATACACACAGACACATACACAGACACAGACACAGACACAGACACAGACACAGACACAGACACAGACACAGACACAGACACAGACACAGACACAGGCACAGACACAGACACAGACACAGACACAGACACAGACACAGACACAGACACAGACACAGACACAGACACAGACACTGACACAGACACAGACACAGACACAGACACAGACACAGACACAGATACAGACACAGGCACAGACACAGACGCAGACGCAGACGCAGACACGGACACGGATACGGACACGGACACGGACACAGACACAGACACAGACACAGACACAGACACAGACACACACAGACACAGACACAGACACAGACACAGACACAGACACAGACACAGACACAGACACAGACACAGACACAGACAGACACTGACACAGAGACAGACACAGACACAGACACAGGCACAGGCACAGGCACAGGCACAGACAGACACGGATGCAGACACAGACACAGACACAGACACAGACACAGACACAGACACAGACACAGACACAGACACAGACACAGACACAGACACAGAGACAGAGACAGAGACAGACATAGACACAGACAGAGACACAGACAGACACAGACACAGACACAGACACAGACACAGACACAGACAGAGACACAGACATAGACAAACACACAGACACAGACAAACACACAGACACGGGTACACTCTCAGGCACAGACACACACACAGACACAGACACAGACAGACAGACACAGACACAGACACAGACACAGACACAGACACAGACACAGACACAGACACAGACACAGACACAGACACAGACACAGAGACAGAGACAGACATAGACACAGACACAGACACAGACAGAGACACAGACAGACACAGACACAGACAGAGACACAGACATAGACAAACACACAGACACAGACAAACACACAGACACAGACACAGACACAGACACGGGTACACTCTCAGGCACAGACACGGACAAAGACACAGACACAGACACTGACTCAGACACAGACACAAACACACACGGACACAGATACAAATACAGACACAGATACAGGCTCACACATATACACACAGACACATACACAGACACAGGCACAGACGCAGACACAGACACAGACACAGACACAGGTACAGACACAGACACAGACACACACACACAGACACAGACACAGACACAGACACAGACACAGACACAGACACAGACACAGACACAAACACACACGGACACAGATACAAATACAGACACAGATACAGGCTCACACATATACACACAGACACATACACAGACACAGACACAGACACAGACACAGACACAGACACAGACACAGACGCAAGCACAGACACAGACACAGACACAGACACAAACACAGACACAGACACAGACACAGACGCAGACACAGACACAGACACAGACACAGGTACAGACACAGACACAGACACACACACACACAGACACAGACACAGACACAGACACAGACACAGACACAGACACAGACACAGACACAGACACAGACACAGACACAGTCACAGACAGACAGACACAGACACAGACACAGACGCAGACGCAGACACAGACACAGACACAGACACATACACAGACACAGACACGGACACAGGCACAGACACAGACATAGGCACAGACACAGACACAGACACACACAGACACAGACACAAATGCAGACACAGACACAGACACAGACACAGACACAGGCACAGACACAGACACAGACACAGACACAGACACAGACACAGGCACAGACACAGACACAGGCACAGACACAGACACAGACACAGACACAGACACAGAGACAGACAAACACAGACACAGACACAGGCACACTCAGGCACAGACACGGACACAGACACAGACACGACTCAGACACAGACACAAACACACAGACACAGATCAAAACAGACACAGATACAGGCTCACAACACAACAGACACATACACAGACACAGACACAGACACAGACACAGACACAGACACAGACACAGACACAGACACAGACACAACACACAGACACAGACACAGGGCACAGACACAGACACAGACACAGACACAGACACAGACACAGACACAGACACAGACACAGACACAGACACAGAACACAGACACAGACACAGACACAGACACAGACACAGACACAGATACAGACACAGGCACAGACACAGACGCAGACGCAGACCAGACACGACACGGATACGGACACGGACACGGACACAGACACAGACACAGACACAGACACAGACACAGACAACACAGACACAGACACAGACACAGACACAGACACAGACACAGACACAGACACAGACACAGACACAGCACAGACACGACACAGACACAGACACAGACACAGACACAGGCACAGGCACAGGCACAGGCACAGACAGACACGGATGCAGACACAGACACAGACACAGACACAGACACAGACACAGACACAGACACAGACACAGACACAGACACAGACACAGACACAGACACAGAGACAGAGACAGACATAGACAGACAGAGACACAGACACAGACACAGACACAGACACAGACACAGACACAGACAGAGACACAGACATAGACAAACACACAGACACAGACAAACACACAGACACGGGTACACTCTCAGGCACAGACACAGACACAGACACAGACACAGACACAGACACAGACACAGACACAGACACAGACACAGACACAGACACAGACACAGACACAGACACAGACACAGACACAGAGACAGAGACAGACATAGACACAGACACAGACACAGACAGAGACACAGACAGACACAGACACAGACAGAGACACAGACATAGACAAACACACAGACACAGACAAACACACAGACACAGACACAGACACAGACACGGGTACACTCTCAGGCACAGACACGGACAAAGACACAGACACAGACACTGACTCAGACACAGACACAAACACACACGGACACAGATACAAATACAGACACAGATACAGGCTCACACATATACACACAGACACATACACAGACACAGGCACAGACGCAGACACAGACACAGACACAGACACAGTTACAGACACAGACACAGACACACACACAGACACAGACACAGACACAGACACAGACACAGACACAGACACAGACACAAACACACACGGACACAGATACAAATACAGACACAGATACAGGCTCACACATATACACACAGACACATACACAGACACAGACACAGACACAGACACAGACACAGA
>JARFJB010000370.1:1610000-1785000 GCA_036346205.1 Vesta saturnalis | reverse complement strand
GTGTGCATGTGCGTGTGCGTGTGCGTGTGCATGTGTGTGTGCGTGCATGCGTACGGGCGCGTGCGTGCGCGCGTGCGCGTGTTTGTGTGCGTGTGCGTGTCTGAGTGCATGCGCGTGTGCGTGTACGTATGTGCGCGCGTGCGCGGGAGCGTGCACGCGTGCGTGCGTGCGTGCTTGCTAGCTTGCGTGGGTGCGTACTTACGTGTGTTCATGCGTGCGAGCGTGCATGCATTCGTGCGTGTGTGTGTGTGTGTGTGTGTGTGTGCGGGCGTGCGTGCGTGCGTGCGTGCGTGGGTGCGTGCGTGCGTGCGTGCGTGCGTGCGTGCGTTCGTGCGTGTGTGCGTGTGTGCGTGTGTGCGTGTGTGCGTGTGTGCGTGTGTGCGTGTGTGCGTGTGTGCGTGTGTGCGTGTGCGTGGTGCGTGCGTGTGTGCGTGTGTGCGTGTGCGTGTGCGTGTGTGTGTGCGTGTGCGTGTGTGCGTGTGCGCGTGTGCGCGTGTGCGCGTGTGCGCGTGTGCGCGTGTGCGCGTGTGCGCGTGTGTGCGTGTGTGCGTGTGTGCGTGTGTGGTGTGCGCGTGTGTGCGTGTGTGCGTGTGCGTGTGTGCGTGGTGCGTCGTGCGTGCGTGCGTGCGTGCGTGCGTGTGCGTGTGCGTGCGTGCGTGCGTGCGTGCTGTGTGCGTGTGCGTGTGTGCGTGCTGTGCGTGGTGCGTGTGTGCGTGTGTGCGTGTGTGCGTGGTGTGCGTGTGTGCGTGTGTGTGTGTGTGTGCGTGTGTGTGTGTCGTGTGTGTGTGCGTGTGTGCGTGTGTGTGTGTGCGTGTGTGCTGTGTGCTGTGTGGTGTGTGCGTGTGTGTGTGCCTGTGTGTGTGTGTGGTGTGTGTGTGTGTGTGTGTGTGTGTGTGTGTGTGTGTGTGTGTGTGTGTGTGTGTGTGTGTGTGTGTGTGTGTGTGTGTTGTATGTGTTCTTTAGACTAGTGTTTGTGTGTGCATCGTTCGTAAAGTGGTTGTAAGTGTACATCGGTGTCATTAATGTCTGCTGTATAGTTCTCTTAAAATTGCACTTTTATGTCATCGTTACCTTTATACAGCTAAATTTAATGAGATTCACACATAAGTTCTTGATCATTACATGATTTCAGAAATCGTGTAGTAAAGTTATCTAAATTGCTACCATTTTATGTTTTAACGAGTATAGTTACTACCTCAAATATAAATCAATGATTCATGTTGCATCGTAAACTTTAGATAAGCAATTATGATTTATGTAGCATTCTACTCTATACTCAGTTCAGTGTGCATGCAATTGTCACAATATTTTTGCAGACGACGGTACGTAACACGAATTTATTAATATTTCTAATTTATTTTTGTATGTTTTGTGTTAACAGTTTTTATAGTTATTAAGGTGAATTTGATTTGCATTAGATAATTATTCATTTACACATTTTCAATAAACACTGTGATTGTGTGAGTATGTGAGTGTGTTAGTGTGCTTGTGTACTTGTGTACGTGTGTGCGAATGTGCGTGTGTGCATGTGTACGTGTGTGCGAGTGTGCGTGTGTGCATGTGTACCTGTGTGCGTGTGTGCGCGTGTGCATGTGCGGCTGTATGTGTGTGTCTGTGCGTGTGTGTGTGTGTGTGTGTGTGTGTGTGTGTGTGTGTGTGTGTGTGTATGTGTGTGTGTGTGTGTGTCAGTCTACGTTCAATGTGTCACAGTGAAGGTACATGTGTTTTGATCTCACACATCCTAACCATACTCCACACTTTCTAGGTCTCTTTCTTACATCAAACTCATTTGTTTAAAGAACTTTAGTTGTTTCCGCACTGCGTCTATCTGACTACTATCTCATGGAAATAACTTCTACTGTCGCTAACTCTTCTGTTTGATAGAATCTTCGGACGTTGCTTTTGCAGTACTTGATGAGGTGACCCTCATGGGCATGGAATTATACATTCCAAAAAAACCAAATCGTATATGTCATTCCCGTTCACAACATTGGTTCAATAAAGCTTGTGATGATACAAGGTCTTTGAAAAAAAAATTATGCTAAATGGAATAAAACAGTAGAGAGTTATGCAGATTACGTTGGGGGAAGTATCTGCAAACGTGTTATCACTAAAGCTAAAAAGCTGTTTGAACAACAAAAATGTAACTAGCTACATCTCCTTTGGGTAGGCGTAAATTTTGGTTTTTAGCTAAAGACATCAGTAAAAACTTTGGTGCTTCTTCATTCCCGCCATGACACCCTTTAACGGATCTGTAGACAAAGCCAATCCTTATGTGGATTTATTTATATCAAACTTGTGATGATTCTGGAAAAGATGTGCCCCTAGCCAAATCTTATTTATATGTTATGAAACCAATTCATTTTCAGTACAAGCTCCTAGAATCGATCATCAATAGGCCTGATCTCAATAAGGCCACTGGCTCAGACGGTATCCCAGCTATTGTCTTAATGAAATGTTTCTGTGAACTGGTACCTGTCTTACCTAAACTCTATTCGACCTCTATGTCTTCTGGAAACTAGGATTAGACCGATTCCTCGAACTAACGACCAATTGCCATCGTTTCTATACTGTCCAAAATCATGGTTAATGAATCAAATTAATAATCTCCAATACCAATATGGTTTTAGACAGAGTCGTTCGACAAGTGATCAAGTGATATGTGACTCAAGTTTGAAACAATACATTAGAACAATCAGTTGTAGTCATTTTAACTATCTCAAAAGTATTTGTCCAAATTTGGCATAAGTGTTTATGACCTCGTTTTGATTAAATAATAGGCTCATCAACGAATGCGTGCCGTAGTTAATGGAGTCCTTCCAAAAGAAGTTGACATTGACACGGGTGAGCCACAGGGATCCGTTACAGCGCCTCCACTTTTTCTGCTATACGTGAATGATCTTATTTTTTCAACGACTAACCCGGTCCATTACTTTGTTTGCGATAGCACTCTTTAATGTAGTTCATCTCAGGCTACTCACTTTCTATCTAAAATCAAGACATTAAAGTTGAAATGGCAATTTTCAGCAACAGTGACATTCAAGGTATCCTTGAATGGGGACGTAATAATCTAGTTAAATTTAGTCCTAATAAAACTCAGTGTTGCCTTCTGTCCGCCAACAAAGGTCGATCACTTCCTGATGTAAACATAAATTTCAGAATCTATTACTAAGTTCGGATGACGGTATCTTCAAATCTATCAGGGGTTGACTATCTTCTGCCAGCTACTAAAGCAGCTGCTTGTAAAATAGGCTTTTCTTACAGATCTAAGCAGTAATTTACCTTCCGGTAACTCTTTGTGCTGTACAAGACCCAAATGCGACCGATCCGTCATCTAGAAGACATGATTCTCACCTCTTGATTGGTTCTTCCCATTACGCTCTCGCTACTCGGGCCACCTTTACTAGGAATACTCTATTCGTGCATTCACACCATCATTATGTAGTACAAATCTCCACTTCCGTACCAAACGGACGAAATCAGCATTCTTGTATGCGGCTTCTAAGCTCTGGAATGTTCTCCCTAGTTTCTCTTACTTGTGATATGAAAAAATTGAAAATAACCGTTCATAGGCATCCCTTGGAAATATAATAATCCTCTATTCATCCTACTGAGTGCTTTAGCACGATACGGTAGGCTAAACTTAGGCTATTAGGATCACAATTATTAAAAAAAAGGTGCTCAAATTTGTAGAGCCTCCTCTTAGAAATGTATAAGCGTACCGACCTTGCATCAAATTTACAGACTGGTTAGTGAATTATTTTTAGAAATAAATGCTTTGTCGAGTGCAAAAGAAATTTAGCAAGCTAACGCCGTCATGTAAATTTCCAATCGTCACACAAGAAATTAGCCGTTAGATGTAAAAAAGTACATTTTACAACTTTTAGTGAGGTGATTACATAAATTTTCGTGGCTTGAAATACTATTATCTAGTTACTTCATGCCTATGCCATCCTGAATTATATTAATAATTTACTTAAATATTGAACGTTGTGCAGTATATTTCATAAAGGTCTTCTAAATGAACCCCATTGACATTTATCATTTTAAGAGAAAGAAGAAATAGCATAATCATTAGCTTAGTGGTTTAAAGAAATAGTATTTATAAAACTCGTCAATGGAAAAACCCCTCTACCGTAAAATTGAATTTCAGATGGAAATCTTTCTTTACGCTTGTGCCAATATTCAACAAGTATTATAAAACTTTAAAAAGTAATGTAATTAAATTCATGTTTACGTTAAGATACCAATGAAGAAAAAAGGTCAAGGGACCATATGGATAATCTTTCTTTTATGCTAAACAGATTGTATAAGAAATCTATTGTTGATGTGTATTGTGTTGACATATTTCAACTTGTCTGGTGATTCTCTACCCTATGTTTTAATGTCGTTTAATCGCCATTTACTTATTACTGTCAAATGAGCTTGTTTTCAAACAAATAACTCGTCACGGTAACCCCAAGCGTATGTTTTAGATCGAATCAATACTAGTAAAAACTAGTAATTGATTGCTGGAACTTGAGTTCTCGGCATCCAACTAGTTCAGTGTCGCACTTCGAATCCAGATGTGCTATAGAAGAATATTTCTACCTCCGTTGTCATTAATGAAATTTCCATTAGTACCGGATTCTTTTATTTCCAATTTCCGTTCTTTATAACAGATTTTTTAAATTTGTTTGAATTGATGGTAGAGAAGCTTAGTTTAGTCGTTGATTTACGCTTTATTGTGGCGAACTGTAACAAACTCTTTACCTCTGACATTTTACTATTATTGTACGCATTCTATTAATATTTATCTGAATTTAAACCATTATTTCCAATTCTGCTCTTTTTTATGTGATATGAATCATTAATCTTTCTCTGTAGGTCGTGAATTATTGTTTGCGTACCCCGGACATAGGCAACTCACATTACCTATGAAAGTTAGTTAATTACGAGTAAGGCTTAATTGAAAATGACACTAATCATACACAACTAACCTTCATATTTATGTATTAAGAGCATAATGCGGTCTTTGTGGTTAAAGGCGCCATAGAACCCCAGGACCATAAAAACCAGTTATGACCGCAATGCATACAAAACGTTATACGAGGTTAATATATTGAATATTAGCATGACGTTAATTGTTTTCAAAAGAAGTGAGTACACTTCTCATTTATGGTAGTATGTATTGGCGTGTTACCACGTAAATGAGTAAAAAAGTAAACACATGACAAATTGATAATACATTTGACATGTTGTTTTAGTTAGTTTTAAGCGCAGTAACTGAGATATTTCCAAAAGTAGGATGCATGAAATTGTAACACCTAAAGTTGAAATACTTTCAGAACAACACAGTGCGCACAAACCAATATTGGTCACAATTTGACAATTTGTCGTCGCGTGCGCAATTCATAGGCGTAGAAATTTTAAGTAGTTTATTTACATTTTGGTGCACTCTTGAATTATAGGTAATATTTCTGACTTTTACATTTTCTTTTAATAAACAGTTCTTTTTGACCCTTCGTGTATATTTTGGTAAGTTTGCAATATCTGTGCTTTAAGCGTAATTTACAAGTATGTTTTTTGTCTTTTTATAGTCACCAAACAATGGCAAACAAATCGAAATAGATCGGCGTTCGTGGAAAGATTCTGCATAGTCAAGCTCGAGAAATTGTTGCAAACGTCATAGAATTGATGACAAAGGAAGCCAAGGAGGGAGTGACAATCCTTTTGTCAAACTTTAAGGAGAGAATTTTAGCTGCTACGAGGATAGGTGAATTCACTTATCGTAAAGTTATATCAGATATGAAGGAAATTTCCCAAGGCAAAGCAACAAAGTTTTCTTCATCTAGAAAAAATAAAAACAGACCAAACCCTAAAAGTAATTTGTATCAGGGGGAATTGGAGCAGATAAAATTCACTATACATAATTTTTATGTTATTGAAAAGAGAGTGCCTACGTTAAAAGGTAATGAAACAATTTTTACGTGGTAAATATAATTACATTTAAATTAACAGGTATCCACAATAAAATTCTGCAAAGGGGTATTAATTTTAAAGGTGGACTTTCGACTTTGGGAGAGATTATTAAAAAATTGGGTTTTCGGTAAGTCATATAACTATTTGTGACATTCACTCATATTAACTTATTACATAAATTTGTAGATGGTGCAACACTGTTGATAAAATGAAGGTTCTGATGGAATCATATGACATACGCTTAAAGCGTATCCAATATTTACGTCAACTGCAGCAATGCATTCAAGATAAGAGACCAATTATTTTTACAAATGAGTCCTATATCAACAGTTATCATACAAACCCAAAAAATTGGACAGATAATTCTACTCTGGGTTTTAAAAAACCTATTGGCAAGGTCCACGTGTTATCATGGTACATGCCGGTGGATCTAACGGTTTTGTTAATAATGCACTACTTATGTTCAAATCAGGTACGAGGTCATTATCATAATTGCAGTCTAAAACTAAATCTTATTAGTTATAGGAAGTACATCAGGAGATTACCACAACGATATGAACCATACAAATTTTATGCAGTGGGTACAGAAGCAGCTGTTGCCGAATATACCAAAGCGAGCTGCACTTGTCATCGATAATGCATCATATCACAATATGGTAATAAATAAAGATCCAATATCTATGACATTCAATTCAACATTCAATTATGCATGATCCTCTTTCAACAGAACCTGTGTTGTAGGCAATAATCAAGGAGCATAAGTCAAAGTCTAAACAGTATATTTTAGATACTGAATTAGCAAAGCATGACCATATAGTGCTTAGGCTTCCTCCGTATCATCCAGAACTAAACCCAACTGAGAAAATATGGGCTGCAGTGAAGCAGTACGTTGCATCTAGAAATACTACCTTTAAATTAAAGGATGTAATAAAATTAGCTGAAGAAAAATTTACCACGATAACTCCTGAAGATTGCGCAAACATATGTACACATGTTGATAAAGTAGTTGAAGAATACAAGTACAAAGAACACATGTTTGACAAATCATATGATGATTTTAGATTCCTTGTGAATACAGGCGATTCAGATGAATCTACTGAAGAATCTTCCGTTGATAAAGATGAGGGGGATCTTGGAATTTCTCTACTGCCTGACTCTGACTTACAACAAGCAGGACCGAGCACAGAATAAAATAATTTATTAGGGAATATTTACAATTTACACACATTATAGGTACTTTGCAACTTGACCAGTTCCCACAATGAAACACACCTTATATCGTGATCTATTTGTGAATTTTATAAAACTAAGGTGAATGTGTAGTTTCAACCAAAATGAAATGTGTTGATTCAATTGTTTAAACCCTAAAACAAAATCTATCATTTCTTAATTGTTTTTGTATGTATTTATGATAACCTATTTACCAGAATTTTACATTAGGTATATAGCAATTGTAATTTCCTATGATTAGATTTTTGTCATAAGTTGTTTTGTGGCATAATTTTAGTGAAAGATTTAATTATAATTCTCAATTCATTTTTGTGAGTTAGCATTTTGTATTTCTGTAAATATTTACGTGTTCATTTTATATTCTGTTTGTGAATAAATAAATTAAAAAAATTTTTTTAAATAATTTACTCCTAAACCAAAGTAATAAGTAATCGCATTCAAACTAATAAGAATCTTGTCCTTGTTCATTTACTGCTTGTGTTATTAATTTGAAAGCTTTTGTTATACACATCTACGTTTTAATTAATGTGAATTCGTTTACATAGTTTTCTAAAATACAATATGCTTTTTTGGGGGCGTTTCAAATAGTATATTGAGTTTATTAAGTTTCAACACATTCGACATACTATTAAACTGTCCCTCAAAGAGACGGATATAAAGGTTTTCTTTCATGCTTTGCGGGTACATGTATCATTTTACAGTAGTTTAGGATAAATTATAAGATTGTACTTTTGTGTAGATCATTTTGTTATTCTGTAAATAAAGTTATTCAGCAGGCATTGTTGATGACAAATATTCAAGGAGCTCCAAAACAAAACTGCACCTATTTGTAATCGTGTAAACTAAGCTATAATTGCTAAATTTCACAAAACATAGTGCAATATAAATTATCGCTTGGTTTAACTTCAATTTGTAACATTTCTGTTTAACCCCATAACCCATTTATGAAATTTTCGTGCAACGCCAATGGCAAACCAGCTGATTTTCGCGCAGCTTTTCATGACTCATTGTGTTGTTCTGAAAGTATTTCTACTCTAGTATAAACATGCCTAATAGTAATAATTGCAAATATTTTTAAATAAACTCATAGTTTTGTGCTTATTACTATCAATTTTTGACGTTTCATTATAGTCCGGTGGGTCACAAAGATGTCCGCGGGCTATAAAAAGACGGCTACATCAAAACAATTTGTTATAGTTATTAAATTATAAAATAATCGCCCATAAAATTTATTACACCTTTTCCTTAAACTCAAAAACTTTTACTAGAAGTAAGGTTCCTCTTCTTTAAAAATACTACGCAGTCTGATAGCAATTGTTAGAACGAACATTTTGTCTTTTTCACGTTTGTAGCTTAAATGAAATAGCATACGGAATCTAATCTGTATCACGCATAAATTAAAATCTCATTACTGATAGTCTCTGCTTAAGAATTCAGGTTTAATGTATATATATATATATATATATATATATATATATATATATATATATATATATATATATATATATGATTCATAGCTTATTCTCGCGCGTAATACCGTTTAAATACTTAAATATAGTCCGCTAATGAATGATTGCGAATTTCGGTTTAGCGCTTTATTTGGCGTCCACACTCTTAGTTTGTATCTATTTCGTTCTAACACACAATATTTGGAAACAGATTAGAATGCTACGCTACGGGTGGTGAACTAAGACGGACACCATACGTTTAAAACATCTGTATTTGTGTCCAGTGTGTTAGAAGGAGATAGTAATATTTGTTTTTGGCGTCTCTTTATGTGCTAAATTGTCTGTTGTAATCCATTGACAGTGGTATTCAAAAGTTTATTTCGCGTGTTTGTAACTAACGACTACTGAAATATGTTATATTCCTTCAATTTATAAAAGAAATTAAAACGTAAAATATAATAATGTAATTTATTTTTATAAACATAATTGGAACTCAATTATGCTATTAAATTGAATACTACATGGTATAGCATATTGAGTATCAAGAACAGTACGGGAAGTTTACCGGCCGACGCCCATGTTTGGCCGGAGATCAAATGTTCGTGATGTTCATACTGTTTTTTGCACGATTCTATTAAATTTACCACAATTGAAATTATTTAATTTCTACTAAATAAACAAAGAGTCAAAAGTGACGTTTTAAATAGAAATGTCCAAATTGTTTGTTATTATTGTTGTGAAATACAGTATGTAGGTATCATTTTACGTTGGTAAGTAAAAGACATGGGTAAGTAAAATACTTACGGACGAGTTAGGCCTCGCAACCAGTAAACATATGGTACTGTCTTGGAAACATATGTGGTAAATAAACGAAAAAGCTCAATCGTGCAAAAAATAATTTTCGTTATATTTTTCAACTACAAAATTACCTTATAATTAACTATAATAAAATACTTATCTTTTTTGGGGATTTTTAATGGTGTACTTTAAATTATACAATCTAAACGTTTCGATAACACTTACAGTTATCTTCGTCAGTAGTAATGTTTATTAAAAATTGTTAAAGATGTAGTAAATAATTTTGTCAAATTTGAAAAATTAAAACATAAACGTAAGCCTGCTATTAATATAACAGTTTGGGAAACATAAAGCCACCTATAAAATTTTTAGTAAAGAATAACTAGGTCATAAAAATTAAATTTTATTAAACTGCCTCAAAGATGACAAACCAGAACACTCTCTACGACGAAAGCTAACAATGAAATTTGTCAGCCAAAAAACAAATTTAACAAAATTTAATCCAGTTATGATGTAAGTGTAAAGTTGTGAAAAACTTCAATTTTAAAATGATAGAAGCATTCACAAATTCAAACATTATATCAAATAAAATAACCCAGTTAACCCTGCTTAGGCGCAGTATTTCGTAACGTATATAGGCGCGTGGATTACGATCGTAATCCACTTCGTTTTTTTTATAAAACTTGAATTATGCTATAAATAGTTAGGACTGGTCATTAACAATGTTAGTGTAAAAGATTTATTCACTAAAATTAACTGACGAACGATAAAAATAAAATATAGGAACTAGTCATTAGAATTAAATCTATTTAAAATGAATTAACTATTTTAACTTAACATTGCACACTAATTTTAACCCCCAAAACTTATAATCGAGTTTTGAATAGGCAGTCAAAGAAAGGTTATTTACATCTATTTGTAAGAAGAAAAAGTAAATACTAACAATAGGTCTATTCCATAGATGAACATTTTCCACAAACAAAGTTCATATGCTCTTTACACGCGAACTTGTTGCACTTGAAGCAGATATTTCTAGTACTCCTGTTTTTACTTCTGGGACAAATATAGCAACGTCTAATAGAAGGTCTGGTTTGTACGGTATCTTGTAATACTTCAAGATCAGGCAATTTCAAAAGTACCCTTGCTCTTCGTTTCATTTCTGCTGGTACTGCTTTGATCGATGATCTGTGTTCAATTTGTGGTCGAATAAGATCCCATGCTGTATTATCAATAAAGCCCTTTCGGTCTAATTTCACATTCTGGTTATTTGTTTTAAATAAACAATACGCATTTATAACAGAAATGTTTAGTAGGTTAAAAAACAGACCATTGGCCACCTACGCGTATTTCGGGCTACATTATAGTTTTGTGACAACTGATCCAACATGTCCACGCCAATTTTCGTATGATTATAACACGTAATCATCTCAGGTTTTAGATCTGTCGGTGTCGTCGTCAATAGCAGCATCGTAATGCATGCTTGATAGTAAAATCACGACTCTGTTTTTCTTTGGAAAGTAGGACACCAAAGTGCAATCATCTTGAAAGCCAAATACTGATGAACACTCTTGTTTATTCTTGTTTGGTAGAAACTCTTGGGGTATTTCTGCTTTATTCTTCCTCATTGTCCCAAGATAGGTTAGTTTTTTGTCTAAAAGTGTTTTCACTAAGGACACTAGTGAACCAATTGTCGCCTGTGATATTCCGGTTAGAATTGGATATTGGTTCTACCAATCTTAGTACGATACTTTCAGTGTTTCTGAGCTTATATGGTCCTTCAGGCTGGGTACCTAAATACGTTTCTAAATTAAAGGTGTAAAAGTTTTAGCATCCACCAGTGCAAATGTTTTGATGCCGTACTTGCCGGTTTTGAAGGGATAAATTGTCAAAGGAACATCGACCTCGAAAAGACAAAAGCTGCTCGTCGACAGTCAAATATTCACTAGGTATAAAATTCTTTTGAAAATCTCCCTTATAGGGACAGTTTATCAATTTCCTCCTTTGTTCTGTCTATAACATCGTCAAATCTAATACACTCAATATAAATCGAAATCTTTTTTCGCTCATTGTCAAATAACATGCTTCTACACCACTACCTTTAGTATTATCCCATAATTGTTTGGTATTATTTCGTGAGCTACGCAATACACCTTAAAAAGGAGACCAATAAATGCCTTTATTTCTCTTATGTCTGTGAGCCTGGCGTCTGTTCTCTTTGAAATCCTCTTGAACAGTTTGAATATATAATTTAGTACACGTTGTAATTATTTGTATAATTTTATGATCTTAATTCAAACAACTTTACTTACATTGGAAAAATTTTTATAAAGTAATAATATTATCTTCATTACCCTACCCAAATTTCTTTTTATTTGGTTTTTTCTTAAAATATTTTGCGCCCTGTTCCTTTCTACCTTATGCATTTTTCATTCATGATTCACAACTGATTATTTCCGACCAAGAAGTTTTGGTTGCGGGCTTTCTTACCCTTATTCTTTACCGCTTAAGTTGATACATTGTTTCCCCAAAAAATCAAAAAAACTATCAAATGAAAATTAAAATAAACAATAATTTTTATTTTATAAAATAAAAAACAATTTTAAATTATAACTGGAAAATTTCATTAATGAGGCCTGGTTCAATCGACCCACGAAAATTGCATTAAAATTGAATGCACTTTTAAATGAGTTTACAATTTTAAAAACAAAAAAATTTAAAATTTTCTAAAATTTTTAAATAAGCTTTTAAGGGTGGTTCCTTGTTTCCAGGGTTTTAAATAAAATCTTTAATTTTTCTAAAAAAATGAAATTTTTTAATTTTTAATTTAATTTTTTATTTTATTTAAATTAATTTTAATTTAACAATTTTAAACTTGGTCTAAAAAGAAACTTTTAATTTGTAATTTCACTTTTAAAAAAAAAAATTTTTAATATAATGAAATTAAAGTTTTTTCAAAATTTATTTTACTTTCCTTAAGGATTTTGGGTTTTATTTTGGGCATTTAATAAAATTTATTTTATGAATTTTTTCAAAAATTTTTAAATTTGTTTTTTTTCAAATTTTAAAATTTAAGGAAAATTTGTTTATTTTTAAAATTTTAAAAATTTACAAAAAAAAATAATTTTTTTAAAATTTTTTTAAAAACTTATTTTAAAAGGGAAAGAAATAAGGAATTTAGTTTTTTTTAATTTAACAAAAAACCCAAAAAATTTTAAATTTTAAATTTAAAATTGTTTTGGGGTTTTTTAATTTTTAAAAAAAAAATTTTTTAAAAAAAATTTAAAAGGTTTAAAAAATTTTAAAATTATTTTTTAAAAATTAATTTCCAATTTTTAATTTTTTTAAATTTTTTATTTATTTTTGTTTAAAAAAAATTTTTTAAAAATTTTTTAAAAAATTTTTTAAATTTTTGAATTAAAAATTTTTTTAACCTTTAAAGAAAAAAATTTTTTTAAATTTAAAAATTTTTTTTTAAAAAAAACCAATAAGTTTTAATTTTTTTTAAAAGGGAAAAAAGATTTACCCAATATTTTTTTTAAAAAAGTTTAAAACAAATTTTTTAAACCCAAAAAAATATTATACCCTTTAAAACTATTTTTTTTTTTTTTTTCCCCCGGAAAAAAGTTTTTTTTTGAAAAATAAAAAAAATTTTTTAAAGGCTTAACCAAAAAATATTTTTTAAATTTTTTCTTTCCTTTGGTGATTTTTTAAAACCCAAAAGGGAAGAAATAAAAAAAATTTTTTTAAATATTTTTTTAAATTGGTTTTAAAATTATAATTTTTTTTTTTTCGGGGTTTTATTTTAAAAAAAAAAATAAAATTTTTTGTTAAAAAAGGTAAATTTTTTCGCTCATTGTCAAATAACATGCTTCTACACCACTACCTTTAGTATTATCCCATAATTGTTTGTATTATTTCGTGAGCTACGTAATACACCAATTAAAAGGAGACCAATAAATGCCTTTAATTTAATCTTGAGCGGACGATGTTATTGAAATCTCGAACCAGTTTGAATACATATATGAGTACTGTCTTGGAATACATATGTGGTATAATTTTACTGATAAAAGCTCAATCGTGCAAAAAATAATTTCTGACTAGCTTCATAACATTTTGTCAAACATGTACAAAATTACCTTATAAGCTTAACTGTACTAAAATACTTTCTTTGGGATTTTAATGGTGTACTTTAAATTATACAATCTAAACGTTTCGATAACACTTCGTTACTTCGTCAGTAGTATTTATTAAAATTGTTAAAGATGTTACAATAATTTTGTCAAATTTGAAATAATTAAAACATTAACGTATAGCCTGCTATTAATATAACAGTTTGGGAAACATAAAGCCACCTATAAAATTTTTAGTAAAGAATAACTAGGTCATAAAAATTAAATTTTATTAAACTGCCTCAAAGATGACAAACCAGAACACTCTCTACGACGAAAGCTAACAATGAAATTTGTCAGCCAAAAAACAAATTTAACAAAATTTAATCCAGTTATGATGTAAGTGTAAAGTTGTGAAAAACTTCAATTTTAAAATGATAGAAGCATTCACAAATTCAAACATTATATCAAATAAAATAACCCAGTTAAATCTAATAAAGAGATATCTTTATCAATAATTGGAAGTGTTATTAACGATGAAAAACACAATGCAGGACGTTCTTTGTAATTTTTAATTTTAATTTAATTTCAACTACTTATGTTAAATTATAGTGCTGTGGTAATTTAACATATAATTGGTAAGGCATTGGCTTCAAGGTCTAGGAAAAACACAGCAAAAAACCTAGACATTTTTATATTTGTGAATGCTTCTATCTTTTTAAAATTGAAGTTTTTCACAACTTTACACTTACATCATAACTCGATTAAATTTTGTTAAATGTGTTTTTTGGCTGACAAATTTCATTGTTAGCTTTCGTCGTAGAGAGTGTTCTGGTTTGTCATCTTTGAGGCAGTTTAATAAAATTTAATTTTTATGACCTAGTTATTCTTTACTAAAAATTTTATAGTTGGCTTTATGTTTCCCAAACTGTTATATTAATAGCAGGCTTATGTTTATGTTTTAATTTTTCAAATTTGACAAAATTGTTTACTACATCATTAACAATTTTTAACAAACATTACTACTGACGAAGATAACTGTAAGTGTTATCGAAACGTTTAGATTGTATAATTTAAAGTACACCATTAAAAACCCCAAAAAAGATAAGTATTTTATTATGAGTGTTAATGGTGAAAGTTTACATTTTCATATTATAATTAACTACTTTCTAAATAAGGAAATTATAAGGAAATAAAGAATTTAGGGTCATTAATATATCATTATTTTACACAATGGAGTAATGTCTACAGATTTCAAATTTGCGTTAGAACTGTTTGTATACTATTGTTGTAACAACCGTAAAATGCCAGGAAAGTTTGGATCAATGTGAGGGAGAAGTGAAGAGAAAAATTATATCTCAATGGTGGTTATGTGAAATGGTGTTAGATATAACAGTAGAACCATAAGTAATTTTTACTAATGGCGATACTTCAGATGACAGTGATACTTGATGTTTTAATTTTAAGTTTATGTACACTTTTTTTTTAATTCCCAATAAAATCTTGTTATTATTAAGAACACTGCGTTACAAACTTAGTTGTAAATTAGATCCTTTTTGTTAATTTCTCCTACTGTAATTGTAAAAAAAGCTTTTTTTTTGTAAATAATACATTCTTCTAATAAAAACTGCATATTAAACTACATGCTTATTTACAGTTATTACTTGTAGTTTATATTTATTGCAAAAATACTAAAATTTAAAGTTATAAATGGCTTGAAGAAAATTAAATTATTTGCATACATATTCCTATTCTTTGCTACATTGTGTAAAATAATGATATATTAATGACCCACATTCTGTAATGTACTTATTTAGAAAGTAGTTCATTATAAGGTAATTTTGTTTATATGAATAAATTATATTATATTTTCAATTACGTTTTAATTTTTTTTTATAAATTGAAGGAATATAACATATTTAGTTGTTAGTTACAAACACGCGAAATAAACTTTTGAATACCACTGTCAAATGATTACAACAGACAATTTAGTCTTTAAACAGACCCTAAAACAAATATTACTATCTCCTTCCAACACACCTGACTCAAGTACAGATGTCTTAAACGTAGTGTCCGTCTTAGTTCACCACCCGCAGCGACGATAATGTAGCATTCCATTCTCTCTATTTCCCAATATTGTGTTAGAACGAAATAGATAAAAACTACGAGTGTGCACGCCAAATAAAGAGCTAAGCCGAAATTCGCAATCATTCATTTTACGGACTCATGCTAAGATTCTTTCTTTTCGCAGTAGGTTTGTTCATATATCTTATACTTTACGTGTATTTGATAGTTAGTTGTCCTCCTATTTGGGACACGTTAAAGATTGTACCTTCCTGATCACTTTTAACTCCGACGTAGCTTATCTGTATTTGTCCGAAGGGTGTAGGTCTAGCTTAGCGAAGGTCATGTATAATCTGGTCTACGACATTTGCACACAGCCGTTTGGACACGGTCGATTCAGCGTCCCCGTTTAAACGTAAAGAAATTTGAACGCCAAACGTAAAACAGTAAAAGTAAATTGTTGTCCAAGTTAAAACTATGTAATGCACTAAATCATAAAATTTAAGGTATTTTAGGCAAGGTCAAGTTATTGTTATTAATCTTTGGCAAAAATAATTATTTTTGGAGCTTTACAGGTGAAGATTTTAGTAATATGTAATTTTCTTAAAATAAAATGTATAATATTCGTCTTGTTTACATTATTTTGGTTTCGAGTTCAATTCCTTGCGTTCAAATGCCCTTACGTTCAAACGTCTTTGCGTTTAGTTTAAAGAAACTATCAACATGAAAATTATAAATATATACAGTATATATATTCTTTTCATATTTACCTCAAAATCACAAAAGCGCAGCGAATTTTCAAACTTATAACATGGAAAATTTGCATTACACTAGTAGGCGCGTGGATTACAATCGTACTCCACTTGAGAAATTGCGAGTTAAACCACTCTGCAATGCACTTTTCACCCAACTGACGTTTACAATTTGTAGACGGAAGACACAAGCATAGCTATTAAAGGACGCATGCGTACTCTAAAATTCTTTTAAAGTACAGCGTTTATAATACGGGTGGATTACCATTGTAATCCACGCGCCTAACGGAGGGTTAAATCTAATAAAGAGATATCTTTATCAATAATTGGAAGTGTTATTAACGATGAAAACACAATGCAGGACGTTCTTTGTAATTTTTAATTTTAATTTAATTTCAACTACTTATGTTAAATTATAGTGCTGTGGTAATTTAACATATAATTGGTAAGGCATTGGCTTCAAGGTCTAGGAAAACACAGCAAAAACCTAGACATTTTATATTTGTGAATGCTTCTATCTTTTAAAATTGAAGTTTTCACAACTTTACACTTACATCATAACTCGATTAAATTTTGTTAAATGTGTTTTTTGGCTGACAAATTTCATTGTTAGCTTTCGTCGTAGAGAGTGTTCTGGTTTGTCATCTTTGAGGCAGTTTAATAAAATTTAATTTTTATGACCTAGTTATTCTTTACTAAAAATTTTATAGTTGGCTTTATGTTTCCCAAACTGTTATATTAATAGCAGGCTTATGTTTATGTTTTAATTTTTCAAATTTGACAAAATTGTTTACTACATCATTAACAATTTTTAACAAACATTACTACTGACGAAGATAACTGTAAGTGTTATCGAAACGTTTAGATTGTATAATTTAAAGTACACCATTAAAAACCCCAAAAAAGATAAGTATTTTATTATGAGTGTTAATGGTGAAAGTTTACATTTTCATATTATAATTAACTACTTTCTAAATAAGGAAATTATAAGGAAATAAAGAATTTAGGGTCATTAATATATCATTATTTTACACAATGGAGTAATGTCTACAGATTTCAAATTTGCGTTAGAACTGTTTGTATACTATTGTTGTAACAACCGTAAAATGCCAGGAAAGTTTGGATCAATGTGATGGAGAAGTGTGGAAAATACTATTACACATACAGAAAAATTATATCTCAATGGTGGTTATGTGAAATGGTGTTAGATATAACAGTAGAACCATAAGTAATTTTTACTAATGGCGATACTTCAGATGACAGTGATACTTGATGTTTTAATTTTAAGTTTATGTACACTTTTTTTTTAATTCCCAATAAAATCTTGTTATTATTAAGAACACTGCGTTACAAACTTAGTTGTAAATTAGATCCTTTTGTTAATTTCTCCTACTGTAATTGCAAAAAGCTTTTTTTTGTAAATAATACATTCATTTAAAGTTATAAATGGCTTGAACAAAATTAAATTATTTGCATACATATTCCTATTCTTTGCTACATTGTGTAAAATAATGATATATTAATAACCGACATTCTTTAATGTACTTATTTGGAAAGCAGTTCATTATAAAGTAATTTTGTTCATAAGAATAAATTATATTATATTTTCAATTACGTTTTAATTTTTTTTTTTTTATAAATTGAAGGAATATAACATATTTAGTTGTTAGCTACAAACACGCGAAATAAACTTTTGAATACCACTGTCAAAGGATTACAACAGACAATTTAGTCTTTAAAGAGAACCTAAAACAAATATTACTATCTCCTTCCAACACACCTGACTCAAGTACAGATGTCTTAAACGTAGTGTCCGTCTTAGTTCACCACCCGCAGCGACGATAATGTAGCATTCCATTCTCTCTATTTCCCAATATTGTGTTAGAACGAAATAGGTACAAACTACGAGTGTGCACGCAAATAAAGCGCTAAGCGAAGTTCGCAATCATTCATTTTACGGACTCATGCTAAGATTCTTTCTTTTCGCAGTAGGTTTGTTCATATATCTTATACTTTACGTGTATTTGATAGTTAGTTGTCCTCCTATTTGGGACACGTTAAAGATTGTACCTTCCTGATCACTTTTAACTCCGACGTAGCTTATCTGTATTTGTCCGAAGGGTGTAGGTCTAGCTTAGCGAAGGTCATGTATAATCTGGTCTACGACATTTGCACACAGCCGTTTGGACACGGTCGATTCAGCGTCCCCGTTTAAACGTAAAGAAATTTGAACGCCAAACGTAAAACAGTAAAAGTAAATTGTTGTCCAAGTTAAAACTATGTAATGCACTAAATCATAAAATTTAAGGTATTTTAGGCAAGGTCAAGTTATTGTTATTAATCTTTGGCAAAAATAATTATTTTTGGAGCTTTACAGGTGAAGATTTTAGTAATATGTAATTTTCTTAAAATAAAATGTATAATATTCGTCTTGTTTACATTATTTTGGTTTCGAGTTCAATTCCTTGCGTTCAAATGCCCTTACGTTCAAACGTCTTTGCGTCTAAACGGCCGCGTTGACTCTATTGGTGTATTAGAACAATAAACACACGACAAAGAGGCTAATTATTATCTGTTTGTGTACGTCATATTATCAGTGTAGCATTACAAATACTCAACTTTCAGATTTATAGATCGTGTATTTCAAGATGTTTCGACAAAAATTACAATTTCTATCGAAACTTATACGTTTAGTAAAATTTGTCTTGAAATATCGTTCGGTGGATATTGTTAGGTATTTATGATAAGAATTCGTCAAAGCAATTTATTGAAGATATTTAATGATGAATAGTAAAATAAAAAATTTGCAAATATATAAATGGTCACCTCTTCAGTATTATGTAACATGAAGGTTTTTGAGACTATTTACAAACATTGAGAGCTTTTAATAAACAAGTTAAATGGCACTGTTGACGGTAAGCTTAGTTACATCGGGAGGCAACCGAATTCCACTCTTGTTAAACGTGTTTGTAAATATTACACCGGAGCACACACTGAATAAATTTTTTTAAATGGAACAATCTGTATATTTTGCATGTCTAAATGAGATTTTCCGTTAGAAGTTATTCGACTCTAAATAAAATTTTACAAATATCGCTTGCATTGAAGCATATCAACGAAAACAGATTGGAATAAAAACAATAATATCCACGATGTTTATTAATACGTATTTACGGAATGCATTACAATAAGCTATGTGTTAATCGCATTGTAACAATTTCATCGTTACGCTGGGTGTACAGGGTGGTTCAAACTGGACACTGTCTTACGGAAACACCCTTTATTTTAAGAGATAGAAAACAAGAAACCTAGGTGCCTGGAGGTCAAATTTAATGAGAAAATCACTGGCTTAAACAGAATTCAGCTATCTCCAATTGATTGGCCGCTAAGGGGCGTTTCTCAAATTTAGTCGATTTCTTAATTTCCCATAACTTACTTTTTGTTAAAGATAATTGATTTTGGTAAACTCTTTCTTATAGCACTATTTTTAAATAGAATCGATTGCGATAGGCAGTTTTTATACAGAGTGTTTGGTTCCCTTATGCGACTCTAAACTACATTTAATACGAACCACCTATATATTTTAGGATTTTTGAAAAGAGCGTAACATTTCCTAAATTGTGATCTTACACTTGTTATATTTATGTTAAATATTATTTGCAATATTGCATTTTATGCATTAAAATATTTTGCTTGCAGACATCTAGGTTTCCATCGCTAACAAAAGACGGCAGCATGATTTAAAACGACAATTTCTTAGTTATCTGGAAATTTGTATCAGCTCCAAATACCTTTAATTTGAAATAACGAACAAAAAACAAAGAACGTGATAGAAAACGTATGTGAATAAAACAAACAAGTATTATAAATAACATAACAAAAGTAACTAATTAATACTGATCTAAGTACGCTCAGATAGATAATGACAGTAAAACGAACGTAAAGAAAACAATGTAACAGAAACATGTGTTTAAATAACACTAATGTTTACTTACTGGGATTCTGCGGCATCTCTAGGTAATAATAATAAATATCTAGTAGGCAGCTATGATCATGACGTTCCTTTCTTTTGCTTTTTGATAGCTTTTGTTTTATAAATATTTGTTTAAATGTAGTGTGTAATTCTGTAAAAAAAGTTTTTAAAGCAAGAAATGTGTTATTTTTGTTAATACGTTTTTGTGCAGGTTGTTTTTATTTTGAGAATAATTGCTTCATTTTGTTTTACAAAATGTACGAAAAGTATGAAAAGTACGACATGCTGGAATATTACATCAAAAGTAACGGAAACTCTAACGCAGCAGGTGGTCTGTATTTTAACAGATACCCTGAACGACGGCAACCGTTTAGAGGTATATTCGGTAAGCTGCAATAAAGTCTAATAAACTATAGTTCCTTCACTAAACCTGGAGAAAATTGCAATAATAATCCGGAAGCTCAAGATAAAAGTGAACTGAAAGAAATTACAACACACCGAACTATAAATCAAAATGGTAAAACGTCACCCAGAAAGTAAGCAACAGAGGCAGGTATACCCAAATCTAATATTGTGCGCATTTTAAAACATAATGAAGTAAGACCCTTCGGAACCAGAAAAATCCATCTCTTGTTCCTGGCGGGCGATTTTATACCACGAACGCGTTTTTGTGAATGGTTCATTGAAAAAACGCAATGTGTGCTGTGGAAAAATTCAATAGACATAATGAATATATTTGAGCTCGTGAAAATCCTCATGTTACTATGGAGTAAAGGAATCAAGGGAGATTTAGGTTGAGCGGAAATCAAATTCCACCCTTGAAATTCATGAATGCTGCAAATGGATAAGAAAAAGCTATAGAATCTATTTGGAACAAAATCGGAGACAATTTGAACATTTACTAATATAAACATAAACATTTATTTTACATTCGTTTTACTGTTACTATTTATCTGGGTATATTTAGATCAGTATTAATTAGTTACTTCTGGTAGGTTATTTATAATACATGTTTGTTTTATTCACATAAGTTTTCTATCATGTTCCTTGTTTTTTTGTTCGTTATTTCCAACTAACAATATTTAGAGCTAATAAAAATTTCCAATATTGCAAATAATATTGAACAAGTATAACAAGTGATACATCAAAAGTTAGGAAATTTTACCCTCTTTAAAAAACGTCAAAATATGTAGGATGGTCCATATGAAAAATGCAGTTTAGGGTCGTGTAGAGAAAACCAAACATTCTGTATAAATACTATCTATCGCGATGGATTCTACGTTAGAAAGTGCTCTAAGAAAGATTTTGTCGAAGTCACCTATCTTTAATGATAAGAAAGTTATGGGGCATTTAAGAAATCAACTAAATTGTAGAAAGACCCCCTAGCGGCAGTGTTTATGTTTGCGCCAGTGATTTTCTTATTAAATTTCAGTTCCGAACACGTAGGCCCATCTCTTAAAATAAAGTGTTTCCATAAGAAAGTGTCCAATTTGGATCACCCTTTACATATCACTTCTAATAATTAAAACTATAGTTTTATTAATGAGACATCATTAGCTGTTTTAAACAACTTCATAAGCTTTCCAAAGATATAGAGTAGTTACAAAACGTCGTGGCACTTGAGATGCGCGGCGCGGTTTTCTACAATTTGAAAAACTAAAACGATGTTATAATCGGGAAACATCGGTAGCAATAATGCCATCCTAATTTATATAAGGCAAATGAATAAATTTAGTAATTATCAATTTTTTTAACGATTGATATCGTAATTGAATACATTTTTAATGAATGATCATTTGTAACCATTTCAATTTAATTATGAATTGGATTACCTATTTCATATTTGCATTAAAATAATTTTTTTAGTTAGTAAACATAACCTAACTTTTTATCAAGGATTTACAAAAATGAAGATCAACGTTTTATAAACGTTTAATTACACCCAACAGATAGACAGAAAATAAAAATAACTTACGATAAGATTTTTGGTTGTTAATGTTAGCAGTCATCGAGTAGGTAAATTCTTAAAACTCATCGTTGATGGCAGGTCTAAATATTTATATTTTTAAGAACCAACAACAGGAATCAATCAATTAGCGTCATTACATTAAAATATGTTGTCTCATAGTTATTACAAATACAAGTATTTATTCAGTTCACACTATTAGTTTATTGTGCCACTAGTAAATGTTAAACATTAGTTGTTCGATAATTCTTAGGTTAAGTAATAATAGGTGTAAATGTGTACTATAAAAATTTGAATGAAGCTTCTCAATGTCATTATAATATTATAACTTGATATACTTCTAATAGGAGGACAGAATACAAACGTTGAAATAACTACTACGTTTCACTGCAGTGTGCAATTTAATGAGATCCTCCTTGTTCGATCGAAAAACATTTTTGTAGAAGTATTTCAAATTCTAATACCAATATGTAAAATAAATCACGAATTGATAAAACATTTTAAAATTTAATTTTATTAACATACAAAAACAAATAACTACAGAAGTTTAATTAGTTAGAATCTAATTCACCGTCTCTGTCTTTGTCACTACTGTTGTAATCAATTTTTTCGTCACTTTCACCTGTATTTACAGTAAAATTAGCTCTTTGACTTCATCAATAAAACCTTCTTTTCTAAATATTCTTGTTCACCCTTTTCTGTATGTTTTCATACAGCTTCCCATTCTTCCTGGCCAATTGATTGAAACTTATTCTTTACTAATTTCCACACATCTTCAAATTTAAACGTAATATTATTACTCCCTACATAATTTTTAACTTGAGCCCATATCTTTTCAATTGGATTTAGCTCTGGATGGTAGAGTGGCAATCTTACCACATGATTACCATGTTCCGCCATCAGCTTATCGATTAAATATTTTTTATGAAATGGTCCATGAAGTTTAATTTTCTCATAGAGTTCGGGTTTTGTCTCACTTTGTTCAAATGCAATCCCACGTTCGTTTAACCACTTTTGCATTTCACCTTTTTTCCAGGCACATGTTGGATTAGGCTGGGTAGATATGTTGTGGTAAAATGCATTATCAACCGCAAACACAGAACTAGGCTCGAGATTGGGAATCAGTTTATCGGTCAACCACTCAATATAATTCTTAAAATTCATGTCGTCATGATAATATTCTGACTTTTATTCCGATTTAAACCTCAACAATGCATTTGGTACAAATCCTTTATCACCACCACAATGAAATATTATTAGGCGTTGTCCTTTTGAAGCAGGTGCTTTGACTCCATCGTCACTGCTGTCATACCATCCACGTGAACTAGTATATGAACTGTGCAAGTATGATTCGTCACTATAAATGATGTTTATGTCCTCTTCTTTGTGTTTTCTTCATTTTTCTTGGAAATGTGGTTCTTTTCGTCCTTATTGCTGAAGTTTCCACCAAGACCTTCCTGTTGCCTTTAGTCTTCTGCCATTTGAAACCCATCCTTTTCACAATCGTTCGAAAGCTGCTTAATTTTCCTTTTAAATGTATCCCATCTTCTTGAACAGCTGCGAACACATTTTACATTGTTGGCTTTTGCTTTTGAATATACACAAAATTCTAAATTATTCTTATAACAACTTCTTCATCAAACTTGTCGAAGGTTGATCTAGGTGCTGGTTTGTTTAGGGTTTTACGAGGTGAACCAAATGCACTTCCTTCAGGGTTCGATCTGCTTTCCTGAGTAATGCGTTTAATTGTTCTTCCGGACATGCTTGTTGCTTCTGCTAATCTTTCGTACACACGATCGACAGGGATAATAAAATGGTTTGATTCCTTTTCTCGTTTCATAAATTCATACAGTTTATAAATAATTTCACGAGCTTGACTGTGAACAACTGCTCCACTCATGCTCAAAACGGTTACTTGGCAGTTTGGACAACAAACAACGATGAAGTAATAAAAAGTATCTTGAAAAGCACAGATTTTGTATAAAACAGAAGGAATAAACTCAAGCGGCAACGTACGAATACAACATGAAGTAAATAGAGCAAACTACTACATTTATAAGTTGAATAGAGGCATATTTGGCGAATACTTTCGACGAATTTGAATCATATGCACATGGAGGGGCGAGTGCCCACGTCATTTTTAAACTACTCAAATACTATTTATACGCTACTTTTCTCGTCTATAAGTTGTAAGACTAACGTGAAAGTTTCAGAGTATCATAATCATATTGCGAAACTAGCAGTGTAATGGGATGATTGAACAATTAAAATTATATGTGTCCATAGTTGTTATACTGAAAGTCAAAAAGTGGTAAAATCGTCAAATGGGTGAATTAGGTACACAAAACCTTGAATACAGAATTCTTTATTAAAAAATAACACATTTGAAGAGTAAGTATTAAAAGTAAATCGAGAACTTTCCACAGACAAATTGTCATCGTCAGGCTACTAAGGCATTATTAAACTATAAGACTTAAAAGTGCTAAAGTACTCACAACTAAGCAATACGCACATAGTAGACGCCATAGCATACCAAATGTGTTTAGTGAAATATTAATAGTTGAAACGCAATACAATTATAAAACAATTAAAAGATTAAATAAAGCATTAAAAAGTTACTTTATAATTTGGTAAATGAATTTTGAGAAGAACAGTGAAGACAACAATTAAAAGTAGAGCAAGATAGCCGTTTTCGGCAGAAAAACTCTGAGTTGAAGGCTTAGAAGTTAGAAACTGCAAACCTTGGTTGAGCATCTGCAAAAAATGTGACATGTTGCAGGAGAAGAAATATTAATTTAATCTGAACTTGTGATCTCTCCTATAACCACAGACCAACAAAAAACACTAGCCCGAAATCTTCTTCACTAAACGTACATTAGATACTTTCATTTATGATAAAGGTATCAAACCAGACTTGCCTGAAAACATTTTGGTGTTCACACGTACAGTCGGTAGCACAGCTTTCATTATCTTATACTTCCTTTTGACTTTTAATCCACAGATTATAACTTTAAAATAGTTATTTCCCGGATACTCCCGTTGCACAGAAAACTTGTTTTCCTGCACTGCGGTGTATTTTACTTTCCAACAGAAACTAGGGCAATTACGTTGCATGGTTGGTAGCATTATTGAAATGCTGCTGATGTAACTGACGCGACAAGGCAATAATTTTCATTTTAAAACAAATAATAATTAAAATGTAAGCCTTGCTCAAAACGCTCGTATGTCGGTCGCTCAGTGATAACTCGATAAGATCGATAAGTGAAACACAACCTTAAATAAACGCTAACCGACAACACAAGAAATAATGGTTTTATTATTGAAGAAATTAGCATAATGGTAGGGAAGTAATTAACTAACATCAAATTAAAAAATCTTGTTGACATATATCTATGTGATACCTGAAAAATATAATAAACTAAACATCTTCATATGTTAAACATTGTCACTGGAAGGACTAGTCCAATATTCGCTACAATTTAGTACTAGTTCATTATGTCACATAATTCGATTTGGTTGGCTGTGGAACAGAAAATCTGACACATTTATTGTAAGGAGTAGCTTATTTAGGTCATATAAGCAAAGGCAATTACCAAGTATGGCAAAATATTCGGTCTTAAATTTGTTACAAATCTTTGGCATGAATACAAGCACCGACTGCTTGCGTACTTGCGTGCCTCCCTGTGCGCGTGCGCTCGTGTGTGTATGTAATGTGTATGTGTGTGTGTGTGTGTGTGTGTGTGTGTGTTTGTTATGTTGTGTTTCGTTGTGAGTCAGTGCGTGAGTGAGAGACAGAGTGGGTGAGTGCACGAGCGAGCGAGTGAGCGAAGGAGTGAATGAGCGATCGGGTGGGTGGGTGAGTGAGTGTGTGCGAAACTGAGTGGGTGAATGAGTAAGTGAGCAGGCGGGCGGGTGAGTGAATCAGTGAGTGAGTGAGTAAATCAGTGAGTGAGTGAGTGAATGAGTGAGTGAGTGAGTGAATTAGTGAGTCAGTGAGTAAGTGTAACTGAGTCAGTGACTGAATGAGTGAGCGGCTGGGTGATAGAGTGACTTAGTGAGAGAGTGTGTGAGTAAATGAGCGAGTAAGTGAGTGAGTGAGTGACTGAGTCAGTGAGTGAGTGAGTTAGTGAGTCAGTGAGTAAATGTAACTGAGTCAGTGACTGAGTGAGTGAGCGACTGGGTGATAGAGTGACTGAGTGAGTGAGTGTGTGAGTAAATAGGTGAGTAAGTGGGTGAGTGAACGAGTGAGTCAACGAGCGAGCGAACGAACGATCGCGCGAGGGAATGAGTGAGTGGGTGGATGGGTGAGTGAATAATCGAGTAAGTAAGTGAATGAGTTAGTGAGTGAGTGAGGTAGTGAATCAGTGAGTAATTGTAAATGAGTCAGTGACTGAGTGAGTGAGCTACTGGGTGATAGAGTGACTGAGTGGGTGAGTGTGAGCGTGAATGGGTGGTTGAGTGAGTGAACGAGCGAGTGACTTGGTGAGTGAGTTAACGAGTAAGTGAGTGAGCGAGTATGCGAATGAGTAAGTGAGTGAGCGAGTGAGTGAATGAGTGTGTGAGTGAGTGAGAGAGTGAGTAAGTTGGTGAATGAGCATGCGAGTGATTGGGCAAGTGAGCGAGTGAAGAGTGAGAGAGTAACTGAGTGAACGAGTAAGTGAGTGAGCGAGTGAGCGAATGAGTGTGTGAGTGAGTAAGGTGGAGAATGAGTATGCGGGTGATTGGGCAAGTGAGCGAGTGAAGAGTGAGAGAGTAACTGAGTGAACGAGTAAGTGAGTGAGCGAGTGAGCGAATGAGTGTGTGAGCGATTGAGTGAGTGAGTAACTTGGAAAATGAGCATGCAAGTGATTGAGCAAGTGAGCGAGTGAAGAGGCAAGTGAGCGAGTGAAGAGTGAGTGTGTGAGTGAGTGAGCGTACGATGAATAAGCGAATGGGTGGGTTAGTGTATGTGCGGGTGTGTGTGTGTGGATGGGTAAGTGCGTGTATGTGTACTGGTGTGCGTGCGCTGACCTGTGTGTGTCTGAAGGAGTGTGTGTGTGTGTGTGTGTGTGTGTGTGTGTGTGGGTGTACCGTGCGTGTGCGCTTGCTTGGATTTCGTGCACGCGTGCGTGCATGTTGACGTGTGTGTTTGGATGTATGTATGTATGTTGATATTTACTATAGCTAGAGAACGACAACAGGACCGCACTTCAAATCTCGTGTTTAAGCCTGTTTTGAGTTCTCCTGGAGCGTATTAGGATTTAGCGGAGAGGCGGGGGAATTTGGTTTATCTATTATTTCTGAAACAACTGTATATTTAAGAGATATAAAATTACCAACATGTGCACTTTAAACATATCAATTAATTATGTTTTGCCCAAAAAACATGCTAACGTAAAATGTAAGTGTTAGTTAACAATCTGTCAATATCTAAATAATGATTAACTTTATAAGAAAATGCGTGTATATGTTTTTCAAAGAAAAATTAGTTTTAAATAGAGATTCTTTATAAAGTTCCTTAATATAAAGTAAACTAAGTATAAAAAACGTTTAAAAGGATTGAAAATGCTTAAATTGTATTATCTGTATTTTATAGAAGCGGGCGGCTTTGGAATTCGTTTTCCTCCCAACCTACATATACACATGTAGAGAGAGAAGGTTATGCAACCGAATCTTTTTCATATTGCTAAATCAATTTATTACCTCACTTTACAACGTTTGACGTTTTGAAATGTCGCTAATATCACTATTGCGCCTGTGCGTTTGCATATATAGGTGCGTGCGTGGGTAAGTGCGTGCTTTCGTGCGTGTATTTGATTGCGTGCGAGTGTGTGTGGGTGTGTGTGTCAGTGTGTGTGAGTGTGTATGAGTGTGTGTGAAATGTGAGCGTGGGATCGAGACTGCGTGTGGGCTTGTAAGTATGTCAGACTGCGTGACTGTGCGTGAGTGCGTATGAGAGTGCGGCCTGGTATGCAAGGGAAGCATCATCCCTCCTAGTAATCGAATATGTGAGGAGCATTTGACGCAAGTAAAGCCAAGAAGTAATGGAGATCACTCCTAAATCATTGGAAAAGGAACAGGCAACTACAGAAATCTTTACCAATAGTAATCTCGGAGAATGGCTCGGTAATGTCACTTGCATGAAAAAGACGCTTTGATTCGACTTCTTAAATTACAGCTTAACGGAAGATGGGTAATACATTTACCAGCTACACAAATAACACTTAGGAAACGCCCACATCGATGAAAGAAAGCTTAGCACTGAATCAAGCGGCGTGCTTTTAACTCTGTTCGAACTAGACTCTCATCAACGGAACTTACCTATATCTGTGGACTTTGGAGAACAAATAATGGGTATGCGGAAATGCAAGAATCTTAGAAAACCAGCGATCAAGCGGATATATCGAAGCAGTTGACGGACTATTTTGTGGTGACTACTGTAGCAATGGTGTCGCGGCAATATAAGTTATAATCTCCAAGCCAGAAAGCGAGATGAAGAAATTCGCCCAAGATAAAAATCTCGCTATTACTAAGAGTTAAAGGGTAAGAGACGTCATTTGAAAATCTAATGGCTCTAATTTAAGATCCTCATGCCAACGCAGGAAGTGAAAATATACCGACAGGCAATTCAACGATGAGGACAACAGCAGATTTCGTACTCTGACAGTAACACGTTTCATCATAGAAACGGTGAACGGGAAGTTTTTTTACTACAATTCCTGAGCACATTATCATAAACCTAATGACAACAGTAACTGGGATTCCAACCCGAGGGTGTGTGAGTGAAATCGGAATATCGTTTCTCTTTTTTCCAACCAAACCCGTGATTTTCGTTAGCTGATTTAAGAGTTACGCCCACTTTCACATCTACATATATGTGCCACTTGTATAGTAAGTTTGGTTGAAATCGGAGGAGTAAACGGTTACCTGCCATCCCACCTTTCTAGTCAGCTGATTTTAGATTTTCACTAAAATGTCTGGTTCTACGTTCAAAAGTGCATATGGACTAGCACTGTCATGTTTGGTTGAAAATTGAAGAGTTAAGGTTTTCTCGCCTTGCTAGCCAGCTTATTTGAGATTTCCACTCAAATGACTAGTTTTATGGTCAGAAGTACGGTTTGTAGAATATTATCAAGACTTACATTTTATTTTATTTACATTTTATCGTATCAGCTTGCTCGGGTTGAATTTTATGCTAGTATTACAGTAGACGATAGTGTTTCGTTATCAATGTATCAACATGATTATGTCGGTACGTTTTCTCTTAAAAATATTATTTAACTTTTTCATAATCAAAATGAAGTACAAGTTTTTTCGTGAAACTTTTAATGGATAGTATCGAGATAAGATAAGTCGATGGTTCCAAATAGGATGTGCATGCATTAACTCATTTTTGGGTATACTGTGGACAGACACTGGGTATGCGGGACTGACACCTGAAAAAGTTCACACTATGAATGATCTGCAGAAAATAATTAAGAAAAGAAACCTGGAGCGCTTAAAAAGGGTTTAAAAGATAGCATCGACATCCTCGACCTTCTCAATTGAAAATGGCATAGCGATGTATTGTGCAAGATATTGTACACCATCTTGCCAGAAGTGGTGACTTCCAACTGGGAAGGAACTCATAAGAGCACAAATCTATTCAAGACGTTCCATTTGTGGGAAGTATCATGTGTAGTTGCAGTACGTCTCCAACGATAATTCCATTAATGAAATAGTGTGTTGGAATTGCAAGTGTAAGATTGGTTCTCGAACAGTTGGGATATGCCAGCATATAGCATTCGTACGTGATAGTTTATATGCTTGTTAATATCATTAGATTAATCGAAAAAGCACTATACAGTAGATTTCCTTTTTCATGTCTTACGGTACTTCAGCCTCAGAGATTTGAAGACAATCTCCCAGTAAGAAGGGAATCAAGACCAAAGTGCTTCCATGACGCTAGAACCGAACTTGGGAAACGGAAGGCAGGCGGAACCATTGTACATGAACGGGAAGAAGAGTTTGAGGGTGAGTAATATGAATTAAGCCCTACGGCTGGTTCCTCATTATTTTGTCACAATACCGTTAATATGTTAAAATCAGTCTTGTTACGCCACAATGTGTAATTAGTTAATTTGATCCAATGTATCTTATCATATTTTACAATTTATCGCGTCTTAAATTCCGTTTCTACTTTTTCTTGCATTTTTTCATGGCCTTATTTGATACATGGTGTTTCCAACAAGGCCACGTGTTAGATGATGAAAAAAGCTCTATTAACTGACATTATTTTGTCTAAAACTGAAATATTTTGACAATACATTGCAAAAAAATTCAAAGTAACGGGAACCCAAAGGAAATTACTTCAGAATGACAGCTAAAGGTTTATGGGGTTTCAAACCCTTCACGTGGCCTTATTTGGGATAGGTACCTTATTGTGAAAACTGCTAAATTAATTGTAGGGGCAGAAAAAACGATCTTATTCTTTAAATGCTTTTTATTTATTCAGCATTTAACAATATTCTTTAAGAATTATTAGACCATTAGAAGCTTAAAAACAGATTAAAAGAATATATGAACGGAAGTAAATATCATGTTCACATTGATCCAATTATTTCGTGATACTTGAATTCAAGTGACTTGAGCATGAGTCTTTTGACTATCCTGAACACCACGCGCATAATACATCTTTACGTGGTAACTGTTAAAAGTTAAGTTGACCACTGAATGAGCATACAGTAATAAAGTTTGTCGGTCGTTGTTATACTGTTTCACCAACTTCAAGCTTAATCAATGGTAATAAAGGGTTTTTTATATTGAATGCACTTGCTCCCACTAATACATTACGAGAGCGTATTGTTTGTTTTCTTATAGAGATATTTTGTTTTTACAGTACTGTAATGGTTTAGTTTAATTCCAGCCCTCATCTATCTAGAAATTGCAAGAGATTGAAGCAACTTAATGAATCAGATATATGAAAAATTTATATCCAATATCTACAGAAACATGTTATTCAGGAGTTTCACAATTTTCATTACTGTTACTGTTTTGTGTGCTGTTACTTCTTATGCTTTACTGAGACAACTTCATCATAAACGTTACGTTAACTCACATATATGAATTACCAAATTTAATAAACTTCAATTACTACTTTTAATTTTGCCGTTTGCACTACGCTTGAAACATTAAACTTTCAATGTTCTTTCATATTTCTCGTAAACATCACGCTAATTGAATTTTATTCCGATAATCCTACGTCTAGTAAGCTACACCTCACTATGTACACTAATACTTTGTGTTATTCTCTAAAAGTATAATTCTTTTAAGCGACAACCTTTTCTAATAACATTTTTTTAGATTTAGTATACGTCAATAGATTATACAAACGATTAATTAAGATCACCAATCTGCCAATCAAAATTTAATTGTACTGTCACTTTTCATGATCTACTTATACCTGCCCTCCCTTTGTAAGTACGCTATTTTTTTTTCCTTCTTCCTTCCTCCAACTTTTGCATTATGCTCTACATTTAAGTATAAATATTTTAGTTTTTTATTATTTAATTCAATTTTATTATTGCTTAGATTTGGATAATTTGAATTTGAATAATACGTTTGGTGAAAAATTTTTAATTTCTAGTTATTTATAAAAATCGACCACCAGACTATAGTTAAAACACAAATTAAACAAATATACCCGGTCATTCTACTGCATACGAGTGCGGATAGGCATTACCATTCAACTTGTGTTTTTGCACTGCTATGAAGTAGAAGACGAATGACGTATGAATAAATACGTAACTGCCACTGAGCAAGATTCTTATTACCATTGACGTTTTATACACCTACTCAAAGTTGTAATGAACGATGCTATAAAGATAAATTACTATATAGATATATTAGAAAAATTTATGGACTATTTTAATCATCATATTAAAAGCAAGAGCTAAAACTGGAACTAAAATAAATATGGTACAAGCGGCACAAAAGGTTTTGTTAGTTACTGTGAATTTTAGTGAAATTAATTCCAAGTGTGGAAGTTTACCGCCCCAAATTACGAGTCATAGAACGTTGCATAGAACATAATTAATCTACACTGCTTGAGATGTATATCTAGAGATTTCTATATCTTTAAAATATGCAGCTGTCTCAGAAACATTTGAGAGAAACAAAAGCTGAGCCTAACAGACTTTCACTCCGCCACTGCATGTCTGCCAAAATCTGTTCCAGGACACGCACACACGCGCGCACGCACCCACGCACGCACGCGCGCACGCACACGCACACGCACACAGCACAAGCACACGCACACGCACACGCACACGCACACGCACACGCACACGCACACGCACACGCACACGCACACGCACACGCACACGCACACGAACACGCACACGCACACGCACACGTACACGCACACGCATACGCACACCACACGCACACGCACACCAACACACGCACCACGCAGCACGCCACGCACGCACCACTCCCGCACCCACGCACGTACGCACCACACACACAGACTCGCACATGCACACGTAAACGTACATGCGCGCGCACATGTATACACAAACGCACACCCACTTGCATTCACACACGCACACACGACACCACACGAACGCACACGCACACGCAAACGCACATGCACACGCACACACACCACCACACACACCACACACACACACAAACTCGCACATGCACACGCAAACGTACATGCGCACGCACACGTATCACACACGCACACCCACTTACATGTAACACGCGCACACACGCGAACGCACACGGACACGCACACGCACACTCACACCCACACACGCACGCACACACACGCACGCACACACGCACCCACCCACCACACATACACACAAACTCGCACATGCACACGCAAACGTACATGCGCACGCACATACACGCACACCTACTTGCATGCACACACGCACACACGCGAACGCACACGCACACGTAAACACACGCACACACGCACACGTACACACACACAACACACACACACACACACACAAACTCGCACATGCACACGCAAACGTTCATGCGCACGCACACGTATACACACGCACACCCACTTGCATGCACACACGCACACACACACACCACACACACACACACTCACACAACACACACACTCAAACTCGACATGCACAAGCAAACGTACATGCGCACGCACACGTATACACTCACGCACACCCACTTGCATGCACACACGCACACACACGCGAACGTACACGCACACGCACACACAAATGCACACACACCACACGCACACCACACACGCACGCTGGCACGCACGCATACAAACTCGCACATGCACACGCAAACGTACATGCGCACGCACACGTATCACACACGCACACCCACTTGCATGTACACACGCACACACGCGAACGTGCACGCACACGCACACTCAAATGCACACACGCACACGCACACGCACACGCACACCCACACCCACAGCACGCACGCACGCACGCATGCACGCATACAAACTTGCACATGCATACGCAAACGTACATGAGCACACACACGTATACACGCACGCACATCCACTTGCATGCACACACGCACACACACGCGCGAACGCGCACGCACACGCAAACACACACGCACACGCACACGCACACGCACACGCACACGCACACGTACACGCACACGCACACGCACACCACACGCACACGCACACCAACACGCACACGCACGCACGCACGCACTCCCGCACGCACGACTCCCGCACGCACGCACGCACCCACACACACAAACTCGCACATGCACACGTAAACGTACATGCGCGCGCACATGTATACACAAACGCACACCCACTTGCATTCACACGCACACGCACACACACACGAACGCACACGCACACACAAACGCACTTGCACACGCAAATGCACATGCACACGCACATACACACCCACCACACACACACACAAACTCGCACATGCACACGCAAACGTACATGCGCACGCACACGTATCACACACGCACACCCACTTACATGTACACACGCACACACACGCGAACGCACACGGACACGCACACGCATACTCACACCCACACACGCACGCACACACACGCACGCACACACCCACCCACACACACATACACACAAACTCGCACATGCACACGCAAACGTACATGCGCACGCACATGTATACACACACACCCTCTTGCATGCACACACGCACACACGCGAACGCACACGCACACGCAAACACGCGCACGCACACGCACGCGCACACACACACGCACACGCACACACACACACACACAAACTCGCACATTAACACGCAAACGTACATGCGCACGCACAAGTATACACACACGCACACCCACTTGCATGCAAACACGCACACACACACTCCACACACACACACACACTCACACAAACACACACACTCAAACTCGGACATGCACAAGCAAACGTACATGCGCACGCACACGTATACACTCACGCACACCCACTTGCATGCACACACGCACACACGCGAACGTACACGCACACGCACACACAAATGCACACACACACGCACACGCACACCCACACACGCACGCAGGCACGCACGCATACAAACTCGCACATGCACACGCAAACGTACATGCGCACGCACACGTATACACACACGCACACCCACTTGCATGTACACACGCACACACGCGAACGTGCACGCACACGCACACTCAAATGCACACACAGCACACGCACAGCACACGCACACCCACACCACACACGCACGACACGCACGCATGCACGCATACAAACTTGCACATGCAACGCAAACGTACATGAGCACACACACGTATACACGCACGCACATCCACTTGCATGCACACACGCACACACACGCGAACGACACGCACACGCACACAAACACACACACGCACACGCACACGCACACCCACACACGCACAGCAGCACGCACGCACACACACACTCGCACAGCACACGCAACACGTACCATGCAGCACCGCACACGCATCCACACACGCACCACACACACAACTCGCATGTACACCGCACACACAGCGAACGTGCACGATACACAACGCACACTCAAATGCATCACACACGCACACGCACACACGAACGCACACGCACACACACCACTGCACACGCACAGCACGCACAGCACGTCACACCCCATACACACAACTCGCACATCACACGCAAACGTACATGAGCACACACACGTATACACGCACGCACATCCACTTGACATGACACACGCACACACACACGACGCGAACGCGCACGCACACGACAACACACACACCACACGCACACGCACACGCACACGCACACCACACAACTGCACTGCACAGCAAACGACACGCACACAGAACACACGCACACTGCACACCACACGCACACACGCACGCACACGCACACGCAAACACACGCACACGCACACACGACACACACACACACACCACACAACACAACTCGTCACAATTCATGCACACGCACACGACACACGCACACCCACTGCACACACAGCACACACACTACACACACACACTCACACAACACACACACCAAACTCGACATGCACAGTAAACGTACATGCTGCATTCCACGTATACACTAGCACACCACTTGCATGTACTACACGCACAACACCGAACGTACACGCACACGCACACATAATGCACACTACACACAATCATCACCCATCACGCACGCAGGCACGACTGCATACATTTACCGCACATGCACCAAACGTTTATGCATGCACACGCAACACACGCACTATTTCCACTGCAGTACACACACACACACGCAACGTCACAACCTAACTCAAATGCACACACACCATATGCACAGCACCCACCACCACCACACACCACACAACAAACCACACACAAATACATGGCACCAGTATACACCACCCTTGCATGCACACACACCAACGCACACACACAAATGCACACACACACACACACACACCACCACGCAGGCACGCAACAAACCGCACAGCACGCAAACTACATGCCACACACCACCTCCACACACGCGAACGTCACGCACTAACACACCCACAGCACAACACCACACCACCACGCACGCAGCACGCAAAAACTCGCACACACAAACGTGCCACACGTATACCACCATGAAACACCACACCCATGCCACCAAAACACACGCACGCAGCACGCACACGCACACACCACACACACACACCACCACCCCACACCACGCACCCACACCACCACACACCAACCACACACGCACAAGACATCCACGCAGAACGCACCAACACACACACACAACCACACGAACCACGTATTGTTAATCAATAAGATGCATACCAAACGAAAGCAAATAATTTACATAAATATTAAGGGACGTGTACGTTTACCCAAACAACATTATCACCAACCACGCATTATTTCCCGAAACAACAAAACCTTTCAAACAATAAACAATTAACATTGGGAATGCATATATTTTCAAGATTAGTACTATGGAAGTCGATTTTACTTGTAAAACATCAACTTATCGATTTATAAATAATCACAAAAGTACGTAATGCCCTCTCTGGTACGTTGAAAGATCTTTTAGCCATAAACCTGAAATATATATTGAAATGATTGAGATATTAATAATTGTTTATATTTTTGACGTTAAATAATTTCAATTAGGGATAGAGTTCATTTCGCTTTATCGCTTATTGTTGGCAAATAAAATAAACATAATTTCACCTTTGATGTAATTTTGATTGCGTTTACACGTAATCGTGAAATCATGAAAATTTTTACTTTTAATATAAAATGTTCTTTGTGAAATAAATTGCAAATTATAATAATTGGATGGTATATGAAACAGACCTTAGTTGAAGTTGCATAATCACACATGCGTAGCGTCCTATATGAATTAAAATGCAGCCTGTCAAAAATGTCATTAAAAGATCTTAAATAAGTGAGTTCAATTATGTTTTGTTTAAAATTAAAATTGAAAAGTTGATAATAACCCTGGTTCATTTACCTTAGAGATATTTATACCATGTTATCGCACAAACATTTACACATATACTCAATAAACACATATATAAAGGAAATCGAACGAATGATCAAAACGATTTAATGGGTTATGATTTCACTCACATGTGTATCTGCATATTCCCAAAGATGTTTTCATTTGGCTGGTTCCATATTAATATCGTGGGTAGACTTCTTCTCATGTGTAGCCGATGATACTGCTCTGTTGTTCATAATGTTGCTGCATAGATTTCCATACTTCATCCAAGTCCACTTTGTGGATGAACGACTTTTCTTGGTGGTAATTGTGATGTTACGTAAAATTACTTATGTAGTTTCAATTAATCACAGTGTTTTAAATCGTATATTATTTATATGTTGTTTTAGATGTTTACAAAACTTTTAGATTTTAAAATTATATTTTATGTTCATATATAGTTCATATTTAGTTTGTTAATAACTATGTGTCGCTTCAAAAAATAAACATCCAATTCAGAGAACTGAATAATTTTATTAACATAAAAAAAAACAAAAACACATCAACCGAAATATGAACACGTAATCGAATCGAAACAAATTTATTATAATCGACAATTATATCGGTAACCTAACTTTTAAATTTAATCGTAGGTTAAAACAATTGTTATTGACCGC
Organism: Vesta saturnalis; assembly: GCA_036346205.1. Taxonomy (NCBI): domain Eukaryota; kingdom Metazoa; phylum Arthropoda; class Insecta; order Coleoptera; family Lampyridae; genus Vesta; species Vesta saturnalis. The sequence goes on along the minus strand of JARFJB010000370.1, from coordinate 1,747,087 downwards.
GTTTCAAAAATCCGATAATATTAACGTAACTTAAAACTTACATGTTAACACCAACACTATTAACACTTTTACTTGTTAGTTGTGAAAATTAAAAATTGTAAGAGTTGTAAGAGAGCGAGAAATCAGGAGCAATTCCTTTTATACTTTTCTGTTAGCTACCAAAATTTCAACTTTTTCTGTACCATACACACAAAGTATCTAAGCCTCTGATTGGTCTAAACAAAATTGTTAACTTAACTAAAATACAAATTATGCTATAACTTTCTTAAAATAAGTCGGATTTACTTTTTGAAAACAGATTCGGAATCAGGGCAAAATTCCGCATAAAACGATACCTCACAAGCCCTAGTTTGCTTCGACACTGTGCAATTTGACAATTTATAATCTAATTTTACTTATATCTAAGAAACTCTATATTTTACACCTAAACTAATTACATATTCGTAATCTACACGAAAAACTGTATCAGAACACATTTATTTCAAATCATATAACTTAATTTTAACAGAAATTCCTTTTTCATATTGTAATTTTAGGTAGTTAACCCCTTTTCTAATTTTATGTTCATATACCTTATTGTAAATTTCTTTATGAAAACGATGAAAACCTTCTATTAATTACTCTTATAATTTATTTTAAGCTTAAATTATCCTACAAAACTATAAATTTGCAAAATCCTTAAAATTAATACTTAACCTTATTTATTACAATTTTACTCATAACTTGCGTTTACAACGTCCCAATTTCTTGAAATGTTATTTTATGATGTTGTTATAACTTTCTTTAACATCAGTACTGTTTACTTTCACTGTATAGTCTAAAACTTTGTCAATTCAGAAATCCATACTTATGCAGATTTTGTACACCAAAAGTATTTTTATGTTAAATATCCCAATGTAGAAATGTTGTTCATGTTCTAATTAATGTTTACAACGCACTACCACTTCTCCTGTACTTTTTGTACGACAGATACAACCGGTATCAACACAACGTTTTGAGTTTCTGTTACTGCGCACGGTAGCGTAAACAGTAAAATTGTATCGAAGATGGATGCTAGATGATAACACAGCACTGGGTGTTTTATGTAAAAGTTCAGTAATAATTACTCTAAATTTGGTTTAAATATGTGCACAAAATATTAGCTAATGGTTTGATCAAATTATAGCAGTTCTACTTTAGTGAAATTTTTACGATAGGTAAATGGATTTGGATATCAATATGACACTGATGTAACAAAGGTAAACGGTTTATTGAAAATTCCTTGTAAAATGGTTAATTTAAATGCACTGCTGTGTAGATGCTGTATTGATCCCTGCTGAAGGCAGCGTATAACGTATTATAGGTTCGAAAGTAATCTCAGCAATACAATGTTTAGTTATACATGCGATAATGGAATAATTTGACCTGGTGACGAGTATTTAGCCTTATTATAGCTTAAACCCAACGATAACAAGGCAAAAGAACTTGAAGCTACCATAGATATTCATTCATATAACGTTATTTTACCTCTGTAGACCGAAGACAAGCTCTGTGTGATGATTTAACACGATCTAGTTAAATTATAATTCTTTTAACAGTATTTAATTTTGGTATTTTAAGCCGGAAAGAGAAATTCTAATTACAACGAAGTTGAAAGGAGCAGAGCACACTTACCAACTTTTTGTGCAAGTAACGTTTTTTTACACCCGCATCAAAAAGGTGTTTTCTATCGAAGAAAACAGCAACCAGAGAAATTTTTCTACAATGTATTCACATCACACAAACTGGCCCTTTTAGAAAAACCACACCTTAGGAAAAAGGTGTTGAACAGAATTTTCTCATCAAATTTGGTTGTAATAAAAATTGTTACCCAGATTTATTTCAACAGAGAATTTTTAATATGTGAAGTATTTAATGGTACCACCATTTAGTTTTCATTCATCAAAATAACAGATATCTGTAAAAGGTATGAATTTGAAAGGAATCAGAATCTACGTACATCCGATAGATGGCACTAGTAGGTTTATTTAGAACTTTTAATAAAGTAGAAAAGTACTTACGGTAAAGAAACAATTTAATCAATTGTGAATTGCAACGGAAATGGTAAAGGCAATAAATACAAACAATTTAGATCATTATGGTAGAGAAATAAGTAACGAGTAATCATTAAATAACAATCCTCAATGTTTAATCAATAGATACCTGCTGAGTTTTGTTTTTCAAACAGTAATCAGAGAAAATTTTAAAGTCGATACGAAGAGATCCGATATCGATTTTTGCGCTTTACAGATCCCCCCTCAGCAAAATGGATACCACGGTAGAGGAATCACACAGACAAAGGTAATAGAAGAAAGAAAACAAAAGAATGTAAAGGAAGAGAAGAGTTTGAGTTATATACTCTGGACAAAAATCTTTAAAATCCCATTAATTCCAACCCCGTTCCACGCCCAACCCCATATATAGATAAGCAAAAATCCCAATCCCCACTTATTAACCCAATCTGAGAAGACAACAACTAAAACGGAAGGATGTCCTTTGGAGGATTTAAGAAGAGGACCGACCATGTCATGACATATGATTTGCCAAGGTTTAGTAGATTTAGCTCTTGGTGCTAGAAAACCAGGTGGTGCGGACTGCTCGACTTTATGTTCAGAACAGACAGAACACTAATGTATGTAGCGAACGAGATCTGCATGAAGTACAAGCCAGTAATAATGCACAGAAATGCTAGCAATAGTTTTAGTAACCCCAAAGTGACCAGATGTTGGAAGATGATTTTCAGACAGAATTCATTTGAGCTGTTCTCTAGGAATGACTTTTCCAATCAGTTAAGGAAGAGCCAGAGGACGAAAATTTGGAACCTTTATAAAGCAAACCGTCCTTTACGAATCAAGAAGTGAATTTTCAAGGGAATTTAGAGACCATCCATCATGGACAGGTAAAGTAACTAGAGAAGTCAAAGTAGGAGTAATACAGTCTATTTTAGGAACGGATCTAGAAAGAGTATCAGGAACAATGTGTTCTTTTTCTTTCCGATGGATGATAGTGAAACTAGGTTGCTGTAGACAAATCGCCCATCGACAGAGTCGTTCAGTAGGACTTTCTAATTTATTAAGCCAAATCAGCGAATGGTGGTCAGTAATGACAGTAAAATGAGAACTCTCAATATAGGGACGAAATTTTTCTATGGTCCATATTACAGCCAGACTTTCTCTTTCTCGGTGATGGAATAGTGACGATCAGATTTAGATAAGGATCGGCTAATATAACTGATAATTTTTTCCCCATTAAAAAATTATTGACATAACACCAAAGTCAGATGCATCCGTTTCAATGACGAACGGTTGTGTGAAATTAGGACAAGAAAGTATAGTAGCTGACACTGAATATTCTTTTAAAGAAGTGAATGCCGTTTCGCATTCAGAAGACCAGAGGAACGGAGTATTCTTTTTAGTAAGCGAGGTCAAAGGTTTTATAATAGAAGATAAATTTGGTATGAAACGGCGATACCACCCCGCCATACCGACTAAGCGACGTATGTCCGAAACATTTGCCGGAACAGGTATAGAGAGAACTGCAGATACTTTATCTGGATCTACTAAGAGTCCATCCTTATTTACTACATAACTTAAATATTTTAGTTTGGAACGGCAGAAATGACATTTATCCTGTCTCAAACAGAGACCTCCAGAAGACAGACATTGAAATACTTTTTGTAAAACTTCTAGGGGTTTTTCGAAACTTGGTATAGCCAAAACAATGTCGACAAAATAAGCGAAACAGTAGGGTTCTAAGTCTCTCTCCAAAACATGATCAATTAATCCTTGAAGAGTATCCGGTGAATTGTGTAGGCCAAAAGGCATCCTAGTAAATTGAAAAAGTCCACGTCCGGAAACGGTGAAAGCAGTAATAGGTTTCGAATCCTCGGACAGACGAATCTGCCAGTAAGCTGAGAGAATATCCGAACTAGAAAGGTAATGTGCATCCCGTGAACGGTCCAGAATAGAAGAAATGTAGGGCAAGGGATAAGCATCCTTTTCCGTTACAGCATTTACCTTGCCAAAGTCCACACAAAAGCGATAAGAGTCGTTTTTCTTTTTGACCAAGACAATTGGGCTAGAACACGGTCTATTAGAAGGCTCTACTACACCCGATTGAAGCATAGCGTCAAATCGGCATTAGCTACTTGTTTTAAAGGAGGAGATAGTGGATAATATCGCTGTTTAATTGGTTCATCAGTAGTTCAAATTACATGTTGTACTAGTGTAGTACATCCCAACTTATCAGAATTTGTAAAAGGGTTATCTAGCAATGTTTTTAGAGAAGATTTTTGAGCCAAAGGGAAGTCAGAGAAAAAAACTTAAGTGTTCAGAAGAAATAGATTCTACATAAGTAACGTTACTAAATGTCCACTGTCCATTACGAACATCAGGGCCGCAGTTTATCGTCTTCCAAAAATCGATACCCAACCTTAATTTATGGGGTACTTCAGGCATCACTAATACATCTAACATAATTGTTTTAGACTCTACAGTTATTGCTAAAGTAAGTTGACCTAGAATGTTGCAAGTGATACCATTTGCAAGGGTACATGCAGAAAACGAACTCATGGATAAAGATAAACTTGAACTTTGTAATATTTGCCAATCCGAATTTCCTAAAATAGTGCGAGAAGCCCCAGACTCCAAAAGACCCTGAAAAGTGTAATAAAAAATTTTGACGTTAATATATGATCGTTCATCATTACGGACACTAGCGAAGATATAGTCAAGAAGGTACACCGGAGAATGTAGCTTTCGAGATTAAAAATAAGATAGAGTCCTCTCCTCGGTTAGAAAATTCATTAGTTAGTTTAAAGGTCTAGATACACACATTGGGCTTACCACACTATAACTATGTTTATTTTGTGGTTGTGGACAACGTGGTGAAGTATGTCCTTATCAACGTAAAGGTATAAAGTGCTCTTAACACATTTACCGATAGAAGGTAAGAGAGTAACATAAGACACGTCAGTACCCTGCAGCGTATTGAGAATATATATTAAAGCTTTTGTATGCTGACACAAATACATCCGAATAAATCTATGAAAATACAGTTCACTCAAAAACTAAGAATACCAAGAATACCAAGTTAGCCCCGTATTCTGCCATATTTCTAAAGTTAATCAGATGTAATCACTTTTAAATATGATCACGCTTATTTGTGATAACCATATGATCAGATTTCAAATTGCATAGTGAGCACCATATAACTTAGGGGTTTAATAATACCCTCTTTATGTGTCCACTGGTGAACAGTATTAGAAATTTATGAGTAAATAGGTTTGTAGCTGCATGCAAAAGGTACCGGAGCAGATGTTTTAATTTCAGTGTACATGTCAAAATAACTAAGCAGGCGTTGAAACAAAAATGAATAATATCTGTCCACTGCTTTGGCTGTCACAATTTGCAAGTTGTATATTGTGCTGTTAAAAGAGTTTCTAATTATTTTTTAGTGTCGGAAAGTTGCAAAATAGTGGAGTTGGAGTTCAATATTTTATGCCACCTCTCCTTTGCAGGGGTCAACGTCAGTTGTCTAGTGCCAATGAAAATAAAGCAAGACTTATCACCCACAGAAGGTGGATTGTGGAGGTTAGAAATGGTCAGTTAAAATCGATTTTTGAATTCCTTAAAAATAATGTATCAGTTCACCACGACGTACACTTAGGTGATTTCTATAGAATTGCTGGTGGCCTTATTAATAGATTCCATACCTTGATTGATATGAAAGGACTGGTATAACTTTCCAAACAAATGTTAAACCAGTTACACGAGGCCAACTTTGTCGAAGACAGAGTTGAGGCAGAAAATCTTCGTTTTTGAAATGCTCAATTGGTTTTGCTACATCATAATGATGTTGATGAGTTTCTCCACTTTAGTATCGACTATTTGATATGCTTCACAGGGATTTACCATGTGTACTTATCGGCAGCATACATTCAAGGTGATCTTCACAGAGAGGGAATAAAATTTTTGAATTGGATGAATTACTGGCGCAACAAAATTTTTTGAGATTGCTGGTTTATTCTAGGCTCAGAAACGATAGAAAACATGCGTTATGGATAATACACAATAATGGTAAAAACGTTCAAAATCGACCTATTCATAATTAATAAGTATAATTTTTGAATGTTTAAACAAAAATAACTAACGCAGTGAAGATGGTGTAATTTTTAACACTTGGAATACACTTATTTTCATACTACTTTCATATTTATTAAATAAATCCGGAAATTGCTTAAAAGTATTAGGTTGGGTTATTTTTTATTATCAGAGGTGTCTTTGAAATGTAAAGAGAGATTGCTGACAGGTCAGATAGCTAAGGCAGGGTGCTTGCTCTTAAAATAACGAAAAGCATCAGCAGAATAGAACTGACGCACCTACGCGTTCGTTTTCTAGCGGTAGTTGGAAGTTGGGTATGATCATCTAGGCTCGTCTGGCGTGTACAACTCAGAGTGGGAACGACTACAGCGCATCCATTGCTTTCGTCTCCGTGCATACAGTATTGAGTGAATTCGGTTTCGATTTTTTAATAGTTAACAATAATGATCATGCCAGACCGGCTCATTATGACGTGACCACACCCCACACTTTTAATATTATATTAAAGTATCAGTGATAAAAAGGTCTTTAAAACACGGCGCGCCGGAGTGCTCGAAATAGAGTGTGTTTTAAAGACCAGTTATCCACGAATACTCTACGCTATTTTTTTTATTGTTGCACCTTGAAATCATAAATACTAGTATTATTACTACAAAAAATGGAACTAATAATGTAAAATATGTAAATAAAAGTTAATGTACCTGACAATACTAACTATACTTTCTATATTCATTTATAAAATTAAAAGTGTTAAGTAATATTTAAATAAAGGTTTTGAATTTGTTAGTAATACTTTATTTGACGTTACAAGGTACTTCTGTCAGATTAGTAATCAGAAAATTGTCATTTAGACTTCACGTTTCTTGAGTTGTTGATGTTGCCGTGGTAACTTTAAAAAACGCGCGTTTTTGAAAGTTTGATTTAAACACGCTAAGGCGTGCTTTAAATAGGTAAAATGGGGCTCAAATAAAAAAAATGATTGTGTATGTTTGTAATTTGATATAGTTTCATGCAATATTATAGGTTTTCTTTTTTTTTTCGTTAAAAAAGTTTAGTCCTTAAAAAACGCCTTCCTAGCTTATTCACCCCTCAGCAATTGCTTGACCTTGTACCCAATATATTCGGACTGGAAAAGCTTATACTCTAACGAAACATGGGTATAAGATCTGTTACACGAAGCAATGACGTAAGTAGCTATAGCTGTACATACTAGAACCACAGTATAATAATAATTATTATTATACTGTGCTAGAACAACTTATTTGAAATTATTGCCATTTACCTTCCAGCGCGGCCTGAAACCAATCGGCGACGGCAGCAGTTTAGAAAGAGATAATATTCTTAACATTGGATAATTAAAAAAACAAACATGTAGGCAGAATTTTATTCATTTGAAAATAAAACCGAACTTTATAAAAAGTTAAGTGAACAAGTAATAATGTTTAGAAAGATTTTAACGATGTAACAAAACCTAACTACCCCATATCACTCAGTGAGTGTTAGAATATTGGGATGTGTGACATAATTGACCAGTTCGGGAACCACGAGTTGTTACCATAACCACAACACCCTAAACAGGTTTACATAGCAACCTACAAACGGAACAACATTAAGTGAACGTAATTCACTACTCTTATTTCAAACTTTTTGGGTTTTTTTAGTGGTGTACCTTTGTATTTATACAGATCTGAAAGTTTTGGTAACACTTACAGTTATCTGCATCAATAGTATTACGGTCTTTTAGAATTGTTTAAGTTATTGAAACCAACTTATAAAATACGAAAAAGTAAAAACGCAAATATAATCCTGCTATTTATATAACAATTTGATCAAAGACTAATAGTTAGAAATGTCATAATCAAAAATCAAATTTAACAAAACTTAATAGATACATGTGATGTAAGCGTAAAGCTGTGAAAAACTTTAATTTGAAATCGATAAAACCTTCACAAACAGAAAACGTTTCACCAATTAAAATAATCCAGTCAAATCTAACAAAGCAATAGCTTTTTTTAATAAATGTTAAAAGTGTTATTTTAGAGTGAAAACAGAATGCAGTACGTTTTATATAAATGTTAACTTTAATTTTAATTTCAACTACATACGTTAAATTATAGTGCTGTGGCAATTCAACATATAATTGCATTTACTTGAAGATTTAGGAAAAAACAGCATAAAGCTAGACATACCAAAAGTAATGAAAAAAAATTATTAACTAATCGCTTAGTATTATCAGGGCCTGCGGCTAACTAGGGTCTTAATAAGTTTAAAACTCTTTCATATCTGCCAATATTTCGGAGCGTTTATTTTGTTCCTTTATCAAGGCTTCTACAATAAAACAACGTTAGAATAAGTTAAGTACTTACGTCATTACTTACATCTAAGTTATTTTGTGAAAACTAGCGTATTGTGCTTAATAGATTATTTTACTTATATTTTAATTCGAGGGCCACTTTTATTTGAATCAGAATCATTATTTTCTAACCAACTCATTTTTTTTTGTGGACACCATCTTTGATTTGTACATAAAGACATCCCTATTTTATTGCGAATCCAAAAATGTATCACACTTTATGTTTTGTATTATCCTTAATTTAACAATTTCATTTTCTGCGATTGGTTTATCTAGTTACGAATAACTTCAAAATTAATGACAACAAAAGTACTCAACCAATGCTTAAGATTTAAGCTATTTTGTTAGTAAACTTATTAAGAAATATCAATAATAAAGAAATGCTTATGGCTAATTTTTATTTGAACACGAAACTAAGAAACTAATTAACTAAGTTGATCAATTAAGAACAAATAACAACAAATAAATGTATTTAGAGAACTATGTAATCAAATTTACGGTAAGTGTTCGAATATCGAACCATTTTGCCATGTACATAGTTGAATTCGTATTCGCATGTTACTTTAATAGTACGGGCTGGAATGCGTTCGAATTTAACTAAAACACTATTTAATTTAATTTAAATTTAATTGCCCTCCATAGATAGTAATCTAAGGGGGATAAATCGGGCGATCTCGCCGGCATTCAACAAGACCACGATTGCCGATCCGTTTATTAGGAAATAGTTTGTTTAAACATTGCCTAACATTAGCTGCATTGTGTTGTGGAGCACCATCCTGTTGCCACCATACGCCTTGAACATTCATTAAGTTAAAAGATGTAACAGCCAGGTTCTCAAAAAATTTAATGTCTTTCTGCATTAAGAGTTCCTTGGCAGATATACGGACCTTAAATCGATTATTCCATAAGACAACCCAAACATTGAAACCAAATCGTTGCTGATTTCTAATTTGTCTATTCTGTCGAGGATTTTCTATCGACCAGAATTGTTCATTATTGCGGTTGAATATCCCTAAATTAGAAAAGTAACACTTTCATCAGTCCATATAATCTTATTTAGAAAATTTCTGTCTTCATTATTTCGTTAATGCAACCAGTTGCAAAAACGTAAACGCTTATTGCGTCTCCAATATGTAATAGCTGGCTAACGTGTATTCTGTAGGGTATAAAATTTGCGTTTTTGAATGTTCTCCAAACTTTACTTTGTGGTAATTGAATATTAGTACTTATTTCGCGAGTGGACCTAATTACAAAATATTTTAAGGTTATTTTAATCATGCAGGTTGAAAAGTTCGCTTCTCGAAGTATGGCTTCTCCAGTTACTTCAGAAATTCTTGTGCCATAATTATTTGTAGGTTTTTGAAAACTACCGTATTCTACTAAATTTTGATGTAATTTTAAAAAGTAAGTATGATTTCGTTGCCGCCTCTCTGGACATACTTGCAAATAACTTGCACTTGCATTCTTCCCATTTCTATTGTTCAAATAGCAAATTTTTATCATGTCACAACATTATTCATTTGTAAAATTCATATTTGCGTGACATAAGAGAACAAAATAAATAAAATGGCATTATTTCTCGCTAGTCAATTGTTTTAGTTACAGGTAATGGGGTTACCAATGAGAGTGACTGCCAAATTAACAAAAATCACAACAAATTAAATTGTTAAATTAAAAATAATGGAAAGCATTCTTGGATTCGCAATATTTTTTTATGTAAAAATCAAATATGGCGTCCATAAGACAAAATAGTGATCCTGATTTATGCAAAAAAATCTACCTGGATAGTTGAATGCGGAATAAAAAGTGGCAATGAAAATTTTTTACAGATTTGAAACATAATTGTAAATAGAATAGTTATAACGAAACCGAAAATTTTCAGTTTTTTTTCAGATAAAACACAAACGCATCGAAGTATTTCAAATTATTAAACAGCGACCAGTTTTACCACTTTCCCAAATTTAAACATATATCCTAGCTCTTATAATAAGCGAGATCCCCATTGTGGCCCTCGAATTTGAATCAGTCTATATATACAGGGTGACCCAAACTCGATGGCCAAAACGAAAACAGCTGATTCCTCTGACCAAAAGGAACAAAAAATTGTTAATACAGGGTGTGTCTATTGTTGATGGTTTCCAAGATGTTAACTTCTTCTTAATTTTTTCTATTTCGTGGACTTATTTTTTAAATCACGCTGTATCTTCCAAACTAGAAGAGTTACAAGAAAACACATTAGGAGAAATTTGTAGAAGATGAAATTGCCTTAACGAATATTGAATTCATTCGAGACAAACTGATCATTCAACATTTTTAATGGCATAATGAATTCAGAAATGATTTTTTTTCAAATCCCAAGACAAATTTCCAAGAGGAATATTTTTCCAATAGAGATGGATTTGATACATGGCCGATAAAGGAAAAACTTCCTTTTTTCATAAGATTCACAACGATATGAAAAAAACTTATGGTTGACGTACTAATTACTGAATTGTTACAGGAATACACATCAGGAAAAACTTTTAGAGCATAAAATTACCTTCAAAAATATGGTAGAGTAGATGAGAATTGACGATTTGTCCCTCACTTTTCAATCAATCTGTACATTTACGGCAAGAAATGCGTCTCCTTTCCTGACCGTAGCAACGACTTGACATTAGTAAGTTAGTTGTCAAAATTTGTTTGCTATTACAGTTTTGCTGATTTCAATACGAGTTCTTTCTGTTGTAGTGATATTGTCTCTGTGTTATCAGCCGACTTGATCTATGAATTCTTTCAATAAGCTCTTCCCTGGTTGTTGGTTGAGTGCTGTAGACCAACTCCTTGAGAGATCCCCAGAGGAAGAAATCCAGAGGGGTGAGATCTGGAGATCTTGGAGGCCACGCCACTGTACCACCTCTTCCAATCCAACGTTGGGGATAATGTTCGTTTAGCCAATCTCTCACACCTCTTCCGCAGTAGGCAGGACAACCATCAAGTTGAACCCACATATCTGCTCTTATTGCCAATGAAACCTCCTCCATCAATTCAGGGAGGTTTTCTTGAACGAAATTAAAAGAATTCACTGAATTGACTCTATCTGGCAGAATATATGAACCAATAAGTTGATTGTTGAGTAAACCAACCCAAACATTAACTTTGAACTGGTGTTGAAAGCTATTTGGTCTCATAGTATGTGGGTTCTCATGTGCCCAGACGTGCGTGTTATGGATATTGAAGATACCTGACCTTGTAAAGGTGGCCTCATCCGTCCACAAGATTGCTTTTTGGAAACCTCGATCATTCCTAACTGAATTGAGATACCATTGGCAAAACTCAATCCGCCGACCTAGATCTCCATCTAAAAGTTCTTGAACTCCCGTCACGTGATACGCACGTCTTCCGTCAGCCTTAAGAGTTCTCCGTATTGTTTCTCGTGGCATCTGCAATACATTGGATGACCGCCGCAAGCTAGTCTCAGGATTTGCTTCGAAATGCTGGATTACGTCGTCAATCCTCTCAACATTGTGAAATTCCTCTTGATCTCTTAGGATCCTAAAAGATCCTCTCTCTCTTAGAGCAGTGTGTACTCTAGAGAAAACTCTCCTTTCTGGATGAATTCTTCTTGGGAAAGCAGCTGCATACAGTCTAGCAGCCTCACTCGCATTACCTTGGGCAACACCATAATAATAATAAATATCGGCATATTCTTCATTTGAAAACAAGACTCAGGAAGGAAAACACGACAACGAACAAGAACAATAATAATAACAAGAACAAGAACGACTCAAAGACTAAATTACAATATCACTACAACAGAAAGAACTCGTATTGAAATCAGCAAAACTGTAATAGCAAACAAATTTTGACAACTAACTTACTAATGTGAAGTCGTTGCTACGGTGATGAAAAGATACCAGTAAAGGAGACGTATTTCTTGCCGTAAATGTACAGATTGATTGAAAAGTGAGGGACAAATCGTCAATTCTCATCTACTCTACCATATTTTTGAAGGTAATTTTATGCTCTAAAAGTTTTTCCTGAGGTCTATTCCTGTAACAATTCAGTAATTAGTACGTCAACCTTAAGTTTTTTGCATATCTTTGTGAAGCTTATGAAAAAAGGAAGTTTTTCCTTTATCGGCCATGTATCAAATCCATCTCTATTGGAAAAATATTCCTCTTGGAAATTTGTCCTGGGATTTGAAAAAAAATCATTTCTGAATTCATTATGTCATTAAAAATGTTGAATGATCAGTTTGTCTCGAATGAATTCAATATTCTTTAAGGCAATTTCATCTTCTACGAATTTCTCCTAATATGTTTTCTTGTAACTCTTCTAGTTTGGAAGATACAGCGTGATTTAAAAAATAAGTCCACGAAATAGAAAAAATTAAAAAAAAGTTAACATCTTGGAAACCATCAACAATAGACACACCCTGTATTAACAATTTTTGTTCCTTTTGGCCAGAGGAATCAGCTGTTTCGTTTTGCCATCGAGTTTGGGTCATATTATATATATATATATATATATATATATATATATATATATATATATATATATATATATGAATAACTTGTGACAAGGTCCGTTATATCTGTTATTATAGGAGATACCAAAAAAGTTATTTGTAAAAATAGGACGTAGCTGTAAGCTTCACATTTTAAAATTAGTTACAAATTATACATGGTCTTCCATGTTCCATGTTTTTTTAAATGAAACACCCTGTATTTTACTTTAAATTTAAAATTCGCTTCACTTTTTCGTTACAAGAATATAAAGTTATTATGTGTTATACAGGGCATTTAAAAAGTTATAACCAAATTTCAATGAAAATCGAAACAAGTTCAACGCCCTGTACAATTTAAAAGGGGTTCAAGAGCAATGATCTGTTGTAGCCATAGTTTTTAAATGAGTGTCAAAATTCATAAAAATGATTGATTTTGCTAATGCTCTTTAAATCTAATACAGGGTAAGTCAAAACACAAATTCATTGTTTGCTCAGTATTTTTAAATGCACCACCTTGTATTTTATATTACCATCATAAACTACAGTCAATTTAGTTTAATTTATCATAAGTACTTCCTATACCTAAACTTAATAGTTTTGGAGATATTCTAAATTGTATCGGAAAAAGGGTTATTGCATCAATTAAATTTATTGTTTTTATTTACTTTACTATTTACAAATATCTTAAAGTAACACACAAAAAATAATTTAAAAAAACATTAAATAAAGAAATTGTTATTTTTATCGTAGAAGGTGTTCGAAATGAGCTCCTATATCATTACAATGGAGATTGCTATGAAGATATGTGTCACAAATTGACAATTCAGTTTTAAATCAAATTGTTTTGACATTGTCTTGAATTTTGATTATTTTACAAAAGTCAACAATGAATTTTGGAAGGGAAGAACTGGTAGACATGATATAAGAGATTATTTCAAAATGTAATGGATAGATTCAAAACGGTTACAACAGAAGAAACCGAATTAAATGTTTTACTGGCCGTTACTGAGGATCCTCATACAAGTATACGAAATATTTCAATATAGCAAGACATTAGTTACGGATCTATTCAGAAAATTCTCTAGAGACACCACATGCACCCATACCACATCCAGGTACATCAAGAACTGACTGCGAATGAATATGAAAGAAGGGTACTGTTTTGTGAATGGGCACAACAACAAATAATTGTACAAAGAAATTGTTTCTATTTTGTTTTATTCGGAGATGATGCAACGTTTCACAAAAACGGATGTGTCAATCGGAATAACTTCTACTATTACTCCACAGCAAATCCGTACCATATAATTACGAAGAGTCAAACTAGGTGGTCCTTAAACGTTTGGGGTGGTATCCTAGGTAATTATGTATTAGGCCCTTTCTTTCTTGAGGAAACAGTAAACGGAGAAGTTTATTTAGAACTTTTAGTAAATCATTTACCTATTTTACTTCAAAACGTGCCACTCAACATTCGTCAACAGTTATGGTATTTACATGATGGAGCTCCTTCTCATCACAACGCACTTATCCAAAGTGAATTGAATGAGCAATTTCCTAACAGATGGAATTAAGTAAAGTCAACTTCTTCTTCTGGGGCTATATTGAAGATCTAATGTACCGTGAACCTCCAACAACAATTGATAACATGAAGGTCAGAATTAGAAACGCATTTCATAATGTTACGCCACAAATGCTTACAAACGTTAGTAGATCATTCGAAAACCGTCTTCAAGCCTGTGTTGACGTTATGGGAGCTCGTTTCGAACACCTTCTACAATAAAAAGAACAATGTCTTTATTTAATGTTTTTTAAATTGTTTTTTGTGTGTTACTTTAAGATATTTGTAAATAGTATAGTAAATAAAGATAATAAATTTAACTCATGAAATAACCCTTTTTCCAATACAACTTAAAATACCTCCAAAACTATTAAGTTTAGGTATACCGAGCAAATAATGAATTTATGTTTTGACTTACATTGTATTAGATTTAAAGAGTATTCGCAAAATCAATCATTTTTATTAATTTTGACAATCATTTAAAATCTATGGCTTCAACAGATCATTGCTCTTGTACCACTTTTCAATGTACAGGGGGTTGAACTTGTTTCGATTTTCATAACTTTTTAAGTACTCTGTATAACACATAACAACTTTATATTCTTGTAACGAGGAAGTGAAGTGGATTTTAAATTTAAAATAGAATACCGGGTGTTTCATTTAAAAAAACGTATCTTTGAATCGGTACAGTGTTACGGAAAACCCTGTATGTTTGTAACTAATTTTAAAATGTGAAGCTTACAGCTACGTCCTATTTTTATAAACAACTTTTTTTTGGTATCTCCTATAATAACAGATACAACGGACTTTGTCACAATAGTTGATCAATATATATATATATATATATATATATATATATATATATATATATATATATATATATATATATATATATATATATATATATATATATATATATATATATATATATATATATATATATAAAAATACTTTTAAAACTATAACCGCAAGGTTTGAAGTTTTCCAAATCTGATCGGAACTATCGACGGCAAACATGTTAGCGTCCCAAAGATACTGGATCAATGTTTTTTAATTATAAGAAGTATTTTTCTCTGGTATTACAAGGTGTGGTTGACGCAAATTATCAATTCATTGCAATTGACGTCGGAGATTATGGCAAGCAGAGTGATGAAGGTACTTTTCAAGCTTCCGAGTTTTACAAATTATTGAAAGAGAAAGTATAGAAATTGTAGAACCTACATATCTTCTAGGAACAAATTCGAAAGCTCCATATGTATCTTTGGGGGACGAAGCTTATCTACTTTCAGATTCTTTATTAAAACCATATAGTGGAAACAATTTGCCAATGGAAAAATACTGCTATAACAATCCACTAGAGTGGGCAAGAAAGACTGTTGTGTGGCATTTGGCATACTTTACGTGGCGGATTATAAAGCAATAGAAAGCAATGACAATACATTATAAAATGCATATGCATATTACATAACGTTATCATGAAAAGGGAAGGATTTGAAAGAAATCTTACTGATGTTAAAACTGTTCCAAGACACAAGAAATGAGTCGTCGGAAGACCAGCAACGTCAGCTGTAGTAAACAGAGAGCTTCACAAAACATATTTTGCAAATAATCCATTAAATTATGTTTAAACATGTTCTATTAAAAAATATACCTAAATTGCAGTACGGTTTTCACTTACCACCTACATCAAACTCCTTGCTGATTTCTTGCCAACACTTCTCAATAATGTTTCGATTACTGTGACTTTTCTTCCATCTATTCCAAATTGGTTTTAGATACAATGCTGCAATTAAAACTTCAGTATCCCTGATCTGCACGCCGTATGTATCTGCTCGCTAATAATATAAGTAAAGATGTCATCTTTTTCCTCAGATGAACAATTGCTACTTGACAATCCTTAGAAATTAAATAGAAAAAGTGTCGTATAGATCTGAATATCACCACCTATTGCAACAACTGATGCAGTACAAAGACGATTTTTTGAATATATGCGGATGAGTCTAGATACCGTCAACCATATTCTGCTATCTGTGGAACATATATTACCGAAAACTTGGTGCAACTGGCATAAGCAGCTGACATTACTGGAGGAAACACCTAATTACAATAAGGCAAGTGATATATTATATATTTATATTATTTCGTATATTGTTACTGCAAAACATAAAATCGTATCCTAACCAATAATTAACAAAAAGGAAAATAAAAAACAAACGAAATACATTAGTCTAATTTAGGCCTGTTAAATAGTAATTATGGGGATCAAATGGAAATGGAGACATTAAAGTAGGTGAAGAGGAAACCATTAAAGTAGGGGTGGAGGAGCTTGAAGAATAATCTGAAGAAAATCGGAGTACTTGTTCATAAACTAACTCATCGACAATGCTCTGTATCTTCCCCCTGAACGCTAATTTTTGCAGTGGCAGTATTTTGCGGTCAAGTGGCAGCAAACTTATGAAAAATAAAAGATCTTCGTCTTCCACCTCTTTTGGTCTGTCAGGTTTATGCTTTAAATACTCCAATTTTTGTTTCTCGTTGTTAATCATTGCAGCATTCCACATATCTGTTTGAGATCATTGTCGTTTTGGTGTATTATGCGTACTTAATTCTGCCTTCGATTATTCGACTTCAGCTCCTCGACTTTCCTTATTTTCACTTTCATCTTTCTCGAGATTCTGGAATTCTGCTGGACTGGCTTCAGCATTTTCAGTGAATACTTCGGTGAATACTCGTGAGAAATTGGATGATCTTGCTTTTACGGTGTCTTTTAAAAAGAGTAGGGTGTGAAAGTAGGGTCATTTAGAAAAATTGTCTGTAGGTGTCTCATCTCCTAAACGGATAACTGAAATTTTTCCTAGTTAAACTGCAAACTGATCCCTTAAATATTTTAATTTTTTTGTTAATGCGTTCTGTTAGCTCCAAAAAAATGATAGAGTATATAACATTAAAAGGGTTATGTTACCCTTTAACTAAGATTATATAATAATTATAGGTATCTATCAACTATCTTTCAAGGCGTAAATTACACAAATTAAATTAAAATATAGTAGACCTGCGTTAATTGTAATTACTTTACTACTATACAATAAAACACAGATATACATAATACCTAACTACAGTTTTTTTAATAAAAATCTGTACGCTAAACATGGTCGCCGATAGCCGAAAGTTTATTCCTGAAAAACTGCCGGCTTTGGCTACAAGTACGAATAAGCAACAACCTGCTTTTTTTCTGTCTAGCCATATCTATCAGCATTGTCACATTATCGACATTAATCGGCGCCGACTATCAATAAGCAGGTAACCTGCTTTCTTTCTGTTTGGACCCTTAGGGTTCCGAGGGGGAAAATACTACCACAGAATTCGCTTAAGTAGCCACACATGGTGTGCGTGTACGCAGTGACCATGCCGCTGTAAGTGTATGAGGAAACCCCCCTGAAAAAACTTCACATAGGGTAACGGGAATCGAACCCATTACCTCCCGAATGCTAAGCAGATTTTGTCACCATCACTCTACTAGCTCGGTGAATACTGCATATGAAAAAGCATCATAATGGTTTTCTTTATTTCCGTTTACTTTCTAGGCTAAAGCTTAATTATAAGAGCAATAGTAGCACTTCCAATTATTAAAAAAATTGCAAAACTTAATAATTAATCTATAAAACAAGATTTAACAAATAACTAAATTGTTAAAGTCATGACCATTAAAACACAAAACATTTTTACTATTAAATTAAAATTATACCTCATTGGTAGTAAAACCGTAAGAACAGTAATTTTGTTACTTTAAAGTATAAATTTTCAATTATACTTTATTTTATGTGAAGGTATCAAAATTTTATGTACGCCACCCTAAGGGATCATGATTAATTACGTGTAACAATATTAATAATAGAGTAATGAAGTCCGTTCTATAAAGTTGTTAAAAGGAGGTGCACCCAGAAAGATCGTTTTAATATAGCTTTTTATTAGGTTAGGTTAATTTAAAGCGTTGGTTGTGTTACCGCAGCAGGGATTTGACACGATACCTCAACTTAATTTCATTAAAATACAACCTACTCCCGATAAATGGTTACAGACTCCATTTACGTTATTATAGTGCATACCCTTCAATGATAATCTATTGAAGGAGGAATACGATTAGAATTGATCTTTAAGTCACACTTAATTAGAGACATCAATCTACAGTTAAACTGTTGTATGTAGCTTGTAGGATTTAAATCGGCAAATATTTTTTCAAAATTTACTGAAAAAATGAATAAATTCATGTATAAACTTACGTAAGTAAACCATAAATTGAAATTTTATACAGCAAATCATTTTCTTCTTAAAATAATCTTACTGTATATAGAATATCAATACCTTCGTAATTTGAACCTACATTTGAGGAAGAAATCGGTAATAAGTAATATTTCCAATAGGTCATATAGCTTCTAGGATTGACCTATAGATATATACAATGATACTCGATATCGTTTCCCAATTCAATAAAGTAAATAACCATCCGTTCAGATTTCGATACTTATTTTCATTACATTTCATTTACAATAAACAAAAGATGTGTTACGTGTTTAACTTTATTGATTGTAAAAAATATGAGTGGGCGGACTTAATCAAAACTAATTGAGTGTGGTACTTTACTGGATGTTTAGCTTGATTTAAATATCGTGCTAATGTTAAAGTCGAACGTCGGAATTGAATTACATAAGCACATATTATTTAGAATACTTTGATGTTACGTATAGTACAAAATAATTTCTTTGTTTATAAATATATTTAGTCCTCGATCTAAGGAAGTAAGTTAAGAGGACTGCTTCGCTAGAAATATGAAGTATTTATGTTAAGCATGTTAAGCGAATTTCATTAATTTACAAAAGATCTCAGTTTCTTCAAAGATATGAGCTTTCGATCAGCTACACAAGCAAAATAATAAAAAACGGTACTGCTGGCACGGATGTTAATAGTTATTTGTTCAACTACATAACAAAGTGGTGTTTACCAATTTGAGTTCAAAGTTTGACACACGTGCGTAGCGAATGTACTAATTAAACGAGAATTGAAAAAACTCTTTCTTCTCGAGTTTTACACATAATTTTTTCTGCAACTAAAATCAAAATTTAAAAGTCATCGTAACGCTGTAACGAAGTTCGCTACATAACTTGTCATGTATGTACTACGTAATGTACTCTTAGTAACTATGTTATTCATTTTTTAGGTTAGTTCTTGCCTGTTTAATTGTTTTGTGGTTTTTTAGTATAAAAATGTTAAATTAATGTTTAGGAAGTAGAAATTAACCTAAACGAACTAATTTGTCGCTTTTATAGGTTAGGTGTGTGGACATAAAGGAATTAAACCTTTGAGCAACCTATACGGCGCGGTATAAAAAAATGGATACGAGAGTGTTCCAATTTTAAATGTCACTACTAAGGCGGTAGCATGGATTTTTACTTTCCTCACTTGCCACGTGTCTAATCATCATATGGCATAAAAAAGAATGAGTGGGCTCGACTAAACTCAGGCGTACGGTCGGAAGACCGCAGAGCACTCGGATGCGTGGTTGTTTTGGAAGTGTAGCTTAAAATGATAGTAGTTTGGTTAGATAGGAACCGGATATGAGTAGGTGCCACGGGCTTTAATAAGGAAGTACTCAACTACTGTTGAAAGGAGAATAAACCCTGTAAAGCGTGAAACGGGACTTACCAAAAAAAAAAGAATGAAATAAGAATTAAAGGAGGATGTAGAAATGAGTTGACAATTCCCCCGATAAAGTAATTTTTATTGTCGGTATCTTGACAAAAGAATAAAATAAATATATATATATATATATATATATATATATATATATATATATATATATATATATATATATATATATATATATATTTTGAGATGTTCAGAAAGAGGTAATAGAAGTATCGGACAGCTTACATGACATTTGGGTAATAAAAGTGATTTCTAGCTCGATACAAGTGCAGACAATATTTTATATAAATCTGGTTCACGATGTGATTAAAATAAATTTGTTTGGTATAAATTAGTCTGAATATCATTTTCTTAATTTGGTTTTATCATAAAAAGCAATTTGTGCTAACAAAATTGTCAAGAATGTTAAATATAACCATTTTCGTAAAGTCATTTTAGTATTGCAATTATTGCAATAAAAATCAATTTTCAAAGGTAATTTGGCAAGTGGACATTTTACAGGTGTTTAAACATGGACTATATAGTTAGGATTATGTTAGGGATAATGTATGTTTAGTTTTTGAATGCAGGAAATACAAAATTTAGTAAAAGGTTTATAATATGGACAGTTTAGACATTTTTCGACATATTTTTGGAAGCGAATTAGTGACAAAATTATGTTACAAGTTTCACAATAAGAACAACATATAGAACAATTTGGTATACAGACATTTATAGTGCCGTACATTTATATAGTGAAACATTTAATAAGAGTGTTAGACGATGAAACTTTTCAATGCAACACTATATAACAATATGCATTGCAAATAATTAGTGAGAATAATAAAGACAAGAAGTACAAACCTTAACATAACATTTTAAGTGTTAAAACATTTTTAAAATAAATTATTTTCATTTTTAGATTTAAGTTTGGTTAGGTTGTAATTTTTAGGTTTTTACATAATTTTATACTTTTCCGCATTATTAGACTTAGATTTTGCTCTTAAAGCAAATAATAAATGTTCTTTCTTATTATGACACAGTTTTATAAGGATACAGCGCTTTTCTCCGCAAAATTATGTTAATTCTGAGGTGAATTTTAGATAAAATCACAAAAGCTAAAATTCTTTAAATTAAATATTTCGAACACAAAAGTATGTATTCTTATGTAGAATGTTCTCAGAATTCCATTTTACAATTAGTTTTAGTATAGCTTGTAAGTGTAAATAGTTATAGCTTATTTATGTTAGATTAGGTTACTTCGTATATTAATGTTAGGAATTATAGCTTGTTAGGTGTCTTTTGTTCAAAATTTTACGTAGTTTCATTTCCGTTTTAATTTTCAATTCCGATTATGCAAAAGAAAGTTACGGCCAAATTTCCATTTGAGTCCAATTTGTAATTTAGATCCACCAATCATAGCCATGGTTACTTTTGCAATATGGCTGTAAAAAATGAATTTTGGTAACAACCAGAAACATATAAAAGCAAGCGCTCAGGAAATCAATTCTCTCTAGAATTTGATCAAAAGTGTAAAGGTTAAAACAGTGTTGTGAAATTTGTGTTAAAAGTAAGTTCATAACCTAATTTAAATTCGTCAAGAAGTTTTACGTTACGAAGATTACGTTCGAGAGCACTTGTTTTTATATCGACGGTTTGAAATAAATAATTCGGTCTCCGATACCTGTCGTTTTGAAAAATAATTTTGTTCATGTTAATTTGTGTTACGATTTTGTAAAGATTTGCTTTTGTGTTATACAACTTAAATTAATTCCGTTTATACCAAATTAAAATCCATTTTATTTGGTTAATGCTGTTTTATTTCTTTGGACAATTCCTTTTAAACAAAATTTTTATCGGTAGCTAAAAATAAAAGTGTTATCAACAAAATTTTGGATATTTAAACATATTTTTTAAACGATATAACTCATTAAACTTTAAAATTATTTAAATAAAAGTTACCGAAATTAAATAAGTGGTTGGAGTTTGCCGATTTTGGAGAAAACATCTTTAAGTTTTGGAAGTTGGTGTCTTCGACAACCGAGAATCGAGTTAGCAGTATTGGCTGATGGTAACAACCGTAATCAAGTGGACATTGCCTACATCCAGCTGGAGTATCCGAAGACATCAATCAACCGTGAGGACAGTATATGTGAGTCAAATCTTAATAACCCTACTTATTGTGATAAATTTCCTGCAATTTATTTTTGTTATATATATATGTTTTTAGTTAAGAATTTTAAATATTTACTTGTGTAAACAACTGTAAAGATATTAATTTCTTTTCTTTTTCTAAATTTTATTTTGGATCTAAACATTAATTTTCTAAATTAAGTATTTGACATCTTTGACAGTTTCTAATTTCACTTAAGTTCATTACAACGCATGCGTTTGATAGCAAATTACATTCAGAACAATTTGTATACTTTCAATATAATTATATAAAGGATATTTCATATACACATTTCCAGACTCAAAGTTTTAACTTCAAACTAAATTCCCTGAACTCTATCCCCATTTGAGATCTGAGCTAGTCCGGTGCACAACATAATAAATAAAAGTCAAATATTACTTCAATCATTATTAACATTAAAATTTAGATTACCTCAAAATAAATATAAATATAATATATAATTATTATTTCCAAATAAATCATTTTCCTCACAAATGTATAAGTCGCCATTTTAAATAAATCAAATTATTAATCATCCAATATATATATATATATATATATATATATATATATATATATATATATATATATATATATATATATATAATACAGTATGTCCCCGGATGGACTTTAAAAGAGGAAAATTCTCTTATTTTGATTTCTCAGAAAATTTCATTCTTGATGGTTTGCCCTGCTTGTTTTCAAACCCTGAA
The DNA here is from genome assembly GCA_036346205.1 of Vesta saturnalis. Lineage (NCBI taxonomy): Eukaryota > Metazoa > Arthropoda > Insecta > Coleoptera > Lampyridae > Vesta > Vesta saturnalis. The sequence continues at coordinate 1,724,000 of JARFJB010000370.1, read as the reverse complement.
ACACAATTTACTTTCTATTTTACTCGTACGGTTCTCGAGATAATATCATTTTTCTTGAAAATTGGACTTTCAATGTTTTTCCTAATTTTTAGAAGCAACTTTAGTAGGCGGATGTCATTGAAAACACCACTGACAGAAATTGTCAAATGTGATAATTCTGTTGAACTGCAAATTAATTCATGCTAATTTGAATTGTAAGCTATAATGTTGACTTTACAACAAAGAATTTATCTAATTCAATGTTACAGAACTGGGGAAGGTGCTACCGAGTTGTTATCAGAAAATTCAACCAAAAATACCGGAGGTTGCCATTTCGAATGCCGGAGCAAAAACTTGGTAACTAGATTCCTTCAAACAGGATCGGTTTTAAACCTAAAGAAGCCAAAGGATTGTTCGATGAAGATGCTGCTACTGTTCTCGCCGTTAATTCCGCAACAGAAGTTCCAAGGTTGTCTTTAAGAAGGAGGGCACTACAATTGGGATAGGTAAATCTCATTTACAAAGAATCTTCATGGAGAACAAAATTTTACCATTTAAGCCGCAATTTAGGCAAACTTTAGAGAACGGTGATGAAGCCAAGCGTCTGGATTTTTGTTTGAAATGGGCAATAGAGTTTTGAAGATTCAAATTTTCATAAACGAATAATGTTCTCCGATGAATCGACCTTTTCAACTAACGGAGTCGTTTCCTCCCAACATTGCCGTTACCGGAGTAGGACGAATCCAAACATCCGAATTGATAGTCGCAGACAATGTTTGAAAAAAGTTAATGTGTGGTGTGCGGTTTCGTACCATGGAATTATTGGCCCATATTTTTTTGATCAAAATTTAAACCGTTATTCATATTTGGAAATGTTGCAAAATTTTTTAACTGATAAACTGGATGAATTGCCATTGAGCTACCAAATTGAAATGTTCTTCCAGCACGATGGGTGCCCTGCTCATTATGCCAGTACTGTTCGCCAGTAGTATAGCTATACAGATCCTAATCCACTTTTGTCACTAGATTTGTCACCAGATCTAGGAAAAAGTTACCAGAAAAGTTACTAGATTTCAAGGTCGGTAACATTGCCTATTTCAAGGGGTAGCTCAAGACCACAGGTGTGTAACTCTCTTCAAGGTTATGTGGTTGGTAACCCTGCCTCTTCAAAGTCCCCGCTTCAAGGTCATTATAGTCCTGAAGGTCATTGTCCTCGGTCTCAAGCAAGTCTATGCATGTTTCAAGGCCACGCCCTATTCTGAGAAATCAAGAACAAAGGGGGGGCCCATTGTTTAAAGTCTATGCTTTCAAGGCCACATGAGAGAACAAAGACGATCTATTGTTTTGGCTGAGTCATAGCTTCTGAAATTCTAGGAAATCAAGAACAAAGACGATGCATTGTTCAAAGTCTATGCTTTCAAGGCCACATGAAAGAACAAAGACTATCTATTGTTCCGTTATTCTAAAAATAGATTGTTATCTCAATTCTAGGAAATCAATAACAAAGGCGATGCATTGTCGACGGTTCAAAGTCTATGCTTATAATTTTCAAAGGTTACATGAGAAATGAACAAAGACGATTCATTGTTCTGGTTGATTTATAAAAATAGATTGTTATCTAAATACGTCTCTTTCAAGAACAAAGGCGATCCATTGTCAACGATTTAAAGTTTATGTTTACAAGGTCACACCTCTGAGAAATGAACAAAGACGATCCATTGTTCCGTTATTTTAAAAATAAATTGTTATCTCAATTCGAGGAAATCAAGAAACGCTTCAAAGTCTATGCTTACAATTTTCAAGGTAAAAAAACAAAAGCGATTCATTCTTCTGGTCCAGTTATAAAAATAAATTGTTATCTCAATTCTGAAAATCATGAACAAAGACGATGTATAGTTCAAAGTCTATGCTTATAATTTTCAAGGTAAATGAATAAAGACGATTCATTTTCTGGTTGATTTATAAAAATAGAGTGTTATCTAAATACATCTCTTTCAAGAACAAATGCAATCCATTGTCAACGATTTAAAGTTTATGCTTAGAAGGTCACACCTCTGATAACAAAGACGATCCATTGCTCAGTTAGAAATAGATTGTTATCTCACTTCTAGGAAATCAAGAGCCCTGAGGTGCATGTTTCAAAGCCACGCCCCCTCAAGTGCTCTAAACAGGTGGCCGTTCCCCTAAACAGGTACCCGTTTCCTAAACAGGTAGCCGTTTCCTAAAAACAGGTAGCTGTTTCCTAAAACAGGGGGCCCGTTTCCCAAAACAGATAGCTGTTTTGCAACCGTTTCCCCCATGAGAGCAAAAGAGATTCATTATTCAGGTCGAAAATAGATTGTTATCTAAATTCTAGGAAATCAAGAACAAAGACGATGCATTGTTCAAGCCGTCGGTTCAAAGTCTATGCTTACAATTTTCAAGGCCACATGAAAGAACAAAGACAATCCATTGTTCTGGTTGATTTATAAAAGTAGATTGTTATCTCAATTCTAGGAAATCAAGAATAAAGGCAATCCATTGTCAACGCTTCAAAGTCTATCTTTATCATTTTCAAGGTCACATGAGAGAACAAAGACGATTCATTGTTTTAGCTGAGTCTTCTAGGAAATCAAGAATAAAGGGATCCATTGTTCAAAGTCTATGCTTACAAGGTCATACAAGTGAACAAAGACGATTCATTATTCCGTTAGAAATAGATTGTTATCTCAATTCTAGGAAATCAATAACAAAGGCGATGCATTGTTCAAAGTCTGCTTACAATTTTCAAGGCCACATGAAAGAACAAAGACTATCTATTGTTCTAGTTGATTTATAAAAATAGATTGTTATCTAAATACATCTCTTTCAAGAACAAAGGCAATCCATTGTCAACGATTTAAAGTTTATGCTTATAAGGTCACACCTCTGATAACAAAGACGATCCATTGTTCAGTTAGAAATAGATTGTTATCTCAATTCTAGAAATCAAGAGCCCTGAGGTGCATGTTTCAAGCAATGCCACGCTCAAGTGCTCTAAACAGGTGGCCGTTCTAAACAGGTAGCCGTTCTAAACAGGTAGCCGTTTCCTAAAACAGGTAGCCGTTTCCTTAAACAGTCCGTTTCAAAACAGATAGCTGTTTCAACCGTTTCGAAAAGGCGGTCTATTGTTCAGGTCGAAAATAGATTCCACATCTCAATTCCAGGAAATCAAGAATGAGGCTCATTGTTCAAAGTCTATGCTTACAATTTTCAAGGTGTAAGAGCAAAGACGATCTATTGTTTTAGCTGAGTCATAGCTTCTGAAATTCTAGGAAATCAAGAACAAAGACGATGTATTGTTCAACGGTTCAAAGTCTATTCTTACAATTTTCAAGGTAAAAGGACAAAGACGATTCATTGTTGAGTCGTAGCTTATGAAAAGGTGATCCGAACTTACCGACCTTACCGATCTTATCTCTATATAAGAAGATAAAGAACAGTCCCACGTCAGTCGATACATTACAATCGTCACAACAACAAATTACCTAAAGTAAAAAGCAACTATTATTACTTAATCACCAGTATGTGCATCATATTTTTACAATCGTGACTAGAACCGTTGTGAAGAGCAATTTGTTAAAAGTTCATTGTTACGTGTGTGCTTCATATTGCTAGCTATGAGTATGCCAAGTAGTAGTGAGATGGTTAATTTAACAAAGCGCATTGTTCCCTTATTGAAAACAAAAAAGGAATTTGCCAGGCACATCCGTATAGTTAACACCAATATCAAACTATTGCAAGATATAATTAAACATAAAATTTATTATGAGACCAATGAAAGCTTGCTTAAGCTTGAGAGCAATTTAGCATTGCTCAAGTGCTATCTGGTTAGATTGCGACGGTTAAAGAACGCTTCAGGGAAAGTTAGTAGTGGAATTGTCAATAAAAAAGGTATGCATAAATTACGCTGGTACCCCCTAGACTGTTTTAATGGTAGGCTGCTTACAGGAATTATAATCAATATGTCAAACATTAAGGACCCTTTGATATTTTTACTAAACACATATAATAGTTTTGCACGTAAGGTGAAATTAATGTTAAGGCAATCTATGCTAAAGGTAAATGTGGTCTTAGGCTGTAATTTCATGCAACCCCAAAATCATAGTATTGAGTTGAAGACTTTTGCCACAAAAAATTGCGTTATTGATATTTCAACCAATATACGTGTCTGGTACAATGAAAACGTGTATAATAAGTTACGGATAAAATTAGAGGAGTTTTCCGAAAGGGATTCCGGTTGGGCAGTACATGAAGTCTTACATTTAAAAGTGAATATTAATAGCTATGTCCCATTTAGAGGCGGTCATTCAACCTATGTTAAAGTTCCTCGCTTCATAGCAGTAAAGCGTGCTGTTGTTAATGTTAAAAATAACGATGAGTTTTGCTTCCTGTGGGCCGTTGTTTCGGCATTATATCCCGCGCAATATCATACGGAAAGGGTTCAAAGTTATCCTCATTTTCTAGACGTTTTGAAGTTTGATTCAATTCACATCCCCATTCAGCTGGATGATGTAAAAAAATTTGAGAAACTAAACAACCTCGCAATTAATTTGTACTGCATAAATGATAAAAAAGTTGCACCATGTATTGAGTAATCAGCAAAGCGATAAAGAACCCATAAATCTTTTAATACTTTCTTATCAGGCCGCGGATGATACTGTATACCATTTCACATGGATTAAAAACATGTCAGCTTTATTTTCAAAACAGATATCGAATTTCAACCGCAAGCAATTTATTTGTTACCGATGCTTGAACCATTTTTCTTCAGATCGCCTTCTACAAAAACATACCACTCACTGTCAGCAACTTAATCAATGCTCTACTAGGCTGCCTACCGAAGCGGAAATGAATTTACAGTTCAAAAATTTCGCATTCCAAGGAAAGGTGCCATTTGTCATTTATGCCGATTTAGAAAGTATTTTAGAGAAGTGTGCAAATGGTATCGAAGGTAATACTCTATTTCACTCCAAACACACCTTTCAGCATTGCTTACTATTTGAAGTGTTCATATGATGATTCTTTATCCGATTTAGTCTTTATAGAGGAAAGATTGCATTCAATGGTTTGTTAACGAGCTTCAAAGTATTGCACATTGGGCTACCGAAATAATCAATCAAATAATTCCTATGGCTACTTTAAGTCTCAGTCAGGTTGAGCAATTTGAAAGCGCCACGGTTTGTCACATTTGTCGAAAACCATTTACTACTTCTGATATAAAAGTTAGAGACCATAATCATCTTACGGGGGCATTTCGGGGGGCAGCGCACCAGGTATGTAACCTAAACTATACAGACTCCCACATTCTGCCAGTTGTATTCCATAATTTATCAGGTTATGATTCTCATTTCATCATTAGAGAATTGGCTAGTGTTCCCGGTTTGATTTCACTACTACCCATAAACAAAGAAAGATATATCTCTTTCACGAAGGTAATGGAAGGCACCAAAATTAAGTTTAGATTTATTGACTCTTTCAGATTTATGAGTAGTAGTATTGAAAAGTTGTCAGACTATTTGGAGGATAGTAAAAAAATTATTTCCCGCTAGTTGCAACAATGATGAGGAATTTTCTCTAGTAGTTCGCAAAGGTGTGTTTCCTTATGAGTATATTGATACGTGGGATAAATTGAATGAGACCACGCTCCCTCCTAAAGAAGCATTTTTCAGTCATCTTAATAATGAGGGAATCAGTGATGAGAGTTTTGCGCATGCGGTTAACGTTTGGAACAAATTTAGTATTAAATCGTTAGGGAGTACTCGGATTTGTATCTAAAACAGACGTTCTACTTTTAGCAGATATTTTCGGAAACTTTAGGCAAACTTGTTTAAGTACTTACGACCTTGATCCTCTACACTATTATACAGCTCCCGGTTTAGCATTCGATGCTATGCTTAAAATTACACAAGTAAGGTTAGAATTATTTACAGACATTGATATGCTAATGTTTATTGAAAGAGGGATTAGAGGTGGTGTAGCTCAATGTTCAAATCGGTATGCTAAAGCTAACAATAAGTACATGGGGGAAAAATTTGATCCCACCTCCGAAAGTGTGTATTTAATGTACTACGACGTGAATAATTTATATGGAGCCGCCATGTCAGAATTTCTACCATTTGGCGATTTTTCTTTTGTTGATGAAGCTAATTTTGAAAGTTTAGATTTAATAAACCATCCTGATGATTCGGAAATTGGTTATATAGTCGAGTGTGATTTAGACTATCCTATAGAATTACATGAGAGTCACAGTGATCTACCGCTGGCACCCGAACATATGGTTCCACCCACGCCTGATTCCAAAATGAAAAAATTACTGCTTACCTTGTATCCAAAACGTAATTATGTAATTCATTACAGAAATTTAAAAGTATATTTAAAATATGGATTGAAGTTGGTAAAAGTACACCGTATATTACGTTTTAAACAGTCCCCGTGGTTAAAAAAATACAGCCATGCGTCAGCAATCTCAAAATGAATTCGATAAAATTTCTATAAATTAATGATTAATAGTGTTTTCGGGAAGCTGATGGAAAATGTACGTAAGCATAAGGACATACGGCTAGTAACGAAATGGGAGGGTCGCTATGGTGCTCGTGTTACATATCAAAACCAAATTTTCATAGTTGTACAATATTTGACAATGATATGCTTATCATTGAAATGAATAAGCTGAAGTATATTTCAATAAACCTATATATGCAGGATTCAGTGTTTTAGACGTTTCAAAACTTTTTATATAATTTTCATTACGGTTACACGCTACCCAAGTTCCATAATAGTGCTAAGCTCTTGTACACGGATACGGATAGTCTTATATACGCCTTTTCGGTTCCTGATATCTATGAATGTATTAAAGAGGACATTGATAAATTCGATACATCTGATTATAGTCCCGCCAACATCTTTGGACTCCCATTAGTAAATAAAAAGTCCCCGGCTTAATGAAAGATGAAAATCATGGCAAAATTATGGTTGAATTTGTAGGACTTCGCGCAAAAATGTATGCTTACGCGGTTGATGAAAAGGTTGTAAAAAAATCAAAGGGTTCTACCCACGCAAGCGTGAGGCAGATCACTATTAATGATTATAAACAGGTTTTATTTGATGGTAGCGTAATAAGGCGCTATCAACACCTCATAAGATCAAAGAAACATGATGTGTTTACCATTAAACAAAATAAAGTCATACTCAATCCTTATGATGATAAACGCTTAGTAAATTTTGATTTCACTGATACTAGACCCTGGGGGTACAACTTTCAGTAAACAATGAGCAGTCTTCAGGACAGCTTGCAGGAAGAGCTGCAGTGCAGTAGTGATCAAATCTACAAAAAGTACCTGAAGCGTTCTTTGACCTCTCCTGAAAACTATACATTTATATTGAATATATTACAAAATATTGTTATTCCCGATGAGTGTTTTTACTGGTGTGCTATAAACTCAAAGTGTGCAAATGAAGTAATTATTAAGACATTATTTGATAGAACAATTAGCTTAGACAATACCATTAAAAGTTTTACGAACTTGTGTACCGATAAAGGTTCGTTAACCTCTAATGATGTAAATAGGATTTGACATGAATTTACTTGGTGACATACCCCTTAAAATGTACATATACAAGTTATTATGGGGTGATTCATTGTGTACAAATGCTAGCGTACAAAATATTGTTTATAAAGACACTTCCTCTAAGTGAATGTATAGAGACAGCAGCATATTATGCTAATTACAAGTGCCTCACTATTTTAATTGAAGTATTGTTAGAACAAAACATTACATATAAGTTTCAACCGTGGGAAAATGAGGAACACCACAAAATTTACCGCTGGATTTTGGAAAACATTGAGAAAGGTGATTCCTGCTTGGGATGGAGATGTGGACCAGATTCGGGGATATGGCCGTCTAGTAATTTAAACGATTATAGAAATACTTTAGGTTTACTATATAAGATGATGTAATATTTAAATAAATACAATTATAATTGTTTTATGTGGTTTTAATTCATCTAAAAGTTACAATCCCTACAGCTATATTATAAAACTAAATCGTCTTTATTGATCCATGATCTTTCATCCAATCCCCACCACTTTACGAATAACTTATTATTCTTGGAGCGAAGCACTTTTTCCACAAGGTACACATCAGGATACTTTGTTTTCTGTAATTCATGTTCATAAAAGCCTCCCAGTACAGATGATCCTTCATGTCCTCCAACATGTAAATGGTTGGGTTAGTAATGCAAACTTTCACAATCTTGAATAGTTCACTTGACCAATTGGGGGTGTATCCTTTAGCGAAAATACTTTTAAACTTACTGATTCGTACTATGTCACCCACACAATAACGATTCCTATCAACTATTTTTATGTGAGTGTAAGCATCTAGCTTTGTATGATTACCGACATCTTTAGGCTTCATTCCTGTAGTTCTATGCTTACGATTGTTATAATCCATCGTTACGGTGTCAATTGTATCAATCCATTTATATTTACCCTGTAGGCTGAATGACTTATATAGAGTAGACTTAACGGTCCTGATCACTCGTTCCGCAATTGCTGCCTTCTTTGTGCTATAGGTGGAGTAATGGTTGACTCCATAACGCTGCATTAGTTTAGTGAAATGTTCATTGTAGAATTCTTTTCCTGCATCTGTCTGCAAATTGGAAGGTTTCCGACCCGTTTTGAAGATTGCCTGCATGGCCTTGGCAACTTCCAAGCCCGTTTTTGTTTTTAATCCTTTGGTCCACAAGTATTTCGAAAAACAGTCAATAACTACTAAAATATACTTGTAGCCCTTATTTTGTTTGGCATATGTGTTAAATTCGGCCAAATCTGCTTGCCAGAGGTCATCATATCCCTTAATTATTGTGCGCCTTCGTTTAAAATTTTTTTGTAATTAGGACATGGTCCGCAATTTCTTTAAGTTGATGTAGTTTTTCCTCCAACACTAGATAAGCGTTAAAGTTCCTTTAACAGCTTTCTGAATTGCTTGCAGACAAAAATCAAGGTATCCTTTACTTATAGCATCACCATCTTCTTCCGGATCCGCCAACTGGGTCAAACGGTTTCCATCCAAATTCAACCTTGTCGATAAATAGTATTGCTTGGTGATGGCATCTTGAGGATCTATGGAGTTGGCAACATTGCTGAGTCTCTTATTCTCGATATCGAATTGATTATCACCAATAAGTTGAAACTGAGGAGTTAATTTCTTAAATTGATACTGGGCATGTGACCGTCCAAATTTATCAAGAGGTATTTTAGTTATGATATGTCGACATCAATGCAGTCTGATTTATATTGTTCAGAAAACTAGTGTTTGGTCTTTCAATGTATCCATCTTCATACAATTCCTCTACAATTGATATTATATCATTTACAACACCTGTGTTTCCAGCCAATTTTTCTGCCCACAATACTTCTAGATCACGAATTAGTTCATGTACATCATTCCAATACTTATATTCAATCGGTCTGTTTGTTAATTCCTTAAAAAACATAGCTCCACCTCCCTGAGTTGAGGGTGAAGACAGCAAGGGTTTAATTATTTGTGTATACTTTTTGCTGCGGCTTCCTCGAATCTGTCCACTTACATCATAATCTCGCCTTGCAGCATTCGTAGCTACTAAAATACGTTTATAATTCTTTCTATCCTTTGAATTTACTAGATTTAAATCGGGTTCATTCATAATAAGCAGATCATATAAACCTGGAGTCCCTTTATACGTGACACCATTAATGATCATATCCGTTCCTTTAATTGTGATGGGGTATTACCAATTGCCCATTTGTCTGTTTTGGCGTCGTAGTGGACTCCATAAGTGTGATCAATAGCACCTTCAAGATCCCTATAATACGTTCAACATATATACGAGGTAATTCGTGGTACTGCTCGAGAAATTCTTCAGAGATGGGTTCATTACAGGAATCATCTGTGATACTAAGAGGTTCTTCTTCCTCGGTAGTAATCTCTCCTACAACAGATGTTTCTAGGAAAGGTGGTGTACGAGGAGGGGGATTTATTTGAAACAGCGGAAGTTGAGCTAGGGGGCTTGTCTTCGTTGCTAATGAGTGTGCTAGCGGGCTAGTAGTAGCATGTTTTCTTCGAAATATGAACAAAGGTGAGTTTTTGGGTTTAACGGACTCCTTTGTTTTCTTATCAGGATGCATTTTATTCGCTATTTCAGTTAGAGGTTCTATTAGAGGTTTATAAGTACTTTCAAACATTCTTTCATTATCAATGCGGGTAGTTTTAAGACTGTTGTATTTCTGCTGTATTATTTTACGAGCCTGAATAATTTTTCGCTTTAATATCATCTCCTTATTATCCATTGTCGCAAAATGGCTGTTAATACCCAAACGGATGTGTAACTACTAAACCACTGAAATCAGGCTAAGGTATTATATATTCATCAAACCTTTTCCTATAGCGACCATTACTGACTTCAGCATCCTTATTTATGACTATGAAGCCAAACGGATCTATCCAGCACTTTGAACACATATCCCGAAACAATGTCCTGCTTATGGTGGGGCTTATATGATCCTCATACACGTTTTAGGTTTAATTCATCTTGCTCAAATAATATAATTAGATTCGCATTGTCACGAATTAATTGCTTTGGAATTTTGACCGAAATAGAAACAATCAATATCGTTATGTCTACCCATAGAAAAATATGCCCTTATGTTATTTTGCTTTTCACAGGCGATATCATCAAAGATAAAGATAGAGTTTGCTTTTGCACAATTCGGCTCAATCACATCTTGATTATCACTGAACGTAAAGTAACCTATATCCTTTATCGGAAGTAGGATTTCCTGTAAAAGTTTGTACTTGTTTTGATTTAATGACTTGGAGTATACGTATGCATGTTTAAATTTCAAACCGTTTTTCTCAGTAAGCAAACTAATCATTGCGTTTGTTTTGCCGCAGTTGGAGGGCCACATATAATGCCACGTATACTATTAGGAAGTAAATCGCCATGTTTTGAAGTACCAGACTTTTCATCAAAGTCATGATTTTGAATTGGAAGTTTTTGTTTCTGCAACTACTTTCATCTTTGATGGATGAAATGAAACTAAACGAATAATTACAACATTTTTATTTATATAATACAGATTATAATTTTTCACTTCTCCAGTGAGTGGGTTGTACTGCACAATAGCATCGTGGAGAATAAGACCATAGGCAACGATTCCATTATCGAAAGGTGTTAGTGTTTCCATTTCCAATTTGATGTCTACTGTTGAGTTTTTAAGGATTCATTCTGTTTAGAACAGTCCATTACAAATACTGGACATGATTTGAATTCGGTGTAGTTGAATAACGCATCTGTATTATCTTCATCATAGTAGTCACATAGGAAGTTCAAAAATTGCGATAGGCAGGTATGTATTGGTTAGCACTGAAGTTCAAATGCATTGCTTCATAGGGATAATACTCGGAATTCAGATGTACTTTAAGGTTCCTGATGTTAATGTGATCAAAATTTCCGGCTCTTGCAGACTTTGTGTACCTTTTACCTTGTTGGAATGCAACAATTATCCAGCGCGGTTTTTCCAGTTGCGTTGACGTTTTTATTGGCCATATATCAGAGGTTGCTTGTTTTAAAGCAGGTAATTCATATAACTCCCATTGACGAAATGGAACAGTAACAATAGAATTCTTATTTATTCCTTCAAACAAGTCTAGTTTCGCGGCATCACTAAGGGTTAAGTGTGGTACTTTCCATTGAATTTTATTTAGGGTTATTTCCGCATCAACGTCACCATAGTAGCAGTTTGTATCGCTTCTAGATCGAATTAAAATCAACTCTTGACGCATATTCACGATCACTTGACGATAATCCTCCATTATTCCAAATATGTGGTTCAATGGTATGCATACTGCAAAGGATTTTTCTCCATTTCCCTCATCGAATTCTACTTGTAATGGTTCATCATTCTTTGGTGACCACCCCAAATGGCTTAATGCTTTGCTCTTGCTTGTCGTATAAGAAATATATCCTTTAAGTGTAGATGTTATGCCTGGATTTCGGCAAACGTCCACTCTTTGACCGCCTAACTTATAACGAATCTCTTCGAAAAGGAAGTTGGGGAAATTATTGTTAAGTTGCATGATTTTCCTTCATCTTCTTTCTTCAGCTTACCTTCTATGTACAGAAAACTATCATAAGTAGCTGTAATTAGATCCTGACTTTGAATTAAAATGCGTATTTCCTCGGAAGGTCCATACTTAGAAGAGCCATACGGAAGATAGCTGTGAATATCTGATTTAATTATAGCATCATCAAAATGTACGTTTTGAAAGATGTTTAATGATTCGGTCATTGTGTAGATGCAATGAGGGTTGATGAGTAATTAAAGATTTACTAAAGGGATGATGTCTTATATATAAATTTCTTCTCAAACTTTTAAATTAATTGTTATTAATTATGCCTTTTACAGTTTGTTTACTTTAAATTTTTCAAGAATGCACTATAAAAGCTTTCATTGTTATACAAAGAAAATCCTTGTTCACATTAAATATTGCATTTTTTAAATTACATACTTTTGAATGCAAACCTATTGTTATTTATAGCGAAACTTTTTTCTTCATAACACATTTTCATTAAAGTCTATTAAGTACTATATAAGTTTTAAAGTTATTAAAAATAATTTTTAAGAATGCAGATGCATTGTGTGTGTGTGTGTGTGTGTTTTATACAAAGAAAGTCTTTATTAGCTTGAATATTAAATTTTTTCTTTTTTTTATACATTCCTACAAATTTTTTTAAGAATGCAAATGCTATTATTAACAAAGAAAACCTATTGTTCAATAAAACATTACATATTTTAGATAAATGCATTCAGCTTCAGATGTGTGTAAGCGGGACATATCATTGTGGAAAAGAGATAGACATTAAAGTAAACTTCATTCAAGGTCTCTTACACATAACAAATTTAATATTTCTTAGAGATACATTAATTCTATTAAAATGTACGCTTTGAAACACGTTTAATGGTTTGGTCACTCAGAACTTTCAATCCAATTGATGTTAAAAAGTATTTCTCTGCAGATGTTAACTGCAATGAGGGTTGATTGGGTCTTTTGTATGGAATTGTTCTGTGATTAATTCGCAGACCCATGTTCTTTTAGTTCTAAGCGTACTGTGAATGGTTCACTTTCACCAAAGTCTATTAACTCACCCTTTTGATTGTTATATTTTGATTGTTATATTACTGTGTTTATTTCTAAATATTGAGTGTTGGTTGGAACTTTATCCAAACCATAGCCCGAGGGTACGGAAACGTCAATTTCGTATATTACCTTTGCAGGTTTACCGTTTCGATAAGATCCCTTTATAATGTTGCACTCCACATGCAGATTAGTGTGTTTAATTATTTGGATGTCTAACGCAGATGTGTGGAGAACATTCGCTTTTAGTATTCTAGGCTCAAACCCGAGCATGCGCCAATGCTACTCTCTTTAGTAAAATCGATCTCAAATGAACTGTTTATCTCACACTTAAGCGTATTGTTGTTTGCCCTAATGAAAAATTTTTCTGTGGGTATCTTTGATTTCAAGTAAGCACTAATTTCATCTAACTCATAGGCACCGTGTGGAATATTAATCACTCGCAAATGAGATGAATTTGTTCTAAAATAAAATCTATCGTTGCCCGTATAAATGTTTCTAATGCTGTTGCACCCGTAAAATCCCACCAATCCAACAACGTATTTCTTCTCCAAATCTAGCTCTATCGGTGGGTAGAAGTTGCAGCTAGCTATGTTACCAACACCTTCTAAACTGAATGTTATTGACATAACTGAGAAAATTTAAGGTTATGTCGATTATTTATATAGAAATTGTAGGCATAGGTGCCGCAAATAATGCTATTAAATTCCTGATCTTGATTGTAATTATAATAAATTTTACATCCCCGAAAGTAGTTAATCGCTTCAACTGGTGGTCGAAGATTACCGAAACTATCGTAATACCATACCTTTTCACCACGCTTTTTGTAGCAAACCCAATGTGTACCCGGTCCACTCTGACTATCTAAGTTGATGATTCCAGATTCATTTTTCTGTGGTAATTTAGGCAGGCTATCTCTCATAAAAATACCCCTAAAGTATGGTACACCTTTTGTGTATTTCTTTAAATCAATATCTGTTAACGCTCTTTCGGGTAATCTACTCAGTTTTTTGGAAACGGTTTTAAGTATAATGCACCTCCAGATTTGTATGGTTTTAGATAGAATGCGCCACCAGCGATCGATTCCATCATACGATTATGTCGCGATGTCTCCTCTTGCAATTTTTTGGCATTCTTTACATCATTGACTGCTTTGGCAATTCCCGATGCACCGCCAGCTAAAGCACCGATTGCTGATAATCCTGCGAATAACGGAATAAGAAATGGCAAAACACCTCCTTGTTTAGGTAAGGAATTACTCTAGGAACTTTAATGTTTTTCTTTCCCCCAACCTTTTACTACACGTTTTGCCGTTGACAGTGCTGACTTTATTGTGTCAGTGAAATCTCCGTTAGCCTTCATTTCTTTAGCTATTGATTTCCGTACATGCAATAAACTTTCACCATTCTTCTTCTTGGACCGACGTTTAAACCCCATCCCAAATTTTCTCTTTGCCTTCATGGTGGTACCGACTGCTAAAGCTGCAGCTCGTTCACCTAATGTTGCGTCTGCTGATTTAAAGCGTTCCCAAGCTTTTTCTTCTAAAATTTTATCTGCTCTATGTCGACTTTCTAAATCTTGGTAGTCTCTATAACTGATATCATGCAGTTTGCACTGCGCATCTAATTGATTAATACCGGGGTCGCCGCGTGCTAGTCGTTTCTCTAATTTTGTACCGGGACCACAATATTGGTAACCGGGTAAATGCAATTCCACCGGAAGTTTATTGATTAGTGTATTCATTAAACCACCTGCACTCTTCCGCTTCTTACCTATCATTGTTCACCTTGGGGATAGGGTAGGTATTTATACCTAAAATCACGTAAAAACTTTATTTTTAGTAAATGCTATACATTAGATAAGCAGGGCGATAGTACAATATTTCCATTAAACATACAGTGTTATGTGAATTAATATTATACTTGGCATTTATAACATCATCAATGTCTTTATAAATGTCATCATCACCGAATTCCTTCTCACGAAAACGACGGTAGTCAACCACTTGTCGTATGAATTTCTCATAGAAACACACCAGATTGTAAGATTCAAGAAATTCCAATCTATAGCTTATTATATCCTTCAAATCGAATAGTTCTTTTATGTTATAGGCAGTGAATGTACATGAACAACAGTTGTAGTTTTCTATCATAACAGTTTTCAAAATTCTCTCATATCCTTTAAGCAATTCCCAATTGTAATAAATACCGAGATTACTAGATAGAGATTCAAATCTTGCTCATGTATTATATCCTCCTCGTTTACATGTGACCAATCAATTTGGCTTTCAATTTCTTGGGATCGAAGAAATTGTATTTCTATGTATGAATACCATCTTAAAAGTTCATTCCATTCCTTCACGTCTAATACCACGTTGTTGCCACATCCCATACGCACTACTGGTGCAAGGTTAAGTGTGTACTGTATCCAATTTCAATATGCGTATCGTTCGATAGTTTATAGGAAGCACAATCGATTAAGTATTCATTAGCTGCCTGTTTATACACCTCAGCCCTATGTTGAAATGATGATGACCAGTCGGAATAACCTTCATCTTGTTTCTCTTCATTTTGCTACTACTACTACCATCACTATTTTGACAGCATGAACAACAAAATGTTAAATTATTATTCATACTGTTATTACATGAGGTATCCAGGAGCGATTTTATTGCTTTTTCATGACTTTACTTGTCCACAACCGCACTACGACTAAACACTACGAAATGAGCATGTTTACATATGGTTGTAGGAATATTATATGATCCAGCAAAGGTATGTTAAGTACACCAAACTTCCCATAATATGTGTATTTACTTAAATCAATTTTTATCTGTATATTGTGGTAGTCTTATAAAAACGTTTTACTTGTTAGATGACTTAATCAGTCTGAACAATGCATCGTCTTTGTTCTCGAATTTCATAAGCTACGACTCAAAAATGAATCGTCTTTGTCCTTTTACCTTAAAAATTGTAAGAATAGACTTTGAACCGTTGAACAATACATCGTCTTTGTTCTTGATTTCCTAGAATTGAGATAACAATTTATTTTTATAACTCGACCAAAAGAATGAATCGCTTTTGTTCTTTTACCTTGAAAATTGTAAGAATAGACCTTGAACCGTTGAACAATACATCGTCTTTGTTCTTGATTTCCTAAATTTCAGAAGCTATGACTCAGCCAAAACAATAGATCGTCTTTGCTCTTACACCTTGAAAATTGTAAGCATAGACTTTGAACAATGAGCCTCATTCTTGATTTCCTGGAATTGAGATGTAGAATCTATTTTCGACCTGAACAATAGACCGCCTTTTCGGAAACGGTTTGGAAACAGCTATCTGTTTTGGGAAACGGACCCCTGTTTAAGAAACGGCTACCTGTTTTTAGGAAACGGCTACCTTTTTAGGAAACGGCTACCTGTCTAGAAACGGCTACCTGTTTAGGGAACGGCCACATGTTTAGACCACTTGAGGGGCGTGGCATTGTTGAAACATGCACCTCAGGGCTCTTGATTTCCTAGAATTGAGATAACAATCTATTTCTAACTGAACAATGGATCGTCTTTGTTATCAGAGGTGTGACCTTATAAGCATAAACTTTAAATCGTTGACAATGGATTGCATTTGTTCTTGAAAGAGATGTATTTAGATAACACTCTATTTTTATAAATCAACCAGAACAATGAATCGTCTTTATTCAGTTACCTTGAAAATTATAAGCATAGACTTTGAACAATACATCGTCTTTGTTCATGATTTCTCAGAATTGAGATAACAATTTATTTTTATAACTCGACCAGAAGAATGAATCGCTTTTGTTCTTTTACCTTGAAAATTGTAAGCATAGACTTTGAAGCGTTGACAATGCATCGCCTTTGTTATTGATTTCCTAGAATTGAGATAACAATCTATTTTTAGAATAACGGAACAATAGATAGTCTTTGTTCTTTCATGTGGCCTTGAAAGCATAGACTTTGAACCGTCGGCTTGAACAATGCATCGTCTTTGTTATTGATTTCCTAGAATTTCAGAATGACTCAGCCAAGACAATAGATCGTCTTTGTTCTCTCATGTGACCTTGAAAGCATAGACTTTAAACAATGGGCCCCCTTTGTGGCCTCGAAACATGCATAGACTTGCCTGAGACCGAGGGCAATGTCCTTCAGGACAATCAACAATCTAGTAACTTTTCTAGTGACCTTGAAGGACTCGTGCAAGCATGACCTTGAAGAGAGTTACACACCTGTGGTCTTGAGCTACCCCTTGAAATAGGCAATGTTACCAACCTTGAAATCTAGTAACTTTTCTGGTGAATTTTTCCTAGATCTGGTGACAAATCTAGTGACAAAAGTGGATTAGGATCTATATAGCTATACTACTTTCGCCAATGGCTCAATACAGAGTTCCATGATAACTGGATAGGAAGAGATGGTCCCATTTTATGGCCGCCGAGAAGTCCTGGTGTCACAATAATTAGACAATGATGAAGAGCAATTGAAAAATAGGATACGGAATGCTGTCCAGTCCCTTTCAAGAAATAAGGCGCAGTTTCAATGAATTCAGAGCTCGCATTGAAATTTGTGCGGAAAAAGGAGGAGCATTATTCGAATAGAAAATTAATAGTACAGTTTTTTGAGAATTTCATTTCATTTTACCATCAATCGTTAAATTTATTAATTAAAACTTGTGAGACCAATTTGATTTTTCCTTTGAAACAAATCAATTTACTTCAAAAATTACGAAAAGCTCGAATTGTTCAAGAAAAATGATATTATCTCGAGAACCGTTTGAGTTAAATAGCAAGTAATTTGTGTTTCGGGGTTTGAAAACAAGCAGGGCAAATCAGCAAGAATGAAATTTTCTGAGAAATCAAAAATAAAAGAATTTTCCCTCTTTTAAAGTCGATCCGGGGACATACTGTATATTATATATATATATATATATATATATATATATATATATATATATATATATATATATATATATATATATATATATATATATATATATATTAACATTCCACCAAAGCCTACGATGGCAAGCAGTAAGCCTCAGCTTGTGCCCACGACAATTATAATTTAAATTTCAATTAAAATAAAAATAAAATTATTATATGCACCCTTACAGCCGTTGTAAGATCTTACTATTCGTATTCGTAATTGGCTAATTTAACAAATAATCCCATTGGGATGTTTAGTAAGAAAAAAAATAATAAAGAATTTAATTAAGGAACGTGCTTGCCTTACGCTTCACACTGTAAACAGTGAATAGGAAAGCTTGTTCGGTCCACAGTAAATAACTACAATAATCAAGAAAGTAGTCAAGAAATTTACACCCGGTATATTGCAATTAAAGTAGGAGTTAAATCGTTGGTTGAATGTAGCCACGGAAGCTAGAATTAATTAGTCAGAATGGAAACTAAAACTGGTTAGCTGTGGTCTATCTATTTTAATTATCCAATTAAAGTTTTAATTATGATTGAGTACAAAAATATTCAAAACTGAATTAGTGAATATATATATATATATATATATATATATATATATATATATATACATTTGATAAAGGTACCATGTCGCCTCAAAAAGTGTTATAAAGTGTATATTGCCGTCATATATAACGTTGTCGCCTCACTTTGGTGAGGTGACAACGTTTTCATGAAACTTTCACAGAATGTTCTGGTACATTCTTTAGTCGATCTGTGAAATTTCGTTTGAGACAAGGCACAGTCACTATTTTTCCTCTCGTAGTTTGGCTATATATCACTGGCGCTAGTATCGTTGTTTCTGGAGTTAGGCGCTGTACGATGTGACTTCAGCATATAAATGATGCTTTCGCGTTACGTTTCGTACGTTCCTACCTCAGCAATTTGACAACGCCGGAAAGCGATGATGAATACATATTTTCTATTGAGACAAAATGTAAAACTGCCTACTATTCGAGTTCTCTCTTAAATTCATATTTTGAAGTCTCAAAAGAGTACTTTTAGTTAAAGATTGCTTAGTATTTTTGAAGGTGTGGTTTTGACATAGTTGTAAACTGAACTAGTTATACCATATATTTTAAAATTTATTTTTATTTAGAACATATTGCATTGTTGATTCGTTTTAATATAAAACTCTGAAGATTCTTAATTAAAAATATTGATAATGTAGTACATTATTTTAGCTGACTACTACCTATCAGTTTAACTTTGTAAAATGTAGACTCTTAGTTTTATTAGTAATTAGTACCATGCAAAGGTTGTGTTTTTTAAATTAAACAACCTCTATTTTATTACTTTTAAAATATCACTCAAGAGCTGCTGCTAGTAAAAAATACTATGTATCTGAAGTAACTATTTGCAGAGCTACAGAGTGTTAATAACTTTTATTATTATTGTTATTTATGAATGGTGCCACAAAATTTTGTTAATTTTTCGATCCCTTTGTATCAATGTGTCTTTAGCCTCAATCAAAACCGAAAAAATTGAGCAATTTTCCATTCAGTGATTTTGGCACAACCATGATTTGATGATCTTAATTACGGTGTTAGAGTAAGGCAATACCTAAATATAGTATTTTCTTAAAGATAGTTTGTCCGAAGGGGACATTAAGTGACCAGCCCGTTCACCAGAGTTATCACCGTTACATTTTGTTTCTTTGGGATCATTTAAAAAGTGTACTTTACAAGGAACGGGTTAACTCTTCTGAAGAATTAGAAAATAGAAATAGAATTGCAGTTTGAAAAATAACTGTAGAGGTTATTCAAAATGCATTAACATCATTTGTTGATAGGTTAGGATATTATCAGGCAGCTGAAGGTTTTCATTTTGAACACTTGCTTTAAATAAAACCTTTATCACAAAAAAATCAAAATACAGGGTGGTCTATAGAAAATATTAGCGGAATTTGTCATATGTCAGAAAATATAACATATATCGAAAAAATTCAGTATTAAATGAATAGCTCATAAAAAAACTAATAACTTTTCTAAGGTCAGTTTTCATGTACCTCATAATTAAACTACAATTTACCGGATTTTACTAGTCAATAAAATTTCTGCCAGTCAGTTTTCAAAGCGATGTTTGAAGCCTAAATTTTTTGATATCCTTGATATACTATTTCTTCATCCTGGTTTAGTATGTGAAGCATTTCCACATGAGTATAACTATACCCTATCTCCTCTCTCTCATATTTCAGGATCGAAAGGAGATCAACTCAAATTCTGATCAAGATGAAGAAGAAAATTCTACTCAAACTTGTTCGCAGGAAAAGAATGACACCTTTAATGAAACAGAAACCGATTGTAGTCATATATCTGACACACCCGCAAAATGGTTATCATTGAAAGAAACTGACCAGGATTCCGCAAATAACTCACAGTCGTTTGAAATCCCCTACAAGATTCTTTAAATATCTCTATTTAATAATTTGGGTATTGTACAGGATCCATTTACAATTCTCAATGAAAGTCTTTTAACACCAGGATCTGTCCTGAAACTGACAACGTCAAAACGTCAGCGAGACTCTGGAATGTAAATCAAAAGATGAGCTTACCAATATCATTTGTTGTAATAGTGACAGTACTGCCAATCAAAACGATGTTAGTTGGAAAATATTATTAAATCAGTTTGTGGTTGTCAAGCAAATTCAGAAAATACAATAAATTTAACCGTATCCGATACTGGTGAAGTATCCAGCTTCGAGATTGATCCTTGTATCCGTCGTGATAGTAATGATCTGCACAATTTCACTAATACCACTAATTCCGAAAGTAATAATTCGGTTCATGAAAAGATGAGGATTTTAACATTTCAAAATACAAAAATCAATCTCATTCTAGTAGTGATAGTAGTTCTGGGAAAATGAAGAAATAGGAACTCATGTATTGATTCAAAATACAGAAGAAAAAAAAGCCCAAAATATTATTACAAAGAAAATATTCTGTAATTATTGTAAAATTGACTTGCTGTCTAAAAATTTTGCAAAGGCACATGCATGGAGACTAAAAAGAAATTTTGAAAATAATGCAACTTCCAAAAACTCTAAAGCTAGACGAGAAGCTTTTAGTTTACTAAGAAACCAAATTAAATTTGACTTATATGTCCAAGGAGATGTACGTCCTGTTAGAAATAAATAAAAATATCGAAGGATTCAATTTTACCCTTGTGTTCATTTCGGGCGTATTTAAAAATCTTACCTTAAAATACACGCCAGACGTTGTAAGCAGAAACAAAACAAAGGTGCTAGGAGTAATTATGTTTCAGAATCGCAAACGTTAACAGCTTGTTCAATGGACCCAACAAATATCTAAATTAAATGTCAAGGAACAAGTTTTTGACAAAATGAAAGGATATGCCATATCTTTTGAAGCAAAAAGATCTCTTAATAGTAAATTTTGGAAACTCATATTTAAAAAACACAAAAGAGAGTATTGATTATGCATGCAGCAGTAGGATGCATGACCTCTCAAATTACTTATCGAGTATAGAAACATTGTTAAAGACAATAAGATCTCTTTAAAAGATATTCTTAGGCCAACAAATTTCGACATGATTTTAACTGCAGCAAGAACTATATCTGGATACAACCCACGGAAAAATATTTAACGCTCCTAGTCTAGCGATGCATTTGGGAACGTATTTGAAACTGTGTTGTGATGAACTTCATCATTTGATATTGAAAGGATCTACTGGTTTTACCTGCAGAAACGATGAAGAATCCAAAAACTGGCTGAGAGATATAAAAATTTTAAACATTTACTTACTTCTCGCTGGAGTGTTGAAATTGCCTCCTTGCAAATAAAACCTACAAGAAAGAAGTGGAATAAACTGCTACTTATACCTTTGGTTAATGATGTTAAAATATTTAGAAAAAACCATTGCAATTGCTTCTGAGTGCCAAAAGCAATTTGAGGATAATATCGACACTGTTGAAACATATAAGAATGTAGTGAACACGGCTTTAGCGTTGGTGATTCTTTTAATAGAAGAAGAATTGGAGACGTCAATATTTAAAATTGACAGAATATGCCAATAACAGGAAAACTGACTTCAGCGATTTTGAAAATGTGTTAACCGAAGGAGAAAAAGCACTTACAAGAGAATATAGAAGAATTGTATGTTCCGGCAAGGGTTCGCGAGCTGTTGTAGTTTTAATGCTAAAAATGTTACAAAATTTTACAGACACTCTAATCAAATATCGACAAAATATATTTCTGATGACAATCAATATGTTTTGCCTCTCCTGGGAGAAAAATCAAATGGGGAAAAGTAGATGTCGCTATTGGCCAGTTAACAAAAAAAATGAACTTACAAAATCCAGATGCAATTTCAAGCAATAAATTACGAAAGCATATTGCAACTGTAGCCCAAATTTTAGATTTGTCAAAACAGGATACGAAAAAATACACAACGAATTTTATGAATTGCCTGCTGATATTTATCAAACGGCAAAAGTATCAAAGTTTCTATTAGTTATGGAAAGGAAAACTGCCTCTAGAGTACAAAGGAAAATCTTTTGATGAGATTGACTTCGATGTAAATTTAGAAATACCGGAAGAGAATAATGATGATGTGCGTCCGGTGCCAAATGATGAACAGCCGAGTACATCAAATATTCCAAAAATCAAGAAGAAGGAACGGGCGTTGCGGAAAGTGAAGCGAGTAATAAAAAAGGAGACCATTGGAAGAATTGGACAAAATGTTAGAAGATGAGCATAGCGATGATACAATGCCTGGTAAAAGAAAAAAATGAAAAGCAAACTTGGACCAATCAAGAAATGAATCAACTTAAAAAGAATTTTCGTCATACTTGAAAAGAAAATATCCGTTATCCAAAGAAATAAAAGACTTCCTAACTAACAATGCGATGAATAGGTCTGTTCCGATTGTAAAAGCTAAACTGCAACATTTGTTTAAATCATAATATTATTATTATTATATTATTACATTATATTGCTATTGCTTTATATTCTTTATTTCATTATTTTCTAAAAATATATTAAATTTTACCTACACTTTTCATACCATAACCAATAAAATGTAGATGATATTCATTTTTGCACCAAATCGTTTATCCACCCTTAAAAAAATGTGATCAAAATATTGAAACATCCGACTAAGTACACGCTAATATTTTACCCACTATTTTACTAAATATAAGTCAGTTATCAATTGTATTATATTATTAGATTCAAAGTAAACGTGGCAACACCTGGAGAGGCAACATCGTTCTACGTTTAACAGTCTTCAATATATGGCTTTGAGGTGACAACGGATTTGATTTAACCGCACATATATATGAAAAAAATTCAAAATATTTTCCCTCTTTTGAGTTTCTGACTAAGGAGGCTCCCCTCATGCCATATGTGCAAAAAATTTTTAAAAAATATTACTGGAAATAGGTGAGGCCAGGTCGTCCTGTTCATAACCGTGAGGCGACAAGGATACGTTCATCGATGTATATATATATATATATATATATATATATATATATATATATATATATATATATATATATATATATATACCGTTTTAGATAAAAGGAATTTTGTGAAAGTGAACTGCTGGAAGTACCATAAACATACAAATTTAATTAAGAGGTAACAATTTTCGATTATTTGATTACAACAGTAATATCAGTCCATTTATTTTCGTTGTAGAAATTCACTAAGAACCTCCTCGGTGTAATTGAAATTTGGAAACACAATCGTGAAACCAGGTGATAAAGAAAGAAACAAATATCTGATATTTATTGTTGAAACTATTACTTATTTGATCTTGCAAATTTTGGGTACCATTCCAATGATCTAGCAGCCCTCACGTGTATGGTCATGGATGTCAGCAAGGGACTGACGCTTTCCAGCGGTAACCATGTACTTTGAATGTAACGTAACAGTAAAATGTGAGCAGAAAACTTAAGAAGTAACGACGTTAGAAATGTAGGTAGTACAGCATCTCTGGTACGTAGGTGGTACAGAGATACTCTTACATAGGTAGTACAGAGATGCTAAAAGAAGGTAGTACGGAGAGACTAAAAGCAGGTAGTACAGAGATGCTAACAGCAGGTAGTACGTAGATGCTAAAAGCAGGTTGTACGGAGATACTAAAAGCAGATAGTACGGAGATGCTGAAGGCAGGTGGTACTGAGATGCTAAAAACAGGTGGTACGGAGATGCTAAAAGCAGGTAGTACGGAGATACTAAAAGCAGGTAGTACGGAGATACTAAAAGCAGGTAGTACGGAGAAGGTAAATATAAGTACAATGTTTAATTAATTATGACCGTTCATACCTCTTACAGGTGACAAACGAGCCGATAATGAACATTGAATGTAATTTCGATTGAAGTGTCTTTATATGTGAAGAATTTGTATTGAATGCTTTTATGTTCTAAAGCCTAAAAACAATTTTAATTACCATGAGGTTATCGAAACATGTGCCACTTACCGAAGATGTGGACGAATGAATCATTTCAATTATATCTGCCTTTTAAAAGCGTTAGTAATACTTGTACTTAATCAAATATTACTTTAAGTGAGAATTTACCAAAAAAATGATGCTTCAACATCCAGAACCAGAAACGAAAAATTCACTAGAAACTCAACATCCACCATCAATGGTGTTCTTAAAGGAAGAAAGAAAAATTGGCCAACACCTTAAAAATCAATTTTACAAACTTGAGAAAATTTTTATTTAAATCATTGTTGCCAAAGTTAACATTTGTAGAAAATATTTATTTATTATATGTATTTGTATTATTTGACCTTAAAGATCCCAGGTTTCTATTTAACTGCTTTATATTAAATGATCCGGAATCTCAGAGATGTCGCTGAAGGTATTAAATTTGACTTATATAACAAAATAAGAGATGTGTACGAAAGTTACATACGTTAGGTTAAATGCAATTAGAGATGCGTAAAAATTTGCGAAATAGTGAATTGGAAGCATCCAACCGAAGAGTAAATTGCTATTTTTCGTAAGTAAATTTGACAAAATGACGAACGTTATCAAAAAGAAACGTTTTCCAATTAAGCACGTAACAGACTATAGAGGAAAATCCCTTTTTCCTCGCCCTTTTTAGAGACGAATGTAATTGTGTCTAAAGTACTTTCTGAAAAAACATTTATTTATACGCAAGGTTTTTAAACCACCGATGGAGAAATGCTCAAAGTTTTCAAATTGTTACAAACTACCAAAAATTCACAAGGAAAGAGTATCACTTCGACCTATCGTGACTACCATTGGATTGCTGCTACAAGCGTTAACGAAATACCTAGCAAAGCAGCTCCTATAACGGAACCAGAATCCATCATAAAGATCGTCAGCGATTTCATCGAGGTACTGATGGGATACACTGTGGAACGCGGAAATTTAATTGTCAGCTTTGATGAAGTACCCTTATTCACGAGTATTCCAATCATACAGGCACTGAAAGTCATTCAATGACAACGTCAACCAACAAACGACATATTATGTCTGGCGGGACACTGCCTCAATAATACCTACATCACCTACGCGGATCAACGATACCAACAAAGGGAAGGGGCACCGATGGGATCACCACTATGTATGTGTTGCAGACATATTTATGTAAGACGACTTCGAGAACAAGGCTCTAGAATGGGCGCCGAAGATACCAAAACCTTGGCTAAGGTCGACGATACGTTTGTTATGTAGACACACGGAACGAACAAACTGGTAAAGTTCTTGGATCATTTCAGCGCAAGGCACGAAAGTATCGAATTCACAATGGAAGTGGAAAAAACTGACTGCCCTTCCTACATATTCTGGTCCACAGCCAGAAGGCGACACTTCAGGACACACCGAGTACCGTAGGAGTACACACCCCAATCTTTACATAGAAATCACCATCCAGCGCAACTAAAATCAGTGGTTAAAACGCTGATAACAAGAACGAAGCAAAAAGCTGCATAGGATAAACCAACCGACGGATCAACGTATGTCGAAAAGATCATCCTAACACGATACAGAAGAACCTGGCAACCTGTTCAACATGCGCATAAGACAGTATACAAGATAGACTTTAATAAACTCAAGATGCTAGCCGACATTCAAAATGAAATATAGGGAATGTTTCGGGAAGCCATTAAAATAGAGAAAAGACCATCCAGCATGAGAACACGGGACGATTTACAGAGGTTACCCAATATCTGGAAGCCGCTCTACATAAGCACAGAACATCTACCACACAGAACAACACCCAAACAACCAGAAAGGGAAAGCTGAAAGAGAAAATAGTGAAGGGGCCATAGTTGAAGTGAAAGGGAAAATTACATAAAATGTGGCACCTCAACTACAAATACCACCGGAGCACAACCAAGATGTCAGTTCGGCTTGGATCACAAGAGGTTCAGCACGAGTTAACTGAAGATAGCTAGTGCAATTCATCCTAAAGGCAAGATGGTTGTTTAATAACCAACCAAAGCAAATAACGTAGGAAGCGATCCGAAAGAACAAAAACAACATCGTTTTTCTTTTTTGTCTTCCCTGTATATTGAGTTAAAGAAATGAAACTTGGTGAAAGAGTAAGAAAAACTAACAGTAAATGACATTTCACAATCCCTCTTTCAATTATTTCTATGCGTTTCATTGTAAACAACAGGCAACTAGATATCACGGCTTTTTGAAAATGCATTGCGATATATTTAGTATTAATTTTAAAATAAAAAAAATAAAAAAAAAGAATTTATAATAATTTGCGATAGATTTACTTTATTTTCTCGTTAATCTTTGACTTTTCGAAAAAACTTGAAAGGACCAAAAGGTTAGTAAATGAATGGGATTCTTTAGATATACTTTTTAGGTGTAAAAAGTTTTGTGGAAAAAAAAGTTGTTGTTCCACACTTACATATTTTGTTAGTGAAAACATAAATAATCAATGTTGAATTATTAAAGTTTCACTGCTTTCTGATCGCGCTGTATAAGTTACATTATAAGGAATGTATTCCAGTACTGTTGAATGTCATATTCCATAGCTTCAGAAACAACAATCAACAGCAGACTTATTGCCGTAAAGGGCTGGGGCCTAGTTTGAGAAAGAAAATAAAGTCACATTTAATGGTGTGCAACATAAGATGTAGAAGACATTGATAAAGATGCTATCGCCTGTTTTGTAGACATCATTCTTCCCTTTGGTGTCATTATATAAGCTCAATTTTAGCAGTAAAGAGGAATACAACCATAGAAAAATATAAACAACTACAAGTACTTCTAAAGAAAGAATTTATATGTCTTTTAAGCAGCTACTCATACCTGTAAGCAAAATTATTATTTCTATTTGATCATAAAAAACCAGGCATCTCAAAATTGTTGCTAGTAAGGTTACTGTAACTTACAACAGATACCGCACCAAAGCAAAGAATAATAATTTCCATGACGAATATGGCATTTTAACTGTATCTAATTTTACAATAATACCATTCATATTAGGGTAAGAGTTTTCTAATCATCCCTGTAGTTTGAATCCCTAATTGAAAGACTTACAGGACTAGAAAATTTGCGGTAATAGGAAAAAGAGTATTTTACAGGATACATCACGTTAGTCCTTTTCATTTAACACTCAACTAACAGTTCGAAAAAAGAAAGGAAGTGCGCCTATCATGTAGGGGTATGAATAATAGGATGCCTTCCCTGATAACTTCTTTCTTAAAGTGGCCAAATCACTGCTTAGAGGTACCTCTGCAACGTTATAGGCAGATTCAAGAAAGGACCTCATTAAAACGTGATGTATTGAGGTACATGAAAATATAATATGAATGGGATAGCAAAAAACGACTATCTCCATTATTGTGCAGTAAATTAGACAGAAACGGAGTGCCATTAACAAGTCTTCGTTTTTCAAGAGATAGAGTTTTCAATCTAGACAATTGCTCTCCCGATAAGCACAATGATGATACCGAATCAGTGAACAGTATTCGAGTTTGCTTCTAACTAAGGAGTAAAATCTTAATGGGACTTGTATTTTTGAATGTTTTGCAATTACCTATGACTAGACCAAACATAGACATTGAAGGAAGTGGAGTTTTGGTCAAGATATACTTGTCGCGTTTGATGCTGTGGTTGCTAACAAGGGTGCAAAAATTGAACCATCTCGCGTCCTTTTGGCACGTTTTCACGACTATCCGCCGTTTTATTAGAGTCAATGAAAGCTTGGTTCACCATCATATACCCTAAAATAAGAAACAGTCCAGACAATGGAAGCGCCAAAAAAGGCAAAAGCGATTTTGTCTACAGGAAAGGTTACGACAACTGTTTTTTTGGGATTCTCATCGAATTATCTTAGAAAAGGGAAAACAAGTTTTGGTCAGTACTACGCCAATATGTCGGCACAGCTTAGAGATAAAATCAAAGAGAAACGACCTTATTTGGTAAAGAAGACTTGAGATTTGAGCTAGTGCCCCGCATTCGCCTGATTTTATGAAGTAATGGTAATGGTACAGGTATAAAAAGTGTTTTAATAATATAATAAAGAAATAAGTGTATAAAAAATGTTCTCCAAAACAAATCGTTAGACTAACTGGAGATACAAACCATTCACCAAAAATAATGCCTTTGACTCAATCGGTAGATTAACGTA
The DNA here is from genome assembly GCA_036346205.1 of Vesta saturnalis. Lineage (NCBI taxonomy): Eukaryota > Metazoa > Arthropoda > Insecta > Coleoptera > Lampyridae > Vesta > Vesta saturnalis. The sequence continues at coordinate 1,695,244 of JARFJB010000370.1, read as the reverse complement.
GGGTGGTTCATTCTTTTGATTTGCTTAATTACCACAATTTATGTTGGGTTATCTCCACTTAACATAAATAATAAAAATGTAATGTAACACTAATAAAAATGATCTCGGACGCCAAGTTATTTTTTAATTATGCTCGGAATACCTAAACCGAGGTTGTTTACAATAAAAATTCTACCGAAATGTAAACAAATAAAAAATATACAAACTATGTTTATTAGTAGTTAAAATGATAGGGTTAAATAAAATATATCTTAAAACTAGTTATAGCCTTACATTACTAATTAATCATTAAACATAAATACCTGTTCGAAAAATTTTTGTGCACAAACTTTTTAATAACCTCTGGTATCTAAACGATTACGGAAAAGTAAGCCAAGGGTGATGTCATCTTTGCACCAATATTGCGCAATATCTCGAAATAACTGTGCTTTACGTTGAAAACCTCACCAAAATGGAATTTTATTTCTTATAAATTTGTCTTCTTGAAATTGAATAAACCAATATTTAATGCATTCTATTGAAGGTTCAAAATAAATAATGGAATCCACATTCAGACGTGCATTAAAAACAAAACGCCATCATAAAATAAAAGCGTACGTAACAGTAGAATTAATTGTGCAATCAAAAGCGGTAAAATTAAAAGTGTAAAAGTAAAAAAAGAAAGTGCCTGAAAAGAGCAAATGTTTTAATTTTTAGTATTACGAGTTAATTTATCTTACCATTAAATTAATGGCACTTTTCACAAAATTTAAGTGGAAACCCAAAGAAAGCTACGTAAACAACACAACATTCATCAGGAAGTGAAAAAATGGATACTTTGGAAGTTGGATGATGATGACGCGTTGGGCGAAAATATTTGCGGAAAGAATTAAGTCAACGATATGAGCAGAAAAAAAATAATTTTAAGAAACCTTTAAGAAGGTATGAACTTAAGTTACACCAAAATGCAAATTAAGTTGCCTACCTCATACTTACAAATAAAATTTTTCTTATGTTTACAACTAAATGAACGAAGAACCTAAATTACGGTATATTTTAATACAACTGAAAATGAGTTGTTACAATTTGTCTCCTAGGGATTATCGTCTGTTTCCAAACCTAACAAATGTGACTTGGCGATTTTTGTCTAATTCCGAGGTAGTCGCTGCTGTAAAGAGCTATTTCGAGGGCTTGGATTCATCAACCTATAACAAAGGCATTCCTAAGTTGGAATAAGAATTTTGAGTGAGTAGAAAACTATTGAAAAGTAAAATGGTTTTTATCGAAAAAACTTGAGTTTTCCTTGTTAGGCCACGTGAACAACTAGTACACTTTGATAAATTTTGAGGAAAATTTCAAGAAAGTTTTGTTTATTTATTACTAAGATACAATAACGGTTTCAACATAATACAATTATAACAAATTAAAAGTAAGACTAGTAATGTGTAGACCATCCGCTGTTTACCGAGCTAGGTCAGTGGCAACAAGATCTGCTTAACATTTGGGAGGTAATGAGTTTCATTCTCCTCACCGCCTAGTATGAGGTATTTAAGGGGTTTTCTTCATACACAAAGCGGTAAGATCACTGCGTATCCGCACATCATGTGCAGATATTTAGGCGAATGCCGAGGTTGTAACTTCCCCCTCCGAACTATAACTTCGATCCTTCCGATCCTATCCTCAACGCACCTATCCTTAATCTCACCATGTACATACATACATTCATGTACGTTGCGAATCGATGTCTATAACAGAAAGAGCTTGAAATGCTCAAGCAGCGGCTATTTTTCATGGAGAAGCGGAATGAAATACCTTGACTTCTATTTTTTCCTCTGTTTCTTTTGCATTGCGCTTCTCGGTTGGACATACCTGAAATTATCAAATTGCAGGTGGTTACAAAGCATTTGGTTTGCGACCCATCCTATCCCGTACGTGTTCAATAGGTGATAGATGCGACAAACAGAAAGTCCATGAAAAACACTCAACATTAGCATTACTCAAAAATTCCACGGTAGACCTTCAAGTATGCGGGCAAGGAGAAACAGTGTTCCCACACGTTATTGATGTAACGAATTGCATTTAATATTTCTTGGTTCTACTTTCAAGACAGGAAGCCCTCAACCCCATCACACCTTGAGTAAAAGCTGTATGTCATTTCATACAAAACTGTAGATACCGTCTTCCTCTGCGACGTCTTCTGACTATTCTACGACCACCATTAGTCCATAAACAAAATCGAAATTTGTAAGAAAACACGACTCCATTCAATTCTTCACTCTAGTTTAATCTTTCGTTACACCACTCTAACCGTTAAGTTGTATGAAGGGGAGTTGAAGTAAACGTAGAAATTATTCTTTATTAAACCTTTCCAACTATTATCAATTGATCTGATTGACGAAAAACAGTCGCTAAGAGCCGCATGTTAAAGAGCAGCATCTTCATGAACACTGGTGCATCTGCGCCGCCCTGCCGTGAACGACATCGTCCTTCAATGCTTTCTGTCCATCTTCGCCAACACAGACCAGTTGTAGCAATACTGCGTACTACACAAGCCGCAACATCGTGAATAGATAATATGGCTTCTCGTAGGCCAATTATTCTGCCGCATTCAAAATCAGTTAACTGATGATAATTTGGACGTGGTGGAACAGAAGAATTATTTTACACTATACTAAGACTAAGTAAACTAACAAGTATGCGTTACAGTGACTCTTGGGTAAGTAACGTCAAACTGCTATGGATACCAGTTCACATCTACAACGTAAAATAATGAAACTTAGTTTTTGGTCATCGAGGTCATAGAGAGAGAAATCGGGTATACAAAATAACCCAATCTTGAGAATCGTAAATTTTAATTTTTGTCCATCGAGTCAATGAGGTTTGCCGTTTTCCTGATAAAAATGCATAAAGCCGATTTTGGATGTAAACGGTTACCAAATTGGAGTATAAAAAAAAACGATTTTGGACACCAATGAACATCAACAACGCAAAATCATGGAATTTTGTTTTTGATCATCAAAGAAATAGGTTTTACTGATTTTCCAATGAATGGGCTGTTTACAAACCGTTCAAATTATGAACAACGGATGAAAGAAAGTTTATTTGCTCACAAAAGCAATTTTCATAAAGTTAGTGATTGACAAATTTTTATTATATAACATAAGTAAGACTAGTATACTTGACGTTTTGCACAATGTTTTTGCTTTAATAAAACTTCTTTTTCAAAAGTTTTTTTTTTTTATTTATTTAGTTTGCAAATTTACAACTGCTGTTTAAAGCTATAAGTAAATTTAATGAATGAATATATTAGAGGAAAAGTTATCAGTGATAATTTTCTTAGTTAGTGTTATAATAGATTATTGACTTAAATTAACATTATTTGTTTATTGATTTAAAACATCTGTTGGCCACTTTTCTTTAACCTCCTTCTGACTAATGGTTGTATGGGAGTTGTTTTGCTTCATCATTAGGATGCTCTGGAAGTTTTTTTAGGTAGTTTTTAGTTAGTCTGATGATTTCTTCATTAATAAATGGTATGGTAGCATCTTCGTGCAAGGTTTTGTTACTTATGTACCATGGTGCATTGAAGATCATTCTTAATGTTTTTGATTGAATTCTCTGTATTATTTGCGTGTTAGATGGTTTTGCGCATCCCCATAGTTGAATTCCATAGGTCCATATTGGTTTTATTATGCATTTGTATAATAGTATTTTATTTTCGATAGACAGTTTTGATCTTCTTCCTATTAGCCATCCCATTTTTTGTAGTTTTAGGTTAATTTGGATTTTCTTTGCTGTGATGTGGGGTTTCCAGGTGAGTTTTTGATCTATTGTTAGTCCAAGGTACTTTACTTGGTTGTTAATTGGTAATTGTATGTTATTTAATGTGACTGTAGGGCATTTGATGTTTCGATTGGTGAAGGTGATTTGTGTGGATTTTGTAGAATTGATTGTGACTTTCCATTTGTCGAGCCAGTTTTCTAAAAGGTTGAGGTGTGATTGTAAGTTTTTGATGCTATTTGTGGGTTATCACTTATGGATATTATTGCCGCATCGTCTGCGAATGTGGCAATTGTAGTTAATTTGTGGTTGGGATGTCAGCCGTGAAGATTAAGTATAAAGGGACCTAGTACACTTCCTTGAGGACACCAGAGTTTATGGGGTAATAATTAGAGGTTTCATTATTAAATTTGACTTGGAAGTATCGTTCCAAAAGGTATGATTTGGTAATAAGATAGTGAGGTGTAGGAAGTATCAATTTAAGTTTATAGAGAGACCTTCGTGCCATACACGATCGAAGGCTTGTATGTACGTCCTGAAGGCATTGCTTGTACAGTAGAGTTGTTTCTCTCAAAGCAAATTGATGGGTTGGAATATTGTGTTTATGTCAGTGTCTGTGGCATATCCTTGTATGAGTAACAGTCTTTCTAGGATTTCTACATAATCGGTAACCAAACTTGATTGGTCTATGAAGTGACTGTAATTGGGGGTTTATGTTGGTTTGCTGATCATAAATCCTATTTGAGTAACAGTCTTTCCACGTGATTTTGGATAGTATGTTAATCGGTAATAACACTGTTGTAGATTGAAGTCTATACAAGTGACTAAGCTATTTGGGGGTTTAGTTTGGTTTCAAAACGGATCCAGTGATTATTTGATCAAAACTTCCACGTGATTGGATGAGTATGTTACATCTTGAAATCACTTGTTGTTAGATTCAGTTGAATACTAAAGCTATCTGGGTAGTTGTTTCAAATTGGATCCAGTGATTAGATCAAAAGTTTTAATGATTGTTCATCATTATTGTTTTATGCCTCGTGGCTGTAAACTTTACTGTCCTTTGCGAGAAATAGTGGCTTATCCTGATTCGGTTTAGCAACTTCCATCCTGGACAGATTTTCTTAACGAGTTTTGAATGTGTTGCATCAGTTGTTTAAATTGTTTTAGTGGCCTTCCATTGTGTGTCTTCTTAGATAAACTGGTGATATAGTATTCAAAGTTGTATTTGATGTCCTGAATAGTTCTGCTTTTAATCCTGTCTCGGTTTAGCCCATTACTTCCATCCTCTTTGTCAATAACGATTACGAATGTGTTTGCCAGTCGTTGTTTAATATGTTTTAAAGTGGCCTTAAATAATGCTGTGGTCTTCTTTAGATAGACTGGTGAAATATAGTATTCAAAAGTTGTATTTCGGATGTCCTGTAGTTCTGCTTTTAATTGTCTGGTTAGTCTATTATATTCATTTTGTCAATAAGATTACGACTTCTTTGCCATGTTCGCTATTTTTAATTCCACTTTTTCAAAAGTGAATTAAATTAATGATATATCAACTACTGTAAAACATGTCAGTAGAAACAAATGATAGTTACATTCAAAACAGAGTAGGTGTTTGTATAGACCGCACTTTCCCCATCACTTTTTACAGTCAGAAATCTTTTCGAAAACAACGTGGTAAATAAAACTGCGCTAAAAACAAATCACTCACAATCAGACCATAAGTACATGAAAAGCTACTATTAAACAATTTTTATTCAGTATTAACAGTGTGTGAAATGCAGCATTGCTGCAATGCTTTGAGACGTTTTCCAAACGAGAATGGTGTATAATTAAAGATCTTAACCTCTTTTGCTCAAAGTCCATGTATAAGATTTATACAGTAAGCATTGATGCAAATTTTAGGGAAGTTTATTCAAATACATCGCCATGAAAAGAGCACTAAATCTGCCTATTGTGCAACAATGCCATGTTTGGGACGTTTTCTAAAGAAATAACGATTTTGCACTAAGTTCACCTATTGGACAACAATTTAATACTTAGGGTCGTTTTCCCTACAACATTGATAAATAAATACCGACCTAGATATGTTTTATAAAATTTACGTGGTCAAGGAAAATGCATTAAGTTCACTTATTGGGTAAAAAGTCAATGTTTTGAGGCGCTTTCCTAACGAAAAATAAAGAAGTGGAGTGTAGTTACCATATATTTTTAGCAGCAAAGGGGACACGTGAAGTAAACGTTCCCTCGAATTCGGGCTGCCGTTAGTTTTGTCTTCGATTTTTTTAAGTATATGCTTAAATTCAGGTTTCTTAAGTCTAAAATAATAGTGTTTAGAAAATATGAAAATGTTTTCTTTTAATGGGTAACTGAAGGACAGTGGCATGGAATATTTAAGTTTCAAATACTTATTTAAGACCTAAATGTGTAGATTTGAATCGAAACAATCTTTTAGTTACATTTTTTTTTGTTTTTGTTATCCTAACTATAACAGAAATTCCTATATTTAATAATGAAACTATGCCACTGAAAGAGGTTGAAAATAATATATTTGAATTCAGAATAAGTTTATGGATTAACACCTCAAACTGTAAATAACCTTAAACGAATCATAAATTAGTATTTACACGGTACTAATAAGTTTGAAATCTAATTCAAAACTTTTAAATTGTAACGAACCGCCGCTGCTTAAATCACCATCTAATATTGAGATTAATAAAAATGGTCTTAGAACCAAAGAAATTAAACAGCGTTTGAAAGACTGTTTTTTGTTTAATAGAAACTACCTATTAATTTTACACATAACTTTTGCGTCTATCTTATTTTTGTAAAAATATGATTAAGGAGACTACTCTATAAGGCGAATTCAAAAAAGTCGGTACAAAATTGATATTATAATCGATTTTGATAGGGTAAAAAACCTACTTCATTTACATCAGTATAACTCTTATAAAAACTATAAAATTTATGTATGCGAAGGATACTAACAATTCCTCATTCGAATTCTTATTCTAGATTGAATGTATTTATACGTCGGAGAGGGCGATAGGTATAAAAAAAGTTTTAGGGGTTGGAATATCTTAAGTTAACATCAACGCAGAATTGTTGACTTTTATGTGTGGCCATTTTGATATGTGTCCACATAAATATTTAAAATTAATATTTTTTCGCAATCAACCACTAAAGACAAGGCCGCTTAAATCTATTAGTGATTGTATATTAGTGTTAAAAGTACCTAAAGTCATATAACGAAATTTGACCAATTAGTGAATAATATTCTGTTAAAGGTTTCAATTGAAACGAGTGATGTTTAACCTTTGGCGTGCTGAATTTAATACCTTTTAAAAAGGAACAATAGTAGACACAGTATATTATCAATTTTTAATTTAGCTGAATAAATGCTCGAAAGCCTTACTTCACAGTTATTTTCGTATGACTATAAATCCAACAAAATCGTTAAAATTGTGATTAACGTAATCAATAATAAATAATGAGCTAAAATTTTAACAATCTATGCAACTGTGAATTGGAACAGAATTGACATTTAAATAGTAAAATTCAAATATCAATAATTTTTCCCATAGCGAACACAAGTACATAAATGGGTGAGATTTATGTATACAGCACCTTACTTGTTGAATACATTACAACAGCCTGAAAAGTGTGTGTATCTAAAAAGTGGATTACATGATGAGATCAGTTACGTACTGAGAATAAATTTAAATTCCAAATAAATTATAAAATATTTACTTTACTAAGTAAATTAAATTAGTATCGGACCTTGATCATTGAATGATTATGCTTAAAACCTTACGAGTTGGGCTGTCCCTCCCCTCCCCTCTTATGCCCCCTCTCTCTTCCTCGCCCTCTCTTCCTCTCTCCCCTCTCCCTCTCTCCCTCTCTCCCTCTCTCCCTCTCTCCCTCTCTCCCTCTCTCCCTCTCTCCCTCTCTCCCTCTCTCCCTCTCTCTCTCCCTCTCCCTCTCCCCCTCTCCCTCTCTCCCTTTCCCCTCTCCTCTCTCTCCCTCTCCTTCTCTCCCTCTCTCCCTCTCTCCTCTCTCCCTCTCTCCCTCTCTCCCTCTCTCCTCTCTCCATCTCCTCTCTCTCCTCTCCCCTCTCTCCCTCTCCCTCCTCTCTCTCCCTCTCTCCTCTCCTCTCTCCCTCTCTCCTCTCTCCTCTCTCCCTCTCTCCCTCTCTCCCTCTCCCTCTCTCCCTCTCTCCTCTCCCTCTCTCCTCTCTCCCTCTCTCCCTCTCTCCTCTCTCCCTCTCTCCCTCTCTCTCCTCTCTCCCTCTCTCCTCTCTCCTCTCTCCTCTCTCCCTCTCTCCTCTCTCCTCTCCCTCTCTCCCTCTCCCTCTCTCCCTCTCTCCCTCTCTCCCTCTCTCCCTCTCTCCTCTCTCCTCTCTCTCCTCTCTCCTCTCTCCCTCTCTCCCTCTCTCCTCTCTCCCTCTCCCTCTCTCCTCTCTCTCCCTCTCTCCCTCTCTCCTCTCTCTCTCCCTCTCTCCCTCTCTCCTCTCTCCTCTCCTCCTCTCTCCTCTCTCCCTCTCTCCCTCTCTCCCTCTCTCCCTCTCTCGCTTTCTCTCCTCCTCTCTTTCTTTCTATCTATTTCATCGCTGTACGATTGTCATAAGCTTCAAAATCATCTGCATTTCTTAGACCTTTGGTGCAGTACCAACTGTTTAGCTTTAAACATATCTATGCGTAAAATATTTTCATACACGAGGAAACTTCAACAAATAACATTAATGGATCCAATTAATTCTACTCCGATAATCAGGTGTATTCTGACCAAAACGTATGAGATCCTTTATTGAATCTGCCCATAACCTTACAGAGGTATCTGTACAGCAGTGATTTAACAAGTTCAAGAAAGAAGTTAACATATGGGATTTATACCACAGGCGCACTTCCTTTCTTTTGTGTTAAATCAAATGGGCTAACGTGATGTGTCTAGCAATGTCTCCCTTTTCCTAACTAAACACCGCAAATTTTCTAGTGGTATAAGTCGTTCAATGCGGTACGTAAACCACAGGAATGCTCTTGCCCTAAAATGCATGGTATTTGTGTAAAATTAAGAACGGGTAAAATAACTTAGTCGTCGGGGAAATTGTTATTCTTTGGTTTAGTGCTTCATTTGTTGTAAGTTAGAGCAGTCTTACTAGCAATAATTTTGAGAAACCTGCTTTTTTATGGTCAAATAGAAATAATTTTGCTTACAGGTATCAGTAGCTGTTTAAAAACTCTTATCTCTAGATACCTAACAGAATTGGTATGTAAGTACCTTTGATCAAAATCAATATGGTCGCAGAAAATCCTTTAATATACTTATCGGGCAACGATGCATATTATCGGGACGTTCTACCAACGAAGTTGGTGCATAAATAATGATTTTGTCATCTCTTGGCCAATGTCCATAAGGTCACGGATAATGAACAAAATATACTTATTTGGCACCGACGAAGTGCTTTTGGAGATTTATGCAACAAAATTCGTTCATAAATAACGATTTAGACGCCTCTGCCAAAATCTATATGGTCCCGCAAAATGTATGTATATTCACTTATTGGGCAGCGTTGCAATGCTTATGATGTTTTTTCAACGAAATTTGTGCATAGAGATCACGATTTTCAGACATCCCTTGAAACAAATCCATATGATAACGGAAAATAGGTCAAATGCACTTATTGGACATTGATGGAGTGCCTAGGGGCCTTTTACAAGAAAATGGGTGCGATTTTGATATTTCTTGATGAAAATATGCGTGGTCAAGAAACGTTTTAAAAAAAAGAAATCGGTGCATCAACAACGATTTTTACATCTCAGCCAAAATCCGTATGGTTACGCATCACTCACTTATTGAACATTTAAGTCAGTGTTTTTCCCCCTAAATAAAAAGCGGTTCTTACATCGCATGGTTAAAATGCACGTGGTCAAGGAAAATTTACATGTTGGGCAACGATACCTGCGAGAAGTATTCGGATATTAAAAAACATGCTGCTGGTACTGGTGGCGGACCTCCCATTCATACTGAGGTACGTAATGGTTTAATTTTGTATTAGAACCATCACAGAATGATGACATGGTGTTAATTGTAATTATTATATTATATTTAATAATTTGTTTCAATTCTCTCAAGATACACGCTGAATCTCTAAATATAATCATATCCTAGGCTTAAAAAATATCTCTCTCGTTTTCGATTAAATTATGTGCACATTTAGTTACTATTTGCAGTTTGTAAAAATTTCACGAATTCTGTTTTAGTCGGACGTTGAGTAAAATTAGCGTAGTTTTGTTTGAAGTTCAACTGTGTCAATAAAGAAAGTGTTTTCTAAAATCCCATGGTCTTTCGTGATCTGAAATAAAGTAAGAAATGTAGGAGAAACATACTACATTTTTGGTCTCATCGAGCCGTATAAATCAGTTTCCTACATTTTTGGGTCCCATCGAGCCAGGATAAATCAGTTACGATTTGGTGGTGAGTCTTTTAAGGAAGCCGAATGCAGTTTAATTTGAAGGTGTACTCTCAAATCTCCAAGAAGAACTAAGTGAATTTTCAACTTTCCAAGAGGATTCAGGTATTTTCCGAAATAGTTAACAATAAAGAACATTTTGTGTTTTACTTTTATATTAATCTTTATTGCGCTATATTTTTATATAGCGTATATTTAATTGTCGCAATGGATATGTTAAAGTTAAAATCAACTCGTACAAGTGCTAAGGCTCAAATTAGTAGAATTCATAATTGGGTTTTGCAAAATAAAGGTATTGAAAATGATACCAACAAAATTAAGTCAAGAGAAGACATGTTGCAAGATGTATTTATGAAACATAATACTGCTCAAGATGAAATTGAAAATTATTTAAGTGATATAAAGGATCAAACAGATCCTGAGGATAGGGACAAGATCGAAATCAAATATTTTGATACTCTTGCTGCAACTAGAAATTACCTCCTAAAAATAACATTTTCTCTGACAGTCGCACTTCTCAAAATGACAATGTCAATATAGCATCTCACTGTTATCCCAAAATAAAATTGCCGTAAATTAATATATCTCAATTCTCTGGTAATTTTTCTGAATGGGAAACATTTTTTGATCTGTTACAAATATTGAAAAATTTTATTTTTTAAAGACATTGCTAAAAGGTGAAGCTTTAAGTATTGTAAATCCATTAAAAGTAACTAGTGTTAATTTTGTTACTGCATTTTCACTGTTAAAGAAAGGATTTGAAAATAATAATAAAGTTGTGAATTCTTATTTTAGTAATATTTTAAATGCTCCAATTATAACAAATTCCAGAGATTTTGTCATTGCTTGTAAAAGTAATTTAGTCATTGAAAAACTCGAAGATAAATAAATTCTTGAAGCATTATTAATTTTCAATTTTTAGCAAAAGCTAGGTTAGAGTTCTAAGAAATTATTTGAGGAAGAAAAGGCGTTGCCTAAGTTAGATGAGTTTTCCGAGTTTCTAGAAAAGGGATGCACAGTACTCGAAAATCTGTCTAGTCTTGATATTAAAATAGAAAAAAAGTTTAATAAAATATCATTACATTCCACTAATTTTAACCGTAACGTGCAAAAACAAATCATATTTTGCTCATACTGTAACGATAACACCCATAGAATATATTTTTGCAAAAAAATTTTATCACTTTGTGTACCAGATAGATCCGCGTTCATTAAATCTAAATATTATTGTTTAAATTGTTTAGGTAATAAACATCAGATTGAAAATTGCACCTCAAGTTCAAGTTGCTCACAGTGTAACAAAAAGCATCACACCTTGTTACACTTAAATCAAATTCCTCAAAAGAGCTATCCTCAAAATTCCCAAAACGATTCATACTCTCAAAACCAATATCAAAATCTCGCATCTGATAAATCTCAACATATGTCCGCAGGTTACTCCTTTGCAGTAAATGCAAATTCTGCTAAAATTCTTTATATGCCAGTCATTCTCAGAAAACGAAAAATCATACTTCACCTTACAATAATCAATGCTCTACTTCTTGGATTCCATCTCGTAATAATCACAACAGAACATCAGTGTTTAGTTCTCGATCAAGTGAATGATCAACCCTGTAGTTCAAATAATATCTCAGCTTTATCTACAAAAAACTCTCACGTACTTTTAGCTACAGCTCAAGCTACTATCTACTCAAAACAAAATGAACCTATTCAAATTAGAATACTTATGGGTAGTGGACGTCAAAACTCCTTTATAACATTTAGTTGACAAATTAGGTTATAGTACATATACTAAAAATTTTAATATTTATGGAATTTCTCAAAGACTCACATTCTCGGGCAGAGAATGTGATTGCTCAAAAATATTTAAAGTATGTTGTGTAGTACGTGACAAGATTACAGATAAGTTACCACAAACTCTCATATATTCAAGAAAATTAAAAATTCCAGATCATATATTTTCAAACCTGGCAGACCCTAATTTTTCCACTCCGAATGAAATTGAAATGTTACTCGGAGCGAATGTTTATTATGATCTATTGACATATGGGTTTGTAAAAATGGGTAAACATCTCCCTACTCTTCTCAAAACACACTTGGGATGGATAGTCTCAGGAAATATTCCGCACTATTGTATTAATCAATTGCCCTCATTTTCTCAATATTATCACGTAACTACATTCTCTGAAAACGATACTGAACTCGATTCAATCCTTACAAGTTTTTGGAACATTGAAGAAATCCCAAATAAGTCTGTTCTCACTCCCGAAGATGAAATTTCTGAACAAATTTTCACTCGTACATCTAAAATTCTCACCCACTGAACACTGCAAACTTAGTGAATCACTAAATCTTGCTCAAAGACGACTTATGTCGTTTTTATAAAGAGATTTGGGAACAAACCTAAACTGTTTACAGAATATTAAAAAAAATTAAATCACGCCAGAATTGTTCCTCTATCCCGCACTAACAAAATTGTTCAAAACAAATATTTCGTCCGTCACTTGTGTGTCATACGAGGATTGAGTTCAACTACCAAACTCAGAGTTGTATTTGACGCTTCATGTAGAACATCATCAGGTTTTTCTCTGAATGATGTTACCTTAAAAGGTTATCGTGTACAACCTGATTTATATGATATCCTTTATCATTTTCGTACATTCAGGTTCGTACTCACCGCCGACATAGTTGAAGATGTATAGGCAAATTAGGTTAAACCCAGATCAAGTCTTTTTACAAAATATTCTTTGGCGTGATTCTCCCCAAGATCCTTTATCATGTATTGAGCTTCTCACCGTCACATATGTGACAAATTTTGCACCATTTTGTCGCCACTCGTGTTTTTAAAGAAATAGCTATTCAAGAAACACGATACCCCGTTGCATCTAATGCTCCTCTTGCTAAACATATATGGATGATGTTTTAGCTAAATGCGATAGTTATGATGAACTGAAAACTCTTTACCTTCAATTAAATTGACTCGTAAGTCACTCAAATGGTGTTCCAATTTGAATAAATTCTTACACAGTATTTCTCATAAACAAATATCCGAATTTGATATTAATCTTACAAGGTCACCTGGTAAACTGCTAGGATTATCTTGGATAATTTAGATAATTTTCAAATATCATCTCCTGAGACTGAAGTTGAGAATCATATTACCAAACGAAAAATTCTCTCTACGATAGCACAATGTTTCGATCCTGTTGGTTTTGTTAATCCAGTGATAGTCAAAGGTAAAATTTTAATGCAAAGCTTTACTTGGTAAAAATTGACTGGGATGCAACGCTGCAACGCGATCATCTTCAAGGAATACAAGGTATTCCTCAAAAGTATCTCCTAATTAAAAAATCTTGGAATTCCTCGCTTCCTCCTTTTCAATAAAGTGGTAAATTCAATTCAAATTCATAGTCTTTCTGGTTCAAGTACTGCTGCATATGGTGGTTCATTTATCTCTGAGTAAAATGTGCGGACAAGTCAGTGTCTTTCATGTTAATATCGGCAAAATCTCGTATCTCACCTCTCAAAACAGTTACTATACCCAAACTCGAATTATGTGCTACGGTATTACTTTCAAAATTAGTGAACAAAATTCTAAAAATCTATGATAATCTCGCTGTCGAATCAGTGCATCTTTGTACTGATTCACAAATAGCATTATTGTGGTGTAGAAGTCATCCCTCCCGCTGGAATATTTTTGTCGCAAACCGTGTATCACAAATTCAAGAAATAACGTCAGGGTGTTATTGGCATTATATTAAATCAAAACAAAATCCCGCAGGTATGCTGTCAAGAGGGGAATTTAATTCAGAAGCTCTTAACTTTTGGTTTTTTGGTCCACAGTTTTTACATGATCCTGAACTTAATTTAACAACTCAAGAAAAAATTATAGAATTAAATAATCCTCCTGAAGAAGGAAATGTTTATTTAGTTTCAGCTGTAACTCATGTCATTTTTTGGGTATCTATATTTTCGATTTATCTATAACTAAAAAAATCCTACCAATAAAATTATTGGACCTTTATCGGTTCAAGAACTCTCGAATCCATTAAATATTATTTTAAAAACTCTTCAAAAAGAACATTTCTCTAAAGAAATATTTGAACTCTCAATTCTAAATTCGAGACCGCTCTGCACTCTTTCTAATGATCCTTCCTATTTCCATTCTCTGACTCCAGGTCATTTTATGCTTTAAAAGCCTTTCCCAAAGAGATGGTCAGTCGAGTATCTCAATCGTGTACAGAGAAGACCAAATTTGTTAATTTAAAGGAAAATGATCTAGTGCTTATAAAAGAAGAAAATACTTCTCCCCTCAACTGCCCGCTAGCTAGAGTGATAGAGGTCATGCATGGTTCAGGTGGAAAGGTCAGGGTTGTACGTTTGAAAACACAAGATAGTGAATTCACCAGAAGTATAACTAAATTATATCAAATTCCTCAAGTTGATAATATTTTTAAAAAAAGTTCACTAGCTCACTATTTATTAAATGTTATTTTCGATAGTTTTGTTTTCTGTCGCTCTATTTGTTTTACTCTCTTTTGTTTAGCTTAAAAAATATCTCTCTCGTTCTCACTTAAATTATGTGCACATTTAATTACTATTTGCGTTTGTACGAATATCACTAATTCTGTTGGAGTCGGAGATTGTGTAATATTAGCGTAGTTTTGTATTGAAATTCAATTGTGTTAATAAAGCAAGTGTTTTCTAAAATACCATGGTCCTTCGTGTTCTCAAATAAAGTAAGAAGTGTATTACAAAAATCCTACAATGGTGTGGCAGGACGTAGTTGGATGACCTACACTACTGCAAAATTAAAAACACTCATTTTTCAAAACCATTGCGATCCCAGACAATGACACATGGTAAGTATACAATTAATAATTTTATTACATATGACTCATGTTACTTCTTAGTTGAATCTGAAAAACAGAAGCCGCTGTGGGATAAATTAAGTAAATGGGCAGCAACCAAAACAGAGCTTCAGATTTGCAAAGACAATGATGCTATTGGGAACAGCATAATTTAAAGCTCCAACTGATGCGTGAAAAACACGAAGCCTATTTGGCAACCTAAAAATTGGATTTGAAGGCTACATTAGCAATGAAGCGAGAAAAACACGATTTGGGAATGCAAATATTGATTAAACAATTATGAAATAATTTATCTTTGTATAGATAGACCATTTATCACTTATGTCTAATATAGTGATTAGTGTAATTTGGTTTATTAATAATTAAAATTCAGTGTCAAAACAATACAAATAAATGATGGTTAACAATTACAACAGTTTTTCAAAATGGTTAATAATTAATACATGCCGCGTAATATTATTTTCAAAATTGCGGCTTCTTCAGCTACATATTGATTAACGTTCATTGCCAGTTCAACAGCCTCCTCATCCTCTCTCGTTAATCGTAGTACAGCATCATTCATTGTAACTGCGATATTATGTAACACTGCTGATGCTACCACAATTGTTTCAACTTTGCTACAATGCAGCCTGATTCTCTTTAAAGCTCCAAAGCACATTTCGGACGGATTTCGGGCTCTTATTTGAACCTCATTAAATAAATTCTCTACTGGTGTTACAGGATTTGCCAATGAACTCATTAAATAATTTTTAATAGCATAACCACTGTCTCCAACAACCACACTACCACCTCCAAAGCTTTCTTTCTCCATACTTATTCTCAAGGAGGACTTATTAAATATTGTAGAGTCATGTCACAAGACACTCCAACGGCAAACGATATTTCTAATTATTAAATATATACGAAAAATACCCTTTCTATTGCGGAATCGTTCAACATCTTCCCTTCCAGGTGATTGAATACGTACATGGGTACCGTCCAGGGCTCTAACACACCTAGGCAACTTGGCAATATTATAAAAGCCCTGTCGTACGTTGGTTATTTCTTCTTGAGTAGCTGGCATTTCGATAAACTCTGAGGGTAGACGTGCCAAAGCTTCCACAACAGTAACTATAACTCTTGAAGTTGTCGCTATATCCAGTCCACTGAGTTCTCCCACAACTGTTCCAGTAGCATGAAACCTAAGTGTTATCAGAGCCATATCATCTGGAGAGAATGCATGATTTCTACAAGTGTCCATTATATTAAAATATAATGAAGATACCTATACACTGTAACTGTCTGTATGTGGAGTAATTTGTAACGCAATTTTGTCAATTATGTAACGAGCAACCACTTTTGACAAACGAAATCTTTGTGCGAACTCCAAATCATTCCATTTTTCAAAATGATTTACCCTTTCACTAAAGTTTCGAGGAGCTCTTAATACTATCAATTCAAGAAAATCTTCAGCTTCTGTTAATTCATCTATACCTGTATCATCCACCAAAGCAATTTTTATATGTAAATAATTATAATACTTTTACTACACAATTTTTCTTATAAACACGGAAACCAGCAATTGACAAGTGAAGAAAAAGTTAGATTAGAAATACTTAACCCTGGGCTAACCCACACTATTTAGCTGTACTATGTAACCCTGGGTTACCTCCAACGTAATCGTACATTAACTTTTATACAATGGGTTTTTCCTACATAATTCGGGGTTAGCAGTACCTCTACGTTAACTCGAGATGGTACAACGCACCCTTGGAGTCACATGAACGGCAGATTTATTTTTATATGAACTAAGTCATGCTAACTAAAACAACTTTACGGTAACACAAGTTTTAGTTATCCGCAAAGTTTCCCAATCAAAACTTTAAAATTACCAAATACTACTTGTCTAATTAAGCAAAGGAATTTCAATAAAAGTATAAATACAAGCTTCAATAGCAGTAAATAGTACAGTGATACAGTTTTTGTTGTTATTATTAAAGGCAACAAAAGCTACAACATACTGTGTATATGTAACTGTGTCGTAAAATAAAGTTCATTGAAAAATTTGAATTTACAATATAAAATAAATACGTTAACGTCGTTGACGTTTTTTTAAGCATGTGAATTTAAGTTATCGGAATGTGAGTAAGTTATTGATTAACGCATTATTCACATATTTTTAGTATTTGTATATAGAAAACGTCTCATTGATATAGCTACATAACAAACAATAATTTTATAAATTAAGATTCACTTCATGTTCCTTGAAGAAAAATGTTTGAAATTATTATGCATCACTTTTTGCATGACGCATTAATGAAACAATTTCAATTTTTCCCATAATTTCTCGAACTTATTATAATTGTAAATCTTGATAATCTTCATTATTTGGTGATTAGTTTTTGTACTGCACGTTTACAATAAAATGTTGAAAATAAAGTTGGTGGTGTGTAGGCGGTATATACATGAAATGTAAATATTGAAAGTTGTATTTCTATTGCAAAGAAGAATTCAAGTCCGTGCGGAAAACTGTTTCCAATAATAAACGTTAACTCCAAAAAAAAAAAGATATTTTGATGTTAATTCATATCAAATTTTATTTTTGAAAGTTGTCCTGCAATCAGTTAGCATTCATAACCACTTCTTGTGTTCAACTATTCATATATTACATTGGTAGGTTGCAGTCTTACGTACTATTCAATCACCCTCAATTCAAACTTGACCATAAATTTCTGCTAATAATGTAAGAAAATTACGAAAAATTCAAAGCACGGGTAATTTTTATCAGCTGTAAAGAAAATTATTCTCAGATATTGATTTTATTATAGAAGTAAGTGTGATTTACAACTACATTTAACGTTTCATCGAACGTTTCGCTAATGTCGAACATTTCTATTCGGTAAAGAATGAGATCCTTAAAAGCATTGGTGAATTATATTATAAAAACGCATTCTACAATATTAATTGTGAACTTTTACGTACCATCCTAACGTGTGGTTAAAATGTACCGTAGATTCTTTTTTTTTCTCGAACTGTAGGATATTTGAATTGTTATATGTACGAATTGCAGAAGGAAATTATGTGCTTTGTCTTTTCAAATTATTGAAATTTTAGATATAGTCGAGTAGAAATTTTAAATTACGATTAGGTCCCACGCGTTGACATTTGTAGAATAGTAAATAATGGATTTTTAAGGAATCGTTAATTATAGTTTAGTTTATTATAAGTTTTTTTTATAAGTTTTTTTTATGAACGAAGAAGTTCAAAGGTAAATATGTAATTAAAAATTATTATTAATTTTATTAAATACATAAATAAAGTTTACCTCAGGTAGTTTGAACCTACGACCTGTACTTAGCAAAGTACAGGTCGTAGGTTCAAATCCTACCCGAGGTAAACTTTTTATTTATGTATTTAATAAAATTAATAATAATTTTTAATAGTTTAGTTTAGGTTAAAATTGGAAATTGCTACTTTGTAATTAAAATTAGTTCAAGAAGCTTAGCTATGCAGGTTTAAAATATTGGCGACGGTATGTCGGGAAGTCCTTTTGATGAATCAATTTTAAGAAGACAAAGATTGTTGTTTTATAATACGTCGATTTAGAGTCGATTTTCTAAAGTTTAGAGGCAATGAAAACAGACTGTATCACATTTTTTTGCGAAGCACTATAAATGCTAGTGACGTAATTTCTCAACTCTGTACCTGAAATTCATCTCGTTTTTACCGCCGCTGCCAATTGAACAAATCGCTTTCTTATGATTGTTGATTTAACGTGAATTGGAACACGGCGAGATCTGTTGAATGCGTAAGGGGTCATAGTCAAGATTTAGAAGAAACAGGTTAGAGTGCTGAAGCACACGCGTGATTTGAGTTCGAATTTAACTTACTTTTGGGAATTTTGAAGAATAATCAGCCACCTCGGACACATTATTGTGTTGTGTATCGATTGTCAGAAGTGACATTCTTACGGGTCTGTCGAAGAGGAATTAGTGTTTGAAGTTATTCCTTAATTTTGGGAACATAATCGCGTTTTTGCGGATTCTTATCTTGCAGGTTCAGTATAGTCAATTGTTTATCACGAAGTCCATCCACGTTCACAGCTATTCAAGAAAATAGGAAAATTGCTGTAGATATATATTTTCGCTTTAAAAAATTTGTGTATATAAAAGACAAAGAACGTTTTTTAAAAAACATTAATGTATAAATATGTTAAACAAGTTGACACAGTTAACTAATCACCCGGTTTTGGCTTAAGGGGGTCACTACCGAGAAAAATGAAACAAAAAGTCGATTTTTTATTGCCGATTCGAATTTCTAAACTCAATTCTATACATAGAAAATATTTTTCCGCAGTTCCGTAGAAGCGGTTAAAAAATGCCAGTGCGGAAGTCGAAACGATGGAAAATTCATGCCAGCGCGGCAGTGTTTCGGCGGTTTGACTGCATGAAATCAACCAACTACATTCACTTTCCTGTTCTTTTAATTATATATAGCTTTTATGTATATATATATATATATATATATATATATATATATATATATATATATATATATATATATATACATATATAATTTTCCAATCTCTTTGAGGGACCATTACAAAAAACATTTCTAAAATAAAAACGTTTTTTATTACGTCATAAAGATTAGTTATTACTCATTGCATAATTTACAATTTGTAGATATTTTTGTCAATACAGTCCTACTTCATAGGAAAGATTGTCCCCCTCCTCAGCTTTGAACGTCTCTTCTAAATTTTTTTGCGCTCTACTAGCTTTCTGTTTTCCTTCTTTTGTAGCTGCTAGGGTACCTTTATCTGCTTTAAAAATTCTTATTTTATCGTCTTTTATAAACTATATAAAGTAAAACGCAAAACCTTTGTTAAAAGAAAACGTAGTTCTTTATAATTTTTTATTAGTTTTTTGGCTCTTCTGTAAATTTACTTTTTACACATTTCGGTACACCGTAACAGGTATCAACACATTTTTTTTGGTTGTTTTGAAGGTGAGAATATTGACTATCAATACGACAGAAGAAATTTTTATAAGATAAACGGAGGGTTTTTTAGAAACTCAAAACGATTGAAAAAAATTAAATTTTTTTCCCCAATTGATAGTTTTTGAACAAATAAAAAAAATTTAAACTGCTCCGCCATAAATGTTTATTGTGATGGTTAGAACAACTATGCAAAATCTCTTTTCAACGGAAAAAGACCTCGGTAGTGACCCCCTTAAATATTTTCGTCACTAAATTGGTGTTTATATAATCCAAAAATAAACGGTTTGTTGAAAGTTGACGACTGTGAAGTTGCTTTATATGGGAGCTGTATCAAGGGAGATTCAAGCGTGTCGGTGTCCACTGTTGCGTTGCCTAGAGAGTCGATTGTACGAGAAAGACCTATACCGTCGTACGAAGGAAAGGGGAGAACTCGGATTGGTCAATTGATGTAAACCAAGGTAATTAATTTTATACATTTTGTTTTGTTGGCGATTTTAATAAAATGTTTTTTTATTGTATTTGTCAGGCGGATAAATACGCTTTCTTGTGTTTAGTTTTCCTTAAAATCCCTTTAGTGGAATTATATTAACGTGTATTCACCCGCGATTCATTTCACTACATTCTGTGTGCTATTTGTATTATATGCAGATTCATTTAGTTTTTTTATATTCTTAATGAAACCAGTAACGTAACAATTGGTGAGAATTTCTCTATTAGAATGTTTGCTATACTGGTTTTCTTCTGATATAATTTGCTTGATTGGTTTAGAGTTGACCATTTTCATGAGCGGTGGTCGTCATCTTTTGAGCAGGGGTTATCGGAGTATGTGCGGGGTGTCATCTGTGATTCTGTCGAATTCTTCAGGTATGTCGTGTAGTAGTTGTTTAAATAGCGCAGGGGGGGTGTTGCAGTTTTGTCTTAGGTTTTCTAGGGTTGTATGGGTGCCTGTTGTTGCTGTCGGAGGTTTCGAGGATGTTTTTGGTAGCGGTTGTTTCACCATGAACTCTGCGGTAGATGTATTTGGTTTGTAATGTATCAAGTCTGTCTGCTAGACTGTATCTTTGCTGTTTGTATTATCCTATGGTTGGACGTCTGAAGTGTAGTCTATATGTAGTCTTATGGTTGTAGCGTACAATGGCGTACGGTAATCTAGTAGTGGTCTAATATATGTCTTGTATGTGTCATGAAAGGTTTTGGTTCACATGGTTGCGCGCCTTGTTTAGAGTCTCTTTTAAGCCTGGCTCCTAGTTATGTGTTTCCTATTATTGCATCTTGGAGTTGAAATTGTACGTCTCTTATATGAAAGTTTCTGTCTTGTGTAGATTGTCTTGTTAGGTTGGGAAATAGTATTGTTTGTGTTCCTTGGGGTTGATGGCAATTTTTCACTAGTCCGAAGTGCTACACTTTGTCGAAAGGCTGCTTGATATCGAGAAATACTGCTATTGGTTAAATATTTTCGTTAATTGTGTGATGGAGTTTGGTGGTAAGTCGCGTAATATAAGTCGTTTGAGGCTGTCTTGTCCATGGGGCTGAGTTCCTCCCTTTGCGGGGCATGTCTCGGCAGTCTAGGTTAGAGGTTATTTGAGTAGGTAAGGTTGGGCAGTTCTGGCACCTCCTCCTCCACCACGCCTCAAGGTCCCACCAAATCAAGGTCACCATTTCCCCAACGTCCCACAATTGCAGCCTCACACATTATCAAGGCATCCGCCTCACACAATACCAAGGCCGTTCGTAATCGCCACCTATGTCTCCAAATTCACCTCATTTATATTTTTACGCTTGTCTGCTGAAAAATGGTATGTTATTGCATTTATTTCATGACATACAAATGTAGTAAGACTATTATTCAGACGTATGATTTTCTGTAGGAATAAAACATTTTGATTTAATACAAGTGCAAAAGGTCCTTTCCACTTCTGTTTCGTTACACCTGCGTGGACGTGGTGCAAGTAATTGAGCGTACGCTCAGTGTGGTGCACATCGTAGATGCTCCTGTAGCGGATTGGCTAATGGCTGTCATTTGTTTATTCTAACTCTGCACATGAAACATTCAACTGTGTCTTGGTAAGATGTGGAAATAAACCCTACAGCAGCAATCGATGAAGGTGAGTGAACTCCAGACCATGTTCGACACGTTTAACGAAGCAATTGCAATACTGAGGGTAATAATATTTTCGTGACACGTCACACATGTTCTCACGGTAAAACACAGTAATCTACTAACATGAACTAATTTATTATATACAATATACACATTTTACAAATGTTAATTGCCCAAATAGTACACATCATCGCAGAGTATGCATGAATCGTCCTCATATACCTCGTGCAACATTGTTAGGGGTGCTCTACACGATGAGCACCAGTACTCTTGATGCCACATGTGGTACAGTGCAACTCATCGTTCGATATGTGTATTGTGGTCAATAATTCAGTATTCACTTGCTTTTAATGCTTTGTAGCACTCATAACATAAATGTATATGACCAACAAGATGACACCGAGTGTGAAGGGCGAATGAAAGTGAATAATAGCCCAGATTACCCATGAAGGCATGGCGTTGGAAGTACCGAATACATTTATCCAGGTTGGAAAACCATTCAGTATTCTACTGCACTTGTTCATGTGTGTTTCTTAGCGCTTCTAATGTCGTAGAAGGTAGTAGTCCCTTTTTTTTCAAGTTGCACCCAGTTTGGTATCAGTTCAAATACTCGGCAAGCACTAGATTAAAAGTGATAATGGTTGGTAGCACTCCCTAGCATCCCAAGCGTTTTGTACTGGGCTAGCGGACATACTGACACTGTTGGAAATTACACGATGCTGTATGTATAGCTATACCTACGTTTAAAACATAATATGACCTAAAGAGTGCAGTGCAAGGAGAAGTAACCTTGGACAAAGCATTGAAAGAAAACCTTAAAACGGTGGAGCTGCAGAGACCGCGAATGTAACCTTCACAGGTATTGGCGTGGTCACATCCTTGAAACGGTGGGTCGCAGTCGTAACTTGTGGTGTCGAGGTCACGTAGGTATCCTTGACGGTTAAAATAGAGGGGAAGGTAGGAGATAAATGTAGAGGGAGTACATATGAAGCCAATACGGCATATATTGGAGAACATATTACGTCAAGCTGTAGAAAAGGCGACGATTGTGAGTGTTATAAATTCAAGAGGATTTCGTGATATTTTAATTAACAGTGTGTAATATAAAAGTAAATCGAAGTATGTTAGTGTCGGTTTGTCAGGCCAATTCAATTTTCAACCAACCTTGGTGGATCTAAGGATAATGGAGTGGTGTTTGATAAGCAGGAATGGCACATACTTATGGATATTCAAGGGATAATTACAAATCATTTCTACACACCTGAAGGGTCATGGCTGCCTACAAAGATGGGCTCGAAAATTGTATCGTATGAAACTATTAACAAGATGAAAATTATACGCATCTATGATTGTGTAGAATCAGAAATCTATTTAGGATGGGAGTCAATAGAATAGTTATGGAGACGTCTTAAGATAGTCAGTTGCATTTAGTACTACTATGGAATTTCCTGCCCGATGTTCACATACACAGGTTAATAGCTCCATTACAAGATATATTTGATCTCAATGTAGCATGTGTTATGGAAATTGTAGAATTTGCCAAGGAGAAGATTGATATTGGCGTAGAAGTTGCGAAAGTCGTTAAGTAATAAGTGGGGGTAACAACCAAAGCGAGAATAGGGATAATAATAAAGTTTAGTCAATATGTGGATGTGTTATAGTGCAGAGTCGTGGCCTAAAGCTGTAGATTGTGTTAGTACAGTGCAAAGACTAATGTGTCAATTTTAATCATTAGAATTTGATTCTGAGTACGAAAAAGTGATGACTATTTAGATAATCTAGTTTATAAGTATGGTAGTGGAGTACGTCTGTGTGGGAAACACTTTCAATCGCATTAAGATGATGTAGAGTGCATTTGTTGTATTAAGCGATTAATAGAAGACAGAATTATTTTTGTAACAATTTGCACACGAAGTAGAATGTCATTTACCGAATTATATTACAACAGATGACGACAAAGCAGGTAAAGGAGGTGCGCATTAATGAGCTGTGTAGGTAATTGGACTAGAACATTTAACTCATGATATTCGAAAGACTTCGTAACTCCAATTAGGTGTGTAACCCTTAGAGAATATGCTTCTGTATTTGCTAATACGTACATAATCCCCCACTTTAAATTTAGGCGTCTTACGGTCAAGAACTTTATGACATTTTAAATGTTTCAAAATAGATGCAGCATTCTTTTCCGTTACATCTATAGGTTTGTATCCGGTGGTTCTATGCTTTCTTGAATTATAATCAACCACAGTTTGAGGTAATATTGATAGCCATTTATAGGAACCTTGCATACTGAATGTTTTACACACTATTGCTTTAAGAGTGCGATTTACACGTTCAACTATACAACTCTTCAAGTTGGAATAACTACTGTAATGATTAATATTAAATTTTTTCATAACTTTTTTAAATTCAGCATTATAAAACTCCGTTCCCATGTCAGTTTGTATATGTGTAGGCGTCCTTTGCAAACCAGACAAAAGTTTATTCATTACATCTGCGACCAGTTTACCATTCTTGCGTTTGATGGGATAAGCCCAGACATATTTAGAAAATGCATTTATTATTACTAAAATGTATCGAAATCCTTTATTTACCCAAGCATGAGGTATCATTTCTACTAAATCAGCTTAAAACATCATTTAAACCTTTAAGTATCACACAACGCCGCATAACATTTCTTCTTGATGGTTTGTGCAGTTCCTCAACATCAGGTTTACTCATTTTATCGCTTTGGATTTTACTACGATTTCTACGTGGAACATCGTTGCAGTTGCAAACTGTATAAACTGTGGTATAGTCACTTTAATTGAGGCATTCCTAGTTATATGGTGGCCAATTACTTCGCTTGAAAGCAAAGATTTTTACCATCTATATTAAGCTCGAGACCTGGATGACTCCAGTTGCAATACACTACGGTGCCCTCGTAACTGGGAAAGGTATAGGTATTAACTACACCAGTAGGAATACTAATTCTCTTTTTAATGGCTATTCTAGAGAAAGAAATGAAATTTTCAAAATAAAGATCGACAGCATGGTGAACAATATGTTTATAACAAGAGATCTTACTTTATTACTTTCGCTTTGTGTAATTGGTCAGTTATATATATATATATATATATATATATATATATATATATATATATATATATATATATATATATATATATATATATTATATTTCGTTGTGATTGCTAGTATTTCTACTATGAACCTAATAATTCCCCCAACCAATCCACTAATTTAAACAGATCATTCAAATGTACAAATTCAATCGCTTCGTTATTATATCGTAATAGTTGCAGTCCACCCCCTCTTTTGGAGATAAAAGTTGTGCGAGATCTTGTGGTAAGAGGTGCAATAGCTGATGTAGCGGGTCGTTTTCGAGGTTGAAATAATAGTTTAATGGTCTTAATGTATTTCCTACTGTTAGTTCCTTGGATTTGATCATCTGAGTTATAATTACATCGGGCAGCATTTGCACGGCACAAAATGTCATTGTGTTGCGGTAGATCACTTTTTTTTATCCCTTAGGAGCTTTTTTAAATAGTAGTTCATATAATCCCGGAGTTCCATCATAGTCTAAGGATGATCCATCAGGAATAGCGATACGAAAACTCTCCAACAAAGTCTAGTTCAGCATCACCAATAAAAAATGTCTCTTTTTCGGGAAGAAAGCGTACGCCATATGTTAAATCATACTCTTCGGGAGCTTTAAATATACCTTCAACATAATACATCGCTAATCCTTCATACTGATTAAGATACTCTTCAAAGGCTGGTTCAGATCCAGCAGTTAACAATTCTGATTTCAATTGCTGTAAAGTAGGAATCTCCCTCTCGTCATCATGTGTGATATCTCAAATAGCACACTAACAAATGCTCAAGGTTATTTTCATGTTTGTATACCTTTGCGAATGCTACTCGGCTTTGCGAAAGATTACAATATAGTGATTTTGAACAACAGACAAGAATTGGTTTTAATTCGCAGTAACATTGATACCGAAGCAGTAATTTCAACTATTGCAGATGAAGCATTAAAAGTTAACGTGATAAAATATATTGGAAAGTTCCGCACATCATTCCAACGTTAGCGGAAGAATTGGCGTTAACGAAGTACATTGATAAAAATGTAAATGCTCCAGTAGCATTTAGAAGTTGGGAAACACACATATATCCAGCAGTTCCAACAACTAATACACATACATGGGCAATCAAAACATCGACTGGTATAGAAACACCTAGATAAATTATTATCGGATTTCAAACGGGGCGAGAAAATCTTCTTTCTCAAGATATGAGCAGATTCGATAAATGTTCACTAAAGAATATAAGGGTACACCTAAACACCAACCGTTACCCGTAAGACAATTTAAACGTTACTTACGAAAACAATTGCTTTGCTACATTGTGTGAAATGTTTGCTAAATTTTTTATGTCATTATCAAAGAGCATTACTCACACCTAATCAATTTGCGGCAGTCGCACCATTATCCTTTGTTTCATATTTTCCGCTGTTGTAGGAGCGGTGCTATAAACGATATTTTTGATATAGCTCCATAAAAAGAAATCCATTAAAGTCAGATGGGGGAAACGAGGTCGAAAACCCTCTGGTCCTCCTCGTCCTATCCTAAAAATGATAAATCCGACATATACGGGTTTTTCATACGTAACATCATGTTGTGACAATTCTACCGCGAATAATTTAACAGTAAATTGCATAAAATGTTTAAATTGTGGTTTTGCCACGTACCGTGCTAATCCTAACCGACGACCGTTATTTTCCCAATGTGACAATAACTTGATTGTCCGTCTTTCGTCAACGCTCTCCATTGTTTTTCCAAATATACCAATGTATTTAAGGAAATCCTTCTCAAATTTGTTTTTTTCTTAATTTCGGAAAGCGGTATTTAGGTCTATGTATGGTACTAACCACGGATTTTGGCGAAAGCATAAAACTCTATGAATACGAGTAACAATTAACCTATGCTCCATACATTGTTTTAAATACCTGTAATGTATAACATAGTTGGTCTTATCACAGTTAGGAATTAATTTTTCGTCTTTGGAGTATGGCGCGCAAATTATTTCGGGACAAAAGGATAATTATTGTGTTCATCATGCAGATGGTGTGGATAGTGTGTATCTACTTCTAGCACAATTCCCAATATCAGCATCATCATTAATCTTCAGTACAGCAAAGTTGCGAATTTCATCTTCAGTTAACCACAAAAACCCGTCGTTAGGTAGGTATTGCCGCATACTCCAGGCGTATAGGTTCGTTGCATCTAAATATTGTAAAAAATACTTTAGGGCGATAAGGGTCAAAGTTTGGAACAAACTCGTTGTTAGCAATACTTTTCCGCTTAATGCATGTACTCACTCCTCTACGAATACCTTTATTGAAAAAGTGGTACATATCCATATCAGTCAGTAATTGCAACTGTACATTCGTACAATTCAACATGGCATCCCACGCCAACCCAGGTAAGGTAACATACTCATACATAGCCGTCTAAAGTTTTCGAATACGTCAGGCAACAGCAACACATCTGATTTTAAGTATATATCCGGGCAATCACCGAATGCGTTGCACTTAAAGTGATTCCGCACCTGAAGGACGCGCCATTATTTCATCACTTATATTTTCATCGCGCATTTTGTCGTAGAATTTATCATAGGAGGGTACGGTAGCATCATCTAGTTTATTAAAACTGTCTACCTACGCGTAGGGGAAATTACCTTTTTTTCTAAGTTAAAGTCATTATCATCACCAGAATATTCCTAACTTCTACACACTGTTCATCTGATAAATTCTGAGAGGGGGTATCTAATGATGCCACCATAAACTTACAACTGTCAACCAATCGTAAGCTAATATATTTCCTTTCCATACGACCACGACTGTTTAGAAATTCATCCATGAAAATATGTTTACCAAATGTTATGTTTTTCTCATTAGTAATAGGGAGTACGTTACTGTTAATACGTTAATACAAAAATGTTTTGCCCCATCTCGTTTTGTTATTTGTTTGCTAAGGAAACGAAAAAAACTGTTTATCCAGACAATGTTGGTTTTCCGTTTGGTTACTGACTAGTAACAATAAATTAACATATACACACTGTTTAACCCTCGTATAGTACAGAGGACCCCCTCCCTACCTCTACAACACGCTCACCATCATGATACGTATCGTCCAGTCCATAAACATTGATGGAAATATTGTTGTTGCACTCGAAAGTTGAGATGTTAGCAGCTTAACAGGAAACTCTATACCATCCCAATTGAGGAAGTTATCCGCTGTGGTAGTTTATTCGGTGCCACTAATGCTGATACAACAGCCCATGTGAAGCAAAAATTATCACTATTCATCATCATCACATTTACTATGGCGTATTTATGCGCAACTTCGGCTGGTACATTCGTATAGCCCCTGGTAGGGGAAAATTTCAACATCTTTACCTCGAGATATACGAATTGTACCAGCGACCAGTCTACAAAATACATTTTACATTATACAAATGCTCATGACACACACTTACCAGTATCTTTATGTTGAAATTCTGAATGCCGGGCATCCAAGATTTTCATTATTCGTTGAAAATACTCTTCTAACACCACCACGACACTTAAAATGTCATACTTACCTTGAACGGATTTTAATTCAGTACTTTCTCTACTGTTTAGAAAGTATAAACCAAACAGCGCAACATTACATTTAAGGGAAAGGTGCTGGAGCGCCATCTTGTTGCCACCACAAATTATTTCTGATATTTTGTGAGGATTCATTTAGATTGTTTTGAATTTTATTTTCTAATAAATGGAGGTAATTCTCTCCAGTTAGTCTATTAATCAATACTGGCCCAACAATGTGATGTCTTATAATTTCACACCACACGTTTAAACTCCATTGATATTAACAACGTCGCTTACGGGTCAAATGTGGATTTACATTATCGTAATAATGCATGTTATGTCTTACAACAGCAACATCATTTAGAAAATTTGTTTCGTCCGAAAATAAAACGTTGTTAAAAAAGTTTCTATTTTTATCAGTTGCAAACCCCATTACTCAAAATTAATTCTTAACAGAAAATCATTTTCGGTTAATTCTTGGTGAAGAATCATATTGAATGGGTGAAATTTATTTTTTTGTTATCCTCCAGACCGAACTATGCGATATTCCAACCAAACTTGCAGTCTCCCTAGTACTGACATGGGGATTCTCAATAATGTATAGCATTACCTGGTTTTCGTTGTCATTGCAAGCGGGTGGGTTTTCATGCACTGGCTTCTTATAATCCACAATTCCCGTTTCACGCGTTCTCTACAATAATTTAGTAAATGTTCGATGTTCATAAAAATCTACATTTGCTTTTCCAGATATTAGGAGCATATCAATTAACTCGTCTCCCTATAACTTAACGGCATTTTAAAAACGTATCAATTAATTTTAAATTAACAATTATAATCTTCAATAATACAATTGTTATTAACAAGTACTGACAACTAAATCGCATTAATTGACGTTTGACTACTACATTAAAATTTAATTGTTTCTTCTGTGTCTACCGCTACTTGATATTTGGACAAAAATAATATTCATGCGCTACTAGATAAAATGTTAGTTTGCTTTTTGATAGGGAAAGAATGTTTTTAGGATCTCAATAAAAAAAAATTATTGCATTCTATTTAAAAAAAAGTTGAAAGTCGCCATTTTGAAATAATTCGCCCAATTGAAAATCTGATATCATCATCGTGTAAAAAATGTACTGAAACATATTACTGCCAAATATTTTGAAAGTAGTAACCATAGCGTGGCTAAAAAAAATAATATGCTTTCTCTGAAACAGGCTGTATATAGTAGACTGTGAAAATATAATGTCATGCCACATACGGTCACTTTTACAATAAGAAATAAGTAAAAGTACTGCATGTTCTGACGTTTCTGATTGAATTCAATGGATATGTCTAGTGATGAAATTATTACAAGCACTCCCCCGGAAATACTTGAAAAAGCGCAGGCTGTAACAGATAATTTATTACCCGCAAAATCCAAAGAAAGATACGAGATTGCGTACCATAAATTTATGGATAGGCGATAAAAACACAGCGTGAAATCGTTTTCTGAGAATGTTTTACTAGCCTATTTTAAAGAATTATCGAGAACAATGAAGGCATCTTCACTTTGGGCAATATATTCGATGCTGAGAACTACACTAAATATTAATAATAGCGTTTGTCACCTATTTTATTTTTCAGGTTATCCTCATAATTGGTTTAAGCGGAGCCTGTCGTTAGCAGGGACTTAGAAATATAGGAATACAGCACATTGAGGACATGGAAATATCGTTAATAATTGCCATCCCAGATTGAAAAACTAAAACGAAGCGTTCATTTTTAGTGTCGGAAACGTTTTATACTACACGTAAAAAGTACATGGGGAGGACGCAAGTCCTCTTGGGATGGAACTTCCTTTATTTGTTAACTATCGGAATGGGATATGTATAAAGCAGGTTGTAAGGATTAACACAATCGGTAGTATACCACGTAAAATTGCAGAATATCTTCAACTTCCGTAACCGAAACAATATACCGGCCACTGTTTTAGATCGCCAACCACCATATTAGTGAGGCAGGAGGTGATTTCTTATTTTTGGCAATCTTCTGCAGGAGGGGAGGACTATGTAAATGACTCCCTTAAAAATAAAAATAACAACGCATTGCTAATATCAAATGCAATTAACGATTGTCAGCCTTCTTGTTCTAAATTAAAAAAGTTCATTAGCGCAACTATTACAGAAAGGCATTCCCTACCTGCGAGTAGTAATACTCAAGGTCAAACTACATACAATAACTGCTCCATTGCTATAAATAATTATTGTAATAAAATTTAAGCACTTAGCTCCAAGTTTTATTTAATGGAAAATATGGTGGGGTGGGCGTAGAAAAAGTATAGTACGTAACACGAGTTGTAAGCCCATTACACACTCGTGAAATTTACGCAATCGCCGCTACTCTTGCTTCATGCGTAAACCTTTTCATTTCGTGCGTATTGGTCTACTTATAATTCTTGTTACGTAATATACTATTTCAACTTTTATAAAATTGTTTCAACATCTTTAACAATTTTAATAGATAATTTTACTACTGACGAAGATAACTGTACCTAAGTGTTATAGAGACTTTAAATTGTATAATAATATAAATACACCAATACAAAATACACCATTAAAAACCCAAAAAAGATAAGTATTTTAAACAAATTAATTATTCCTTTTTTCTGGTTGAACCCTTCTTCCCTTTTTTTAATAGCAGATTATTTGCATTCTAAATATATGCCTGCTTTATGTAAATTTGTTCGCTTGGTGATAGTGATAATCCGGCCGATCTATGTATACATCTCAATTATTTTTTTATCTCGTTTCCTCACAAAGCAATTCATTTTCAAATTGTGACGGATTAAATATTTAACAAGTATTATTTTTTATATCTTACAGCATCATATAACCAATCAAATGTTCACATCTTTTTTTTGGTTGAACGCTTGCATAATAATTGTATGCATTTTTATGTAGTTCTCTTCCCAAACCATTGATTTTCAAAATTATCCTACATTAAATAATAAACAAAACGTTACATAATCCCATTCTTTTGCTTCTTACAGTTGAATTTTGCACAGTGTGATATTGTATTATATATTTTTTTTCATTATTCATTTAAAAGATTTTAACAAAACATCTTTTTCTGAATACAAATTTCATATCTTGCATTAAAACTTGTTTTGTACAACTTTACTTTGTATTTTGAAAATTCAAAACAGTATCTTATTTAGATTTAACATTTTAAACTAGAAATTTGAAGGGAATTCAATGTACAATACTAATTATTTATATAGCAAATTATTCTTTTTTTTAATTTACAGGTTTAGTATTGATGGCAGCGCGATGAACCATTCCTACCGGTTTAATGAATTTTACGCAGACACCTATAATTGTAAGTGTATATATATATATATATATATATATATATATATATATATATATATATATATATATATATATATATATATATATATATTATATTCATCCTCATTTAAATTGTTTTTAAGTTTTCTGCTTCCGCTTGTATTTTAAAAATTATAAGCAGTACCTTATTTCAATTTAATGTTTGTAAACTGCAAACTTATCTATGGAATATAATTCTTTTTATTTGACAATTACTTATCCTGTTTCAAATACTTTCAAATACTACTTTTATTATGGCATTTTTTCAAACACTGGTCTAATTGTCTTTGTCTTTCTTTTTATAGTTTTTCACCTTCATCGCTTGCTACTGCAGGGTTCATTTCCACGCCTTCAGACGACACAGTTGAATGTTTCATGTGCGTAGTTAGAATAAACCAATGGCAGCCATTAGACAATCTGCTACAGGAGCATCTCGATGGGCACCGCACTACACGTACGCTCAATTACTTGCACCACGTCCACGCAGGTGTAACGAAACAGAACTGCAAAGGACCATTTGCACTTGTGAAAATGTTTTATTCCTACCGAAAATCATATATCTGAATAATAATCTTATTATATTTGTATATGTCAGGAAACAAATACAATAACACATCATTTTCTTTTTTTTTTTTGGTTGTTGTTAAAAGTTGTGTGAGACAAATGGCCTTGATAATGTGTGAGAGTGTAATTGTGGATCCTTGGGGAAGTGATGACCTTGATTTGGTGGGACCTTGACGCGGTGGTGGAGCAGGAGGTTCCAGAACTGTCCAACCTTACCTACTTATTTCTATCCAGTTTTCTTGTATAATGCGGTTGGTTTCTAGTCGGATGTAGGCGTTGAGTATGTTTTATTCTATTTTGAGGTCTGCCTATCTGTATTTGAGGAATTTCCTGTATATGCGTCTATTTTGTTTCTTCTTGGTTAGTGTGTGTAGGGGGAGGGGAGTAGTTTTCTGTTAAGGTCTATGTCTTCGTCGGTATGTCTGTGTTTGTTGCGTCGCTTGTGAGTTGGATAGGTTCTGTGCGGAGTCTAAGACTGGGTTGGGTATGTTATTGGCGATGTGTTGGTTGAATAGGTCTCGTAATAAGTCTCGTCTTTCAAATGAGCTAATTTAACGTATCGAACGTTTCGTTGAGTCCAATTCATTTAACATTTACTTTCGGTAGACATTCTGTAAGATGATATTTGCCATAAGTCATAATTATACAACCATGAGCATAATTCCACGAACAACATCTTCAAAAACATTGGCGAAGTTAGATAACTAAAATGCGTTATACAGTATTTATTATGAACTTTTACGTACCATTCTAGACTAAATAAGCCGCTAATAGAAAAACATGCAGTAGAAACGACATGAGTCAATGTAACGATTCATACGTTTCATTAATGTACAATTTGATTAATATTTATATTCGGTAAACATTCTGTATGGTGCCATTAAGTCATAACTACACAACCAAATCTTAATTCAACTAATAATATCAATAACATTGGCGAAGTTAGATTACTAAAAAGCGTACTACATCATTAATCGTGAACTTTTACGTACCATACTACATAAATAAGTACCTAATTTATATTCGGTAAACATTCTCTAAGGTAGTATTTGTCTTAAGTTATAATTACACAACCAATAGCTTAATTTAAGGAATAACATCCTCAAAAACATTGGCGAATTAGATTACCAAATATCTGGTGTGAAACAACATACGACCTTCCGACCTACAAAATGGCAATTAAAAGGAATGAAATAATTTTAACAGCATTTTTTTAAGGAAAACTATGCAACATCTTTTATAAGAAGCTCATTACAAAAATAGGTAACATTGTAAAAGCAAAAACAATAATCTGTGTCAAGCAGACGTTTAAAACTTCATGATAGATAGAGGTCAATAGATATCTAGATGCTAACTTAAAAGAAATGAAATTACTTTAATTTCAATTTGTTTAGGATAACTACGCAACCTCACTTGTATACGTTCATAACGAAAACAGGCAACATTGTAAAAACAGAAACAGTAATCTACGTCAGGATGACGTTTAAAACTTCATGTCAGATAGGAATTCATAGACATAAATGCATATTAACGTAAGAAAAAATCCAAAGCCACACCCTTCTATAAAAATATCGATGATACCATTTCCATTCATATTTATTTAATTTTTACATTTATTACGCTTTACATTAAAAAACATTTTAAAGAAAGTTTATGTAAAATTTAATTTTCTTTAAAAATATGTCCACACTTTTTCTTATAAAATTAGACAGATGGAATGCCACAAATGGTCAAAATGGATTCAATGGTCCTTAAAACGTGAATATCCGTCAAAATCTCGACGTCGAATTTTTTCATGATCGCAATACCCTCTCTGTACGATACTTCGTATAGTATACGGGAATGTAGAAAACGTAAACACACATTTATAACATTAAGAATTCTATGCATTATTATGCAACGCGTCAAACGTAATATTCAGAACGGTAAAAAATATGACAATAATATTATCGGTAAACAACAGAATTTATCGTTTTACCAAATAATTATGAGCGTACAGTAACTGCACTAGCGCTTTATAAAGTAGCGTTACAATAATTTAACCATCGCCACCGTTATGAAAGGATTATTTTCTTCGCTAGCGTAGAATTTACAAATTATCGATTTTTCTCAAGTTTGAAATATCGATTAATGTTGCAATTGTTGTAATAAACTTAAAGGTATTATCTAAACAAACTAATAACATTGCCAGATTGTTCATAACCGCTCTGAAAATTAAATTTCCCGGTTCTACTAACCAAATATAAATTATAATTATTCGTAATCCAAATGCATTAATCACATTCCTTAACATACCGAGTTAGTTTTAAAGTTCCTCATTTTCCACCTCCAGCAACCTCAAATCCAAAATAGTAGTGAGGATTGCCAATCTTCAGGGAGGAGGTGTTATTTAAGCAGAAAATCTAAACTGGTCTTCAATTCGCCAATTGAGGTCATTAAGGGTCCATTATTAGGAATTATCTCTGTACCAAGATAAGCCCAAATAAGTTTAGGATCAGGTCTGAGTGTGATTCTAATAGGATAATGGAGAATTCCAGACATCTAGTGAAAAAATCGATTTACTAAAAACTAAATTTGATGATTCTTTTAATTCAAGAATTTACTCTTTGAAGATTATCTAACTGAAAGCTGTGTAGTGGAAAACTGAGCACATTGCATTTCGTTGTAAACTTAATGGTTTGTTAATTGCATTGCAATGACATGGTGGAATTTAGTGTAATTACAGTTTTTGTATAACGTCATCTAACTGTTTAGGTATTGATAAACACAGCGGCATGATCACTGCGTATATGCACATGCGGCTATTTAGTTCAATTTAGGAATAGTAACTTCTCTCTTAGAACCCTAGCTCTGTTCCTTCCGATTTGATGGCTAACGGCACCTATCCTTAGTCCCACCATGATTGAAGGAGCTTGGTAAGCTCAAGCAGTCCATGCTCCCCAATGAAAAGGAGATTAAATAGGTTGGTTTTTTCATTTCGTTACCAACATTTTACATACAAACTTTTATGGTACAAAGGGATTTTTCACATGCGGAAGGAGAAGTTTAGTGACGATTCACTAGTCAAGAATGTAATCACCTAGAGCTAAGAAAAACCTTTGCGTTGCGTAAAATGTAATATATATTACAAGCAGGCGATTAAAAGTTAAGAAGCTGTTGAACAAATACGAGTACTTGCTCGCCGTTAAAAATTTAAACCTTTGGTAACATTCATATCTTCTGTTGATCTTTGTTACTGATTAATACAATTACAATTTCCTTTCCAACAGTTTATTGAGTTGGTTAACAATTGCGGGATATATTTATAGTTTTTGATTGTCACTTTAATTGTTCGGTATTCACTACGAATCGAAAGTAAGTTACAAACAGCAGCTTTTTTAATCATCAATGCTTTCTACTTTTTGTTCTTTATTATATATTGATTTATTACACTAGATCGATAGTCGCTATTTTATATTTATCGTTCAATATTTAAACACAATCACGAACGACTTTTGGTACACACAATAAAATAAAGAACCAGGAGTTCGAGAGACATGCTTCGACAATGGAGACGACGTTGATAAGATGAAATCAGAGATGGAGGCTTCGAAAGGGTTCCTGGACACAAAGTCCACCGCCTTCCAATTTTCTATCTTGTTCACAACATCGACTTTCGTGGTAACTTCGACCACATGTTATGTCCACCAATGTTTGGCTGGAAAACAATCCAACGGATGGACAAAGACAAACAAGGCACGAGCTCTGAGGGTTGCTCTTCGTGGAGACGCACTGGGCGTACTTCAGACGATAAGACCGTAACTACAAGGATTTGTCTGTATGGTTACGTAATCCTAGAGCTGATTTACAGCTCGCGGATGAAGTTCCGAACACAAAAGTCCATCGGAATGCGTGCAAAGCTAACGAACAACGAGTACGCATTTTTTTGCTGAACTATATAGTGACGGGTAAAATCGAGTAATTTCAAAAACCGGATGATATCACCGGTATAGTCGAGGTTGCAGTTATCAAAGGGTACCTACAATAAGAGAAACAGTTGTAGTATAAGATCGTACTGAAAAAATGGTAATTACGGTATTAATGAGTATAATAGGTACATAATCTACTAAAATGTCATTTACTAAATTTATTACATTCTTACGTTAACCCGCAAGTGGTCCCGCCACGCTTTTTTTTCTAAATATAACTTATAGCTTTCTCATATAAAATAAAATAAAATCTTTTTTGCATTTCTCGTTTTATGTCCTAACCACGAAAAACACATTTTTAGAAAAAAAAATTCCTGTCTGTGTCTGTGTGTGCATTAAAGCTATCGACATCAAATTTGGTACAAAATTCTTTCGCATAAAATCTAGGTTCGTTTTAGTTCTAGTTCGTTAATAAGCAAAATCCAACCAGTGGAGGGGAATTTTTAGGGACTTAGAAAATTAAAAAAATTTATTGTTTCAAATTTTAAAAGTTACAAAATTAGAAAAACAAACGAATTCTTTTTTACATAATTTCAAAATAAAAAATTACCAGTGGCGCACCGTTTTTAGAAAATTTTGCATTCTTTAATTTATAATCCGATTTTTTGAAAGTCGGGTGTGTATAAATCAGTTGTCAAAATTACAACATTAAAAATGGCGGATCAACAATGGGTGATTATCGTGTTTAAAAACCGATATGACCCAAATTTAGGTATTGTGAGCTTTGAAGTTGCTCATTACAACTTTCTTATTACCCGTAAAAACGGGTGAAATAACGGGAAACAAGGTCAAGCCACCAAACAATTAGTTTGATCTTCCGTTGTGTATAATTATTCTATACAATAGTTACTATTAATGTTTTCTTTTAAACCAATTTTTATATTTCAACCATGAAGCATAATTATTATGTTTTAGAGGATATACTCTTAGGTCTTGTTAAGAAAATAATGTTCTAACCCTTTAAATTTCTGAAGAAAGGAATAAATGCTATCAGCTACTATTCCTGAAACGTACCGAGCTGGTAGCGTAGTGGTCACACGACCTACTTAGCATTCGGGAGGTAATGGGTTCGATTTCCGTTACCGTCTACCTTGTGTGAGGTTTTTTCAGGGGGTTTTCCTCGTACGCATGTGCGGCTACTTAGGCAAATGCTGGGGTAGTATTTCCCCCTTCAGAACGCTAACTCCGTTCCTTCAGATCCTATCCTGACGACACCCATCCTTAATCCCACCATGAATATATACGTAAATGTATGTATGCAACCTGGGAATCCATGATTGTGGCTGAAGGAGCTCGGAAAGCTCAAGCAGCCCGCCCTACCCCTTGGGGAAGGAATTAAATACGTGGTCCTTTCCTTTCCTGAAACGTACGTAAAATAAAAACATCAATATGTGTTAATCACTACCATTGTTGTAATTTTTCAACCTTCCTGAATTGGAATTTGAACTGGGGTGACCAATAAACATTAAACATTATGGTTAATGAAAAGAGTGAGTCTTAGTGAAGTAAATATGTAAAAATGCATTCGCTCTTAAAATTAATTATTTTTTTGCTATCAGTGACTGTGGACATATGATAAGTAAAGCTTTCTTTCTTCCAAAATACGTAAATACAAAGAAAGATATCGATATCACAAAAAACTGCATATTGAGATACACGTTGTTTATAATATATTTTCGGAAGTGCTCTTGTGAGACGAGTATTACTGTATCATATAAAAAACCTGCAAACAGAAGAAGAATTTTAAATACCAATTTTCAATGGAGACTCAATTCAAATTACCGAAATTTCATTTTGCGAATTTAATATGCCATTGAAATAAATTGTCACAATTATATCGACAATAACAAGAAGACTGGATATCGCTACCGTTTACACGTAATACCGCGAAGCGCCCATTTTCGAATAAATGCCTATTGATCGTCGGATGAACATCATAGCGTTTGTATATTAAGAAAATTAAGCAACGATCTCTTTGGTCAGTAATTGGATGGGTGACCGATCGTTCTTAGAAAAGTTTTATTTAATCAATAACTGGCGCAAATATTAGTGTAAGTGGAATATGGTGTGTACGAAAGAAACGAGAATCTGATGAGTAAAATCAAGTTACACAAAGGCAACAAGCAAGCAGTGTAGGGAAAATTACCGAGTTTCTGAAAAGACAAGAAAGGAAGGAATAGAATCAACTGAAAACGAAGAAAACGCAAACCTAGGAAGTCAATACGAAGTATTCTAGATAAGTAAGAAAACAATAAGATCGCCAACAACAAAAAAGCAAAAAAAAAGTATATACCCGGACCACAAACAGTAGAACAATAAGAGGGAGATAACATTGAAAAACTAAAACGGTCAATAATAATAATGAAAGCTGATCTGAAAGCAAAGATAAGCACAAACAACCAGGAATTGGGAAAACAACGCAGAAATGGAAAAGATGAAAGAAGAGATCAAGAAAAACAAGGAAGAAGTAAGGAAATTAAGGAAGAAATGATGCGCAAAGAAACAAATTGGGAAAGGGAAAATGATCAACTAATAACAAAAATAGACGCACTCGAAGAAAAATCTGAAAACCAAGAAAAAGCAACAGAACGTAACATTATCATAAAATAAATACAAATACAAAGTGAAGATTTGAAAAAAGGGGTGGATGATTTCATGCAGAAAACTTTAGTAACACCAGAAATCAAGATTACAAAATTGGTAGAGAAGAGGAAAAACAAGCACTGTTAGCATAATCAGTGAATGGAGTAACAAGAACTAGATTGGAAAACAAAAACAAATTAAAAGGAACAAAGACATACATAGTTAACGACATGACATTAATGGAGCGGAAAATACAGGTGATGATAAAAAAAGGGCAAAGGAGGCGAGAGAATACGGTCACATAAGTAAAATAAGATACCAAAAATTAGATGTTGACAAAAAACTATATATTTGGGACCGGATGAGCAAACAATTATAGCCAAGAACTAAAGAAAGAAGAACAAAAAGGAATAACTACAACACAGTAATACTGAACACTGGAAAGGAGAAAATAAGTGAAGAGCAGAAAAAAAAATAGAAATAGGTGCATGGAACACACAAACGATTAATGGGAAAGAACAAGAAATAATCGAAGAAGTGAAAGAAAGGAGTATTCAGATACTAAGTTAGCGTAGTTAAAAACG
The DNA here is from genome assembly GCA_036346205.1 of Vesta saturnalis. Taxonomy (NCBI): domain Eukaryota; kingdom Metazoa; phylum Arthropoda; class Insecta; order Coleoptera; family Lampyridae; genus Vesta; species Vesta saturnalis. The sequence continues at coordinate 1,655,366 of JARFJB010000370.1, read as the reverse complement.
ATAAGTGTACTCGAAGAAGTCGATAAAACCGAAAAGGCAGCTGAAGGAGTAGTACTGATAAAAAACGAAGAAATAGAGAAGAAAATTATGGACTGGAAACCAATCAGTTCTAGTATTATTTATATGGATATAAACCTGTTAACAAACAGCAATAATACAAATGTATACTCCGAGAGGAGGTAGAGAAATACAAAACATAGAAGAATTCCATGAAATACTGCAAGAACAAATTGAAGAAGCAAGAGAAAATGAATGGGAAGTCCTAATAATAGGCAACTAGAATGGATGAATTGGAAAAGATACAAAGAAAGCAATCGGATGCATCGGAAAATATGGATTATATGAGACTATAAATCAAAACGGGAAGCTGATTCGTGTTTTGGGCATAACTAACTATACGCTGATAGGGAATACTTTGTATAACCATGGGGAAGAACCACAACATACATACGAATCACTGGATGGAAAACATAAAAGTATAATAGATTACATAACCAGATAGAAAAACGTTTCAAGGAAAAGCAAAACAAGTGTGGGTCGAAATACAAGCAGAAGTAGGAACAGATCACAAGATATAGAAGAGGGACTAATCAGAAAGAAAGCGTTAAAACAGTTTATGAAAACACAGTCAGAGTAGCTAAGGGACATGGAAACAAGGCAAAATACCACGAGGAAATAGAGAAAAAGCTAGGAGGAAAACTAGAAGAAGTACAAGAGCATGCATTGGTAAAATATCTGGAATAGCTTTAAATAAATAACAATCAAAACAGCAAAAGACACATGAGGAACAAAAAAAAATAAATAGAAATAGGAAAAGTAGCAGATGATGGAATAACGAAGTAAACGCAAAAATAAACGACAAACAAAAACAAGTTCCGTAGAGCAATTAGAGCACTGAAGAGGAAGAAACATGAGCAAACATGGAATATAGAATATCATAATACAGAGCTCAACGCTGGAACAGACGATACTTCAGAAGTTTGGAGCAAATTTTATGAACAGAAATTCAAGAAGAAAACCAATACGCAATTCAGACAACAGAAAACGATATATCGCAAGAAGAAATAATACAGACACACAAAACTCTAACTGGAAAATCTGCAGGGAGGGATGAAGTAACACCAGAATTAATCAAATGGGGAGGAAATTAAGTCATAAAATGGGTTGCACTAATATTTAGAAAGGCCTGGAAGAATAATAAAATACCCAAAGATTGAGAAAGGAACAGAATTATACCCTTACGCAAAAAAGGAAAGAAGAGTAAATGTGAAAATTATAGAGCTATTTGATACCCTCGTGGAAAGCGCAACCGAACAAATGATATAATTATATTTAGCATTTATTGATCTGAAATCTGCCTTCGACAAAGTACCGAGAAATAAACTATGACACTGTTTAGAAGAAATGGAAGTCACGGGAAAACTCAGACGAGTTGTCAAAAGTATATATAAAACAGTCAGAGGAGAGGTTAGGATAAGAGGCAAATATTGCCGAGATGCAGAGGGGTGTTAAGCAGGGAAGCTCTCCCTGATGCTTTTCAACATTTACAGACTTAAAATTTTAAAAATGTGCAAAGAGAACATGCCCAAAACAACATTTTAATATAGAGAGCTGCACCAAGTTCGACTACATAGCTTGTTATACACTGATCACATAATAATTATGGGAAACAGCCGTACGAACACACCAAATCAGTGGGACCAAACAATAACACAAATAGGTATGGAAATAAGCACAGGAAAAACAAAAGTCATGTTAATAAATAGAAAACAGGATCAACAAAATATCAAGTGTGGTAAAGATGAATTAGAACAAGTTTCCCCAATAGATTATTTAGAAACAAGAATAAGCGACGGTAGAAAAATAAACACAGAGATCTTTAGAAGGGCAAGAAAAGCCACATGAGTACGCAGAAATGGAGACACAAAAAAAGGTGTAGAACAGACACCAATTACCCAAATAATAAAATAAAACAGCTGATATGGTTCGGACACGTTCAAAGAATGCAGAAGGACATACTGACCAAGAAAGAAGCAGAATCAAAAAGACATGGGACACGAAGGGCGGTAACACCATGCAAAAATACGGAACAAGGGGGAGAAAACAATCAGCCAACTAAGGCAAACGTCACAAGACAGCAAAGAGTAGAGGACAGCGGTGGACACTGCACCACAGCCAACGCGATAAGGAATAAGGCTCAAAACGTTTTCTTTTAACACGAGAGTAATTACCTGAGAAAACCATGTGTGCCATGCATTTCTAAGCTGAATTATTCATGAATTTGAGTTTGAGCAATTTTCCTATGTACATGGTGATTATAATTGGACGCTTTTGGTAGGAAACACCAATTTCTAGAGGAGATAAAAACAAACTAATCGACACGTTACGAGCTCAATTTTTGTAAGAAAGCGAATTCCAAAAACCGCACATCGATATTTTGAACGGTTTAAAAGATACAGAGTGGCTTTCATTTTTGAGCATTTTGACATAAACTTGTACGAATATTTTTTGTTTATGTAAAAACATTCTTAAGACACCTTTTTGAAAGGAATCCAATGGTGTTCCAGGATTTTTGGTAAAAAATTGGTTTTGAAGCTGACATAAACTTGTGTTTTTCCTTATGGGTCACCCTTTATATTTTTGCATATTCCCTTTCGAACTAAAATTATGATTAAAATTATGTGCACACTTGATATTTTGGTTCAGCCGTTTTTGAGATATTTTCTGTTTTTTCATTTATATCTAGTATTCCATGAAGGCAATAAAAACAGCCCATATGTTATTTTACGTGAATTAAACGATCAGTTTTAGTGTTAGGCATGACAGTTTGTTTGACGCTTTGACAAATTTTTTGATTGCTTTTAGTTATTATTACTTTTGTCAAAAATGTATCAAAATGAAGAAAAATTCGACATGCTAAAATGTGTTATTCAATCGAACGAAAATTGCAACGATATTCAGAGCGACAAGAGCCATATATGGATATATTTCCCAGACTAAAAAGGAACCTAACTACCTATGGTGTGTTTTCGAAACCTAGAGTGGAAATTTATGATGTTAGACGTGGTACTGCCATTAGTTTTTAGAGAAAACTCAAGTAAATTCTCTATACGGACGAAGCGCATCTTGCCAGTAACGGTCCATTTAACAGATATAATAGTTACACCTGGGCTCAGGCAAATTCACATGTTACCGTAGCCTATCAAAGCCGCTTTGGATTTAATGCATGGGGTGTTCAGCGGACACATAGTGGGACCATACATCTTTAATGACAACTTGAATCATCAGAGGTATATTGAGATGGTAGAAGACATTGTGGAACCATTTTTCGAAAATATGCCCTTAATAAATTATGCTGAAGCATTCTACTTTCAACATGATGAACCTCTTCTCATTCAGCGCGAGCAGTAACCAATTTTCTTAACAAACTTTTGGCGAACACCGGATTGGCAATCGAGGACCTGTTAACTGGTCGGCAAGGTCCCCATACCTCAACCTTTGCGATTACTACACGTGGGGAAGAGTAAAACATAAAACGTTCAGGCATCGTCCAGAAACCAGGCAAGATATTGAGGATCAGTTGCTGGATGTATTTGATTGAATAATCAATATTGAATTAACCAATACTGAAAACACGCTCCCAAGAGATGCCGTTTATGTATTCTATAAAATAGTCACCAGTTTGAGCATCTTCTCTAGTTACTTGTTTCGTTATTAAGTATTGTAATTTTTAGTATTTGTTTTTCTTTTCTCATTAAAGCTATTTAAAAAAGTAAGTCTGTAATAAGTTACTATTTACAATATAACAAAATCTAATGCGTATTGGATATATTTTTTTATTTCAACGTTCAAGCTTATATAAATATATACTTATCACAGAGACTATGTTAGGCTAGACTCCGCTTCCCATTTTTTTACCTACGTATTAATGTAGCTATAAAAATGAAGCGCCAAATGTATTTGTGTATGTGTTTGCCTACTTTACATAACACATGGACTGTTTTCATTGTTTTTAGGCATTGCAGCGGGCGTAAACTTGGATCTACTCCCTTTGTTTGTTTACACTAACACCAAAAAATAAAATTTGAGGGTTCTTTTACATTTTCTAATATTTTCAAAATCATTTAATAAAAATTTATATTATTCTTGTGAGAATGTGAAATAATTACCTTTTAATTTAATTTGGGCCGTTTCAATTTGTAAAAATATCATTCAATAGTTTAATTTTACTTTGCTCGCTATTTAGTTATAGTTTGAGTGAATGAACCTTAATATTTGTTTCAGAAAATGCCTGCCTTATCGGGATGCGCCAGCTAGCTTAATTATTAAAAGGAATGATTGCTGTTATCAATTACCCAATTTTTAATTTCCTTAATTATATCTGAATTGTAATTATATTGAATTTACTTCCTTCAGTAGTTATATATTCAGTATCTGTATAAGCTTTTAGTATTCGAAATAGTTAATAATAAAACAAATCAAACGTTATACCTATTTAACTAAATCCATCCTATTATTATACTTAATATTCTGATCATTTACCATGAAAAAATTATTGCTCTCAATACTGAATGGAACTAAATACCTTCAGTATTGATGTTTAACCATAAATTTAAAGAAACATGAAGCTCAAACGTTTTCTTTTATTACACAATTGCAATCTAACTTGTTTATCACTTCGTTGAGGGCTAATGACGGAATTACTGCGTTCTCAAGCCAGTGAATCTGCTTTCAGGCACCGCGTTTCTTTGTTCTCTCAATATCTTCTGTTGATGTTTGTTGCTGATTAATACAATTCCAATTTCCTTTCCAACAATTTATTGATTTGGTTAATAATTGTGGGATATATTTATAGTTTTTAATTATCACTTTAACTGTTCAATGTTCACTACGAATCGCAAGCAAATTACAAACAGCAGCGCTTTTAATAATCAATGCTTTCTAGTTATTGTTCTTTATGTATTGATCTATTATGCTAGATCGATAGTCGCTGTTCTATATTTATCGTTCAAAATATAAACACAATCGCGGACGACCTTCGGTACGCACAAAAACGTGGTTTTAAATTATTACGCCACCTTTTTTTATTATCACCAACTTGACAATATTTGGACTTTATTTTATTTAGCCTTTTATTATTTTAATAAGCAAGGTACTCTTACTTCTTCCATATTACACAATGACTGTTATTTACTGTATTATCTAAATTTATAGGGCCGCTTGTCGATTGCTTGTCGACTTGTGCTGCGGCATCCACAATTTTCTAACTAACATTCTATTATTCCTGCCTCGCCAACGAATCACACCCTTTGGTTAGTTTCAACCAACTCTGACCACTTACTTAAAGTGATTACATAACATGCACGTCAAGGTAACAACAACTGATTTTCCTATTACAACTCATTTATGCATTTGCAGATTGCCGCGTTCCCTTTAACTGTTTTCTAATTAAATATGTACATAAAAAAAATTCAAGCTTTTCATCTTAATATTAAATACATTTATATACCAATAACAATCATTCTGAATTTAGAAAATAACATACAACTTAGCGCGAGTTTGAATTTCTCGGGCACCAGTTACAGCTTGGAATATATAAATGAAAAAATTGCAAATATCTCAAAAACGGCTGAACCAAAATATCAAGTGTGCACTTCATTTTAATCATAATTTTATTTCGAAAAGGAATGTACAGAAATATATAGGGTTATTGGCAAGGAAAATACAAGTTTATGTCAGAGCTTAAAAACCATCTTTTTACCAAAGATCCTGGAACACCATTGGATTTCTTTCAAAAAAGTGCCTTAAGAATGTTTTTACGGAAACAAAAATATTCGTAGAGAAGAAGGGGGTGGTCAAAAATGCACAAAACTGAAAACTACCCTGTATCTTATGAAACGTTCAAGATATTGATGTGCGGTTTTCGTCATTCGCTTTCTCACAAAAATCGAACTCGTAAAGTGTCGGTTAGTTTGTTTCTATCTCCTCTATAAACTGGTGTTTCCTATCAAAAGTGTCCAATTGCAATCACTCTGTACAAATGCGGATTATTTGGCTTCCCTTTTATGGCCTTTAACTACCTGGTTTGCTACCTCTTCGTAACAATTTCTTACGAAAAATAATCTTTCGTTGGAAAGAATTCTTTTGTAATTATTCTGAAACGGAAATTTACATGCACTGTACAGTTAGCAATTCCAAGTAATATTCAAGGGTAGTATACCAAGACCTTGATAAATAGTTGCCTATTTTTGTTGCATCTAAATTTCGAGACTGTTTTAGTATCAATTTTATGCGACATAATTTTGGCATTAATAATCTAATTAAAGTCTCGAGAGCTTCAATCGAATATTATTAATGCCCAAATTATGTCGAATCAAGTTGTAAAATATTAGAGCAATTTAGCAACAACATAAATAGCAGAGTCTTTATCAACGACGTGTTGTATTCAGGAAGATTTTTTCCCGTGTAAACTAAAATTAATTTCAGAACAAAAATTATAAAACATTTTATTAACTGAATACAAAAATAGAAAAAAACAGGAACACAAGTGACTATTTCATTAGCGCAATAGTCGGCTGTAATTACACGAGAGGTTTTTTTTGTTTAGATACAATTAATTTTCTTTACGAAAATTTGGTTACCAGATAAAAAACTCGTCCTGCGGACTCGTTTTTTTATCGTAGGTGGTTCGTCTCGTCTATTTATCAAAAACAAACCAAATTGGAGTTTAAAAAATGAAATTTTACCTTGGAGAAAAAACCTGGAGAGTAATTCGATGAAATAATTTAATGAATAATTAAAATTAATAGCTAGGTGATTATTAAAAATTCAAGAATACATTTTTTTATTTAAAAATGGAAAAGTGTTCACTCGTTATCATACCAACAAACAATAATCAGGTTTGAGAAAGTCATCCATGGAAGTTTATTCACATTTTATTCAGATGCAAAGTTAGGACTAACTTTATCCGATGTCAAAGTGACAAATTCATCGCGGCTTATGGGACTTTTTATACATGAATTAAATTATCGCTGATATTTTATTCCGATTGGTATGAATTTTAAAATTTACGACATTTCATTGGTTAATATAAAACAAGGGAAGTAATTAGTAAAATCGTCTGATTTCCTATTAGAATGAGCACCCTTCAAAATATTTTGTGAAATCTAAGAACAGTATAACTGAATTGAATCAATATCACACAATCATTATACCCGTAATGGTATATAAACTATGTAATTATCAAATATCTGAGAAATCGATTTTCTTCAACACAATAAAGCATTTTCGATTGTGCAACTCCATCAAGAATAAATCAGAAAACATGCGATAACATATATAGCATTAACCGTACGATTAATACGTAACGACGTGAAGTCGGTCAACGACGGGAGACGCGAGGCTAAGCGGCATGTGCAGTGTTCACAGGAAAGGAGTAAAGGAGAACGTTGGATTCCTTCATAAGGTGATGAACAAATTTGGATGGCAACCTAAACGCCCTAAGTTTTTATGCAAACAGTGACTAAGAAATTTAGCTACTTCTAAATCTTTCTGTATATTTTTTTATGGTAGGGGGTACAAGTGCACCCCCTTGCACCCTGCTGCCGGCTCCCATGAATATGATAGACTGAGATAAAGAAATGAAATTCGAAAGCAGTTATTGAATGAACCGGATATCCCAATAGATATAATAAAGTAATGAGACCAGCCTTAATTTGCATAAATGTATTAGTGTTGAAAGTAAAAGTATCTTCGTTTAATTTAGGCGTGGCCAACCCGCGGCCAGCCTTGAACATTTTTCCGGCCCGCGAGATTCATCACACTTTTACAAAATATATTTATTTTATAATATCCAAAGTAATAAAAACCAATGTATTAAAATAATGCATTATTTGTGAATCCATATATTCTAAAATTAACTGTCGAAATTATGAGAAAAGTTAACTTTGATTTTACAATAATATTCTTGCGATCATGTCATACAAGTAGTTGTAAAAACAGTGAATTACATTCGATCACATGTACCGGGTGGCAAAATAAGAATGGCCATCGGCCATATCTCAGGAATGAATTATAGCACAGGTTCGGGAAAAAATTTTTTATAACAAAAGTGGCCTCGAGAAACGCCTCGAAATTATTTTCAGAATTGTAGGTCCACCGCTAGAAGGCGTATTTGACAGTTAAAATTTTAAAAAGCAAAATTTTTCCAAATTTACTCAATTAAGGGGCATATTAAGTATTATAATCAGATACCTCGACAAATTATGCATATTTTTTACTTGACAAGTTTTAGTCTTCTCTTCAAATAAGGGGTGGGGGAGAGTGGGAACCTTGTTACGAAAAAACGCCTTTAATTCAGGTTCTGCTTGACCGATTTTAATAAACTTGATGTTGTTTGAAAGAGCTTTTGTTAAGCAATAGAAAATTTGTAAATTTGAAGCAATCTGATTAATAACATAAATGCTAGAGGGCGCTGTTTAATATTTTAGTCTCTAAAAGGTAGACTAAATTAGTAATAAGACAGTGAAAACTGCAAGTCGATATCATTTTTCTATCCCGAGATATCGTAAGAAACAGGTAAATGGCGGGGATTGTTCTTCCAACGTCTAGTAGGCTAGCTCGCGTTAACGGAAATTATTAAATTTAGCCTGGATGAAAAGACCTTACATTGGTCTGCAGTAATTTAAACTGTTATCTTACTAATGTTATGGTTGCCGCTAGACTACCTAAATGTAATGCTGCTGCTACTAACAATGAGAGCAAATTATAAACTAATAATGTGATAAATCTAACATTTTTTTAATTATATAAGAATGTTATATTCGTTTTCAAGCGATGTGTTAGTAAATCAAAAGCATACAATATCAATAAAAACCGATATTTGCCCAGCAACGACAAATACAGTTTAAAATATGAATTACGATTTACTGATAACAAAATTAGTAAAGAGGGCCATGTAAGATATAAAATAAATTCCCTGTTGAAAACAAGCAAGCTATGATTTTCACGCATATGTCAAAAATTATGCATCGTGTTGCATTTAATAGACTTTCTTTATCTTTTCGTACCAAAATGATTCTTACAAATAAAGAAGCATTTGATATGTTGGCAGTTTATTTTGAATGTATGAGAAATGCAACCGTTGCTGCTAGAGTGTATGCACTGCAGTACCCAAACAGACGGCATCACAGCAGAAGAGTTTTCTCCGACTCGCACACCGTGTGTACTACTGAAATGTGAATCTTCCTGTTACCGAAGACAACGCTGAGGTGGAACAGAGGAAAATGTTATTGATGTTTTAGCTTATGCAATTTTTAACCCTCATTCAAGCATCAGAGCTATAGCTAGAGACTTGGGTATATGTCGAACCACCGTCCAAAATATTTTAAGAGAACACAGGTGACTACATATTTATTAATGCATGTTTTATTCGGTATTATAATGATAAAAATGTTCTAATTTTTTTCGTTTGTCGTTATATGTTTCTCATTTTTATCATACCGAAAATGTCGTTACATCAAAGTTAACTTATGACAACATGACTAATGTATTTGCTGCCATTGTATGTCCAGTTTCAATAAAACACCAAATTATTTAATGAAATTATCTTATGCTATGTGAATAGATTTTAACTAACAACATGATAATTAAGTGAGGCAAAGTAAAGTAAAAAGCTACCAATAATAAAAAATAATGAGAGGCCGGGCGAAAAAAATTCGTAATAACATTACGAGAGTTAATGCATTTAAAGTCCTTTTTCGTTTACTAACAACGAAAGACTTCAAAGTGTCTTATTGATCTGATTACTTTTTATTAGAGAGCGGATTTTATGCATTATAAAATGCCAAAATATGTGCATATATATGCACTTAAAAATTGTTAAATATGCAGAAAATATGCATTATTTTTTCGAAATATGCAAAATAAACTACCAATAAAAAATGTGATTCTTACATCTTTAATAAAAAAAAATTTAATACATAATATGCAAAAAACTTTTACAAGAAAGTATTTACATAAAAAATTGAAACTATTAGTTAAAAAATAATACATAATTAACATAATACGTATTAATAATAATATAATATACTTTAGAATTCTGAACGTACGTTGCATGATTGATTCAAATCAAAACGGACATTTAATTGAAATGTAGAACCAACAAGCTGAACCTATCAAAGAACAGTGATTTTGTTTACCGTGGCCACCCCATATCTAAATAATTTGTGTTCATATGGTATTATAAATTTTAAATTATAGGTACTTAATACTCCTATACTTCTTTGCGTTGATTTGCAAAACAATTTATAATTATATGCTCTTCTATATTTTCTGGTAGAAAAGTCTATCAGAAAGTATATATTTATAGGTGGAAAAACTTCTTTCCACGTCTACAGACGTTATAGGTGCATTTTTTAATTCGGTTAATATGGGCAAATCTAATTTTTGTAAAATTTCTTTAAATTTATTTGAAATAATTTTGCCAGTATTTCCTGGGGCAGTGTAAATTAATTTTTGAATATTATTTACTAATTCTATCGATGCGTTAAGTGGCAATGCTTTCGTTTCCAATTTACAAATAGTCCCGCTTGCAAAACAATAATGTGCTTTTATAAACGCTAATTGATTGCGTAGTTCTGATTTCTCTAAAACCGATTGCGCTTTATTGATACAAGCACTTGAATCTAAAATTAATTCCTTAATTTTTCCAAATTTTCTGCATAAAGAGCAGCATTTGCCACGTTCAACGCGAAATTACAGGTTCTGGTGGTAGAGAAATGTTAGGTAGTTTTCTCTGTATAACTGTACTCGTGTCGGCGTTTACAAACACTTCCTTTACTACTTATTAAACTATTTACTAAAGGAAATTCATTTCGAATTGCTTCGGCTACTCTATCTATACCATGAGCCAAACATGTTACGTGAATTAAATTTTCGTATAATACCTTCAATTGTTGGTCAGCCTTTACCATATATGGCGCGGCATCAGAAAGCATCAAAACAATTTTATCTGTTGGAACAATACCAGAACAAAAAACTGCATGAAAGTCTCATTTACAAATCTAACTATTGTTGCATTATTGGTTTTATCAAGTACTTTACAAGAAATCAAATATGATTTGGCAGGTTGTTCTTCGCTTAAATAACCTAACATTAAATTTGCAACATAACGTCCACGACAATCTGTAGTTTCATCTACTATGAAATAAATATATTTATTTTTAACAATTTCTTTTATATGTAGCATGGTTTCAAGATATACCCCATTAACATAATTTTTTCTAAGTGTGCTTTCATCTGGCACTTGCTTGTTACTAATTTTTTCTAAAAAAGATCTAAAAGTATGGTTTGGAAGCTTTTTTAAGGGAATTTTAGCCTTAACTAGAGCACTGCATCAATTCAAAATTGAATTCTTCTTGGTTGTTTCTTTTGGATGTTTCACCACGTAAAAATTCTCGCAGAAATGTTTGAGAGAGCTTGGTTTTCTTCTGTGTTTTTAATTTTCCCTTATGCAGAGCGGTCGGTCTCAATGTGTTGCGTAATTTGGGATTTTCGTTCGCATGCGATCTAAAGCAATATTCCCAATTTAAAAATAAATCAAATAATCGATTAGGTTTCATCGTTGTATTTTAAATGTTTCCCGCGTTATCTTAGAAAACGATGCATTTAAATACAACGTTTGAATAGAAAACTAATACCTGCTCTATATTTACTAAAGGCCTCGTTCATTGTTGTCAGTGTTTAAAAATATTTTAAAACAGTATTCTGAATTGTCACTTACCGCTTTTCCACATGCTGTAAAAAACACCTTTTCACCGGCCATTCGAAGTGCAGGGACATTTTTTATCCATACTGGAACTAAATTATTCTTTACTTTTGGCATGTTAAACATAATTCGAAAACTAAATTCTGCACTTGCACGTTTTATAGAGGAATGGGCAATATTATTCCTTATTTTAAAATAGGGGTTTTCCACTAAGCGAGGTCATTTGGATGTTAGGGATTAACTATGTATATTTTACTCATCAACTCTTTCCATACAAAAATTTAAGGAGCACTCAACAAAAAACCGTATGACCTCTTTGCAATCCGGAAGTATTAGAATTTAGGATAGTTGTCAACTCAGACAATAATTAAAAGTAAACAACTACCTGCCGATATCAGACACCACCTTTTAAAGATATTTATTTTAAAAGGATATAAAAATTTCTAACTTTGAACAAGAGTCCCGAAAATATTTCATAACCTGAGTTTCAACGCAAGGATTGAAAAAAAAATGTTAAATTATGCAAGAAAAGTGCAAAATATGCGTGAAACATCAAAATATGCAGTATTTGGCCAAATATGCAGTATTTGACCAAATATGCAAAATATGCAAAAACTAATTAGTGTCAAATAATTATAATTAATGCGATTCGTATAAAAACCGAAACGCGTGGGTGGTACTATGAAATATAAGCAGTTTGCATAAAACCCGCTCTATAATTATAATATATACTATTTTAGATTGCACCCATATCACATGGTCCTACACTATAGTTTGAATGCTCATGATTTCGATACCAGGTTGGATTTCTGCAACTGGCTCTCAAATATGATACACGACGATCCTGACATACTTTCACGGATTATGTGGACAGTTGAGGCTACTTTTCATAGTGATGGTAGTGTAAATTGACATAATATGCACTACTGGTCTAAAACGAATCCCCACTGGATGCAGGAGGTCCAACATCAAGGTCGTTGGTCTATAAATGTGTGGTGCGGAATTCTAGGTGGAGAAATAATTGGGCCTTTTTTTTAATGAGACTGTTAATGGAGAAAGATATTTAGATTTTTTAAGCAACGAATTGCCACTTCTTTTAGAAGATGTACACTTGGCCATTCATCGTGACATGTTCTTGCAACATGATGGGTGCCCGGCACATTATTCTAGAGATGTTCGGAATTTCTTAGATCAATCATACCCTGAAAGGTGGATAGGACGTGAAAGTTTATTTATTTGGCCACCAGGGTCTCCAGACCTAACTTGTTTATATTTTTATTTGTGGGGGCGAATAAAGATCTCGTTTATGCCGATAGACCCACAACAAGAGCTGACATGATTGGAAGAACACGATAGACAGTACGAAGTATTTCTAGGGCAGAAGTTGAAACTGCTGTTCTCTCCACCCGTCAGCGATTGATTTCATGCATTGAAAATGATGGACGACATTTCGAACATCTAGGGCGACACTAATTACGTAGTTATTTATTGAACGTTTTAATTGTTAGATTTATCACATTATTATTTTATAATTTGTTCTCATTGTTAGTAGCGACAGCATTACATTTAGGTAATCTAGCGGCAACCATAACATTAGTATGATAACAGTTTAAATTACTGCAGACCAATGTAAGATCTTTTCATCCAGGCTAAATTTAATAATTTCCGTTAACGCAAACTAGCCTACTAGACGTTGGAAGAACAATTCCCGCCATTTACCTATTTCTAACGATATCTCATGATAGGAAAAAGATATCGACTTGCAGTTTTCACTGTTTTATTACGAGTTTAGTCTACTTTTTAAAGACCTACTTAAATTTTTATGCTTCCATTTAAAATTGCAAAGAGAAAACACAATATTAAAAAAATATTAAACAGCGCCCTCTAGCATTTATGTTATTAAACCGCTTGCTTCAAATTTACAAAATTTCTATTGATTAACAAAGTCTCTTTCAAACAATCAAGTTTATTAAAATCGGGCAAGCAGAACCTGAATTAAAGGCGTTTTTTCGTAACAAGGTTCCCACTATCCTCCACCCCTTATTTGAAGAGATAGACTAAAACTTGTCAAATAAAAAATATACAGAATTTGTCGAGGAATCTGATTATAATATTTCATATGCCCCTTAATTGAGTAAATTTTGAAAAATTTTGCTTTTTAAAATTTTAATTGTCAAATACGCCCTCTAGCGGTGGACCTACAATTCTGAAAATAATTTCCAGACGTTTCTCGAGGCCACTTTCATTATAAAAATTTTTTTCCCGAACCTGTGCTATAATCCAGTCCTGAGATATGGCCGACAGCTGTTCTTAGTTGGCCACCCGGTACTTGTGCATCGGCAATTTCAGGAGTTTCTGAAAGAATTAGATTCAGAATTTCCGCGATGACGTTGGATATTTAAGTCGTGGAAGATGTTTACAGCGGTTTTATGAGTTAGTGAAGAAATTGCCTTTTTATGAATGACAAGCAAAGGCCTGTACTAGAATTAAGAAATGATGAGTGGCTACTGGATTTGTTCCTTTTAGTGGATATTGTCGAAAAACTCAATCAATTAAGTATATCATTGCAAGGAAAAGATTACCTTATAATCGATACATTTAATATCACCCAAGCATTTTAGAAGAAATTGTTGTCATTTTGAATCGCAATTGAAAAGTAATAACGCTCACCAATTTCCATTTTTTAAAAAAAATTTAAGAAAGCAAAATGTAACAGTTACATTAAATATGCAAAAGAAATAAGAAAAGCTGCTTTTAAAGCCGATTCAGTAATTTAGCGTTAGACAAGTGGGTACAATAAAATTTATTGAAATATATCCCTTTTATGTTGAAATCGAGTCGGCCCCAAATCTTCAAATGGAACTGGTTGACTTACAGTGCTGTATTGAATTAACCCTTAAAAATCCTGCGTTACATATAAGTAACGTCTACAGCGCTTAGGAAAACAAGTAACTGTAATATAAGTTTTTGATTTAGCGGATAGATAGCACTACTAACGTCACCTTAAAACGTGTTAACCGTTTTAAATTTCATTTATAGGTAACCTTTCATAATAGTTTGTTATATGAGTCGAAAAAGTATCTATTTAAAAAAAGTGAGTGAAAATGGAACCGAATTTCAAGTAAGTGTATATAAAGTATTTTAGATTAGAATAATTTAACATATTATGTTTGAAGTGTAATCTAGAATGATTGTATTTATGCCCTTTTAGTCGAAAATGCTATAAACGTTGTTTGGTCTTGCAGGTACGGACTTCAAAATCGAGCGTTACTTATATGTAACGCTAGGATCTTTCATTTCTTATATAAATGAATTTTTATGTGTGAAATTACATACCTATAACATTTTTTTTAGGAGAGGATTTACATTACAAGAAGCTTTAGAAATGGCTTACGCTGAATACTTGGACGTGGACGCAATATACACTGAGCCACGAGACGTAAACGCTTTGACTTATGAGGAATCTGCAGATGAAGACACAGAGGAAGATTTAGATCGTCTTCCGCCTCAGCAACTACTCGCTGGAGCTGAAATAAGGTTAAGAAATAATGGTAATGATGACTCATTACCATCACCAGCTTTAGCTGTAGAAAATCAATCTATATCTATCCAAAAAGAGAAGCTTTATCATATGTGGACTAAAGATATGTTTGAAAACGTCAAAACGAGTTTTGTGATACCAGATTATTCAAAATTCGGTAATTCTTCGCCACTTCAAGTGTTTGAACTGTTTTGGACCAATAACATCTTTGAACATTTGCTGTGGGAATCAACAAAGTATGCCTTATTTAAAAACGATCAGGACCCGAAACTTACTATCGATGAACTCAAATGTGCTACAGGGATATTTGTTTTAAGCAGTTACAATGAAAAATCCGGAAAATGATTTTATTGGGATTCTCAGTCCGATATGGGGTATCCATTAGTGATAAATTCTATGAGAAGAAATCGTTTTTTTTTTGAAATTATGAAATACCTACATTCTGCTGACAATAACCAACCAGATCTAAATGGCAAAGGGTGGAAAATTCGAACGCTTATGGATAAGCTAAAACACGCGTTTTTAAAACATTTTGTACCCGAACAAGATATCAATTACGACGAGTCCATGGTCAAATACTACGGTAAGCACTCTGTAAACAATTTATTCGAGGAAAACCCATCCGGTTTGGATACAAAATGTGGTGCCTGAATACAAAAGATAGCTACTTGATAAACTTTGATTTATATCAGGCAAAAAACTGTCCAATGCATCTGATGGGATGTTATATGGCAAATGCTTAGCATCTCTAAAAATGATGATAAGAGAAAAGGAAAAAATCAATTACCGTATAAAATATATGTAGATAACTTATTTACAAGTATTTGCCTACTAAAAGATTTAAGGGACGAAGGATACTGGTGTACAGGAACAGTTAGGTAAAACCGCATCCCAAAAGGAATACCGCTTCCTTCCAAGGCAATTCTTAAAAAAAAATTCAACACGTGCAGAGTACCATTCCGTACGCGACAAAACTACTGGAATTTTTTTTTGTAAGATGGGCAGACAATAATATTGTTACTCTGGCATCAACCTGCTATGATGTGGAACCAGTTTCTCGTGTAAGAGATATTTCCAAAAAGAAAAAAAATTATATCAGTTCCACGACCCAACCTAATCGGGAAGTATAACTCATCAAAGGGGGTACCGACTTAATGAACGAAAATATAGGAAGGTATCGCATAGGCATACGTTCAAAAAATGGTGGTGGAACTTATTTACATGGTTGATAGACGTCTCAATTCAAAATTCGTGGATTTTATACAAAAAAGTGGGACACCCTGTCACTCACTCAACTTCAATAGACGAGAAACTGTAAATACTTACCTGAAAAAACATGGGAGACCCGTCTTCTTCTTCAGGTAGTAAGCAAGGAAATAGAATAAGTGACGAACTTAGATACGACCGAAATGACCATCTACTTGTTTACATACCGAACAATAAAAGAAGAAGATGCTCTATGGAACTCTGCACCACAAGTAGTAGGACAGTGTTCAAGAAATGTGATATTGGCCTTTGCCTGACATGCAACGTAGGCTTTCATAGCAAGTAATTGTGTATTTAGGATTTATCTTACTACTAGTTAGTGCTAAAGCCCAGCGTTATATATATGAAATACTCTTTCTTTACGAGTTTGTAATAAAAATATTGAAAAAATATGTTTTTCTAGTTTTATTAGAACCTATTTGCCTAAAATATAAAAAACAAAACAAAAGAAACAAAAAAATTTGGGCTTTGAAGGGTTAAAACACATTTTTTAAACATCAGAGTCAAAAATAAATTTTTATAACACTTCACAAAAGAGAAATTTTCCAATTTGAGAAATCTGGCACAAAAAATTGTTATCGCTTACACTTGCGAATCATTTTTTCGAAAATGAAGTTAACTAAACACAAAACACGCTCAAACATAAGAAACACTAACCTGCAACACCAATTATGATGTGCAAATACCCAAATTGAGATCGATTTGCAAAATCCAAGTGAAAGAGTGGAGAAACAAGTATCGCACTAGTAAAATAAATATTTCTTAATGATTTCAGTTTTTTTTATTTCATTTATATTTACATATTTTTTATATTTCATTTTTAGTGTTATACAACTGCCCGTCTGAGGTCCCCTCCCCTCCCCCTCAACCTATTATGTGAACCATAAAACGGAAATTAATAAAATTTTGGGAAACCGAACTAAGGCACATACAACTTTTTTTATGGTATTCAGTGACGTACCCATTAAAAATGGCGAACAGTCGCCATTTTAAATGGGATCATATGAGGCATTATCATTTGCAACGACATCAACATTAAACTAACATTAAAATATTACTATTGATTCATGAGTTTCAACTCAAAAACACTAATCAATGTTTTAAGGTTTTTGAGTTGAAACTCCTAATGAGTAGCAATATTTTAATGCTGTTGATTTCGTTGAAAACGACTTTAAACGAGCTTTCAAATGAAGTATTACTTGATATATGATCTCATTTAAAATCACATTAGAAAATGGCGGCTGTCCTCCATTTTTAATGATTACGTCACTGAATACCATCAAAAACGTTGTATATGTGTCTTAATTCGGTTTCCCAAAATTTTATTAACTTCCGTTTTATGGTTCACATAATAGATTGAGGGGGGGGGACTTTAGACGGGTACAGTATATTTCTTTACAATGTGCGTTTAGTATCAATATTACTATATTATCTATGTTAACATGTATGAATAATAGTAAACGCAATAATAATAACTAATTATGTTTCGATTTTTCACTGCAAATAAAATGTCTATAGTAGGTATAAATCTAATATAAAATTATAAGTGGCCCGCAAGATCCTTTGGGCTGGCCGCCCCTGGTTTAATTGTTCCTTATGCATTGTTAAATAGAAAAGAATTGCCGCTGTTGCTTCGTCCTTACATCAATTAATACTCTGTGCACAACAATAGTAAATGGGTTTTTAATTCTCATTACATAAAGGAAATGTTATGTAAGTTCAGCCGCACGTCATTAATTTATGTAAGTAATCTCAGCGTTCTAGATTGTTCTATCTTTAGTTATGGGGACATACGAAATAGTAGCATGAATAATTTATTGGAATTAGCTAAATAAATTTATGACGCCCATCGGTTTTTTCGTGCAATTGCCTATACATAAGTTTCGTACATACATTTATATGTCAATTAACTTAATGGAAATACAAGGAAATGAACAAAGGTAATAATATTATTATAATTATAATAGCTACAACAAATAGAAACCTAACTTCTACTCTAATTACCTACACATCTAGTGATTGCACAAACAAAAGCCTTGATTTGAAATTGCGTTTGAATGCCTGTAAACTCGTATATTTATACACATTCCAGTATTTGTTATATATTTTCGTTGCACAATATGTAAAACGTGATTTAAACTTCGGCATTCCATGTGTTCAAGTTCTAGTTCAAGTTCAACAAAGTTTATTAAAATTTTTAGGTACATTAACAAGATACAAGAAACAATACATATTACAATATAATATAAAATAAAATAAAATAAGCAACAATGTTTTAGTAGTGTTGGTGGTGCGCTGCTCAGGACCCCTCTTTCTCTTCGGCGCGTGGATTTCGTGGTTGTTGGGTTGCATGGTTATGTGTTATGCCTGTTGACATCGTAGTGTTGAGATTTGTGGTTATCCAAAAAAACAAGTGTTGCTGCGGTGATTTTGTTGTTGGTGTAGCTGTTGTGTGGACTATCCTATTGTCCCTCGGTTGTGGCTGATGGTACTGATGCCATGCGTGCCTGAAAGAAATAGCTACATGTATTAAATGTGCGACTACGTTGTCGGTGTTAACAAAACAGAATTAAATAAAGTATCGATACTTTATACTTAGCTAGAACACCAGTCTTCGTTGCGGACCTTTGTATGATTACCCGAAAAGTGCAACTACCTCTGAACCGTGTGTGAGGATTACTCCCCATAGGTCCATCGCAGTTTTCGTCTGAGTGAAAGTCCCGCCCACCTTCCAGATGACAGGTAGGACCTTTTTCAAATTAATAACTCCGAGAAGGTCAATATGGAGTCGAACCTTAACGCGGGTTGAGCTGGCGAGGCAACGACAACGGCGGGAGCCGGTCTTGGTACTTCCGCTTTGTCAACTTTTCCTGCAGTCGCTCGGACGTAACTGCGCCGGTCCGGGTTGAATAAGACGCCGTAGTCGGTGGTATCCTCTTCGGTGTCCGTTGTCCTTCCGCCTCCTTCTGCAGTGGAGGCCGAGGTAACTTCGGGCAGCCCCTGTAGTTAGCAAGGTGGTCCACACCGCAGTTAACGCCCGGTCTGTACGGGATTTCGTGCCTTCACTGGAGTGATGATCTCCGGCGCACTTCACACAGCATTCTGCCGCCCTGCAGCAACGGAAACCCTGACACCGGTAAAAACGCTCGATTCCGGATTTCCGCTGCAAATTTTCCAGTCACACGAAGGCGGGCAACGTACTCCACCTTCCGGATCTTCTTGCTGTCTTCCAAGGTCGACAGCTCTACCATTACGAGGGGGATCAAGCGTCCTCACTGCTCCATCCTGAAAACAGAAAAGTGCTTTAATATTTTGTATTGTTAGCTCTGCGCTAACGTCGACTTCGAATAGTTCTCTGTCCTGTAGTGAGGCTGGCTGGATCCGGATTCCCTCGCTGAACGCCTTGGCTGTCGTGAAGGTGATCCGTTGTCGGCCAAGTTCTCGGGAGAACGCGTAATCCTTCTGACAAAGGATTACCAGCGGCACCTTCTCCCTGGTGTCCTCTCGTCCGTTGTCTGCTCTATGCCTTCTGAGCTGTCCGTAAACTCCTCAAGGGCTGGCACACGTCGTTGTCGGCGGGCGGCTGCGTAGGTGGGCTTCATCGGCTTCTTCTTCTGTAACAAGAGGTCGTCGGGTCTATTCTTCGGTTGTGTCGGCGGCGACTGCGACGGCGGTGGTCGCCGGCAGGTCTTCTAATCGATGATCAGCTGCTATCGGGGCGACGCCTTCCAGCGGTGGTGGTCTCGTCTCCTTTTGCCGCTTCTTCTTCTGTGCGGTGACAGCAGGTGGAGCGTCACTGTTCGCTTTGTCGAACGGTAGATCGAACAGCAACGGTATCGAAAACTCCTGGAACGTCGTCGGAGACAGCTCTCCACGCGCTGCTCGTTCCTTTAGGTACTGCTGGAAGCATCGCTGTGTATTAGCCCGGCTCGAACATCTTAAAAACAATGTTATCTTTTGTTGAAATAGACAAATTTGCCTTTTATTTGTCGAAGAGCTCTTAAGCTTGGTAGCACCTATGTTCAACCTAAGTCTGAACTGCCCTGTTGGAACCGAAAGTTTTATTATCATGCCTGAAACCCCTGTCACGTATTTGGTAATGTCTAAGTAAAAGAATATACAAGTACACGGGAAGCGTTCTGTTAATTACATTGTAAATCAAACTTCCTTTTAGTAAACAAAAGCTGGTGCCTCCATTTAACGTTATGTAGTTACCTACTGTTGATTGGATTTCCTTAATGAACTAAGGCTGGTACCTACTTTTTAATTACTTCACCGAAGTAAATAAATAGTACCTCCCTTTATGCTTTAATTTAGTCATTGAACGTCGTTATTTCCCATAGTGCTTTCAACTGCCTTTATTGTTTGGTTTTAAAATTTCTTTTTGACATCGGCTTTGATTTTAGAGTACGAATTTGGATTTCTAGGTATATATTTCAACATTTAGGCGTGCAAGTTGGTTTGGAGATTGTAGTACGTTTCAAATTTAACTTCCATGAATTGCAAGAACCTGGGTAAGTAAAGTTAGTAAAATGAGTAATTGTGTATATCGGATTAGCGCTTATACTCATATAGCTCATGAGGTTATATACCTTTCTCGTTGTTATACAAGGCATTTATGCTAGAAAATAACAGGGAATATAGTTTTCCTAACTGCGGGTGGCGTACTAAGAAGCACACTACGTTATAAGCGTCTTGAATTGTGCGTGCACCAAAAGAGATACCAATAGTTAAGTCCAGTTTAATGCGGCACATAAAACATCCACCTAAAAGCATAATGCAGTGACTCTAAATATTTTACTTATAATATTATTACGTACATACAAAAATGAATTACGCACAGCATTGAAGGGAAAGCGCTGCTTATAAAACACATTCATTATTAGAGAAACGATTTTACCTAATGTACGTAAGTTATCTGACAAGTACAAAATAAGTGGGCCAAGTACGTGATTAACATTATGAACATATTTATTAATCGAAATTGCATTTTAATGAATTACTTATAGTAGTAGGTTATTTATATGAAATTTCCTGAGGATGATTACAGAAAGTAGTTTATGATGCGAAAATATTTTACCTAACTGGAAGCGTATTATTGTCAATAAGGTAATTAGAATATAACCAGGAGGTATTACATCCAATTCCTATAAATGGTGAAGGAATTGATTTATACGATTTAGTAAAAGAAAAACTTTTGCGCTTACAATTTATTTAAAAATGTACGGAAAGTTTTTAAAGGAACGTTGTCTAGAGCTGATATTTAATGTGCTTCTGCCAAGAAAGGGATAACATGTTGTTAATGTTGAAGCAGTACAAGGAAGAGCAGCGGAAGCTTTAGACATCTGTATGATTACATTACGGAAGATCCTTGATAGCAAAAACTTTGAACAAACTTCATAAAAAGTTCCATGTAAATTCGGATATCGCTTGGTCTTCAAAGTCTTCCATATATATATATATATATATATATATATATATATATATATATATATATATATATATAGCTCACTATGGGTGATAGTGGGGAACCCATCGCCATCCCCACTATCACCAATAGTGAGCAATATATATATGGAAAACTTTGAAGACGAAGCGATATCCGAATTCACGGAGAAACCAAGGATGTGGCTTAGATACGTGGACGATACCTTCGTAGTTTGGCAACACTGTAAGCATAAGCTAGATAAATTCCTAGATCATCTAAATAGCCGCGCACCCTCCATAAAATTCACAATGGAATTGGAGTCGGAACAAAAACTGCCATTCCTGGATGTACTTATACACAGGAATGACAACACTTTCACGACAAGTGTATACAGGAAACCTACCCACACGGGGAGGTACCTACACCACAACTCCAACCACCACAAAAACGTGAAGTTAGGTGTGGAAAAATGCTTGTACGATAGAGCAAAAACGATATGTTCAAAACAAGAGGACCTGAACAAAAAAAAAGAAAATATCGCTAGAACACTCAAAGAAAATGGCTACCCCGATCTAACGCCTAACCTAAACAGGGAAAGGGTAACCGAAAAAGAAGAACCTAAATATACAGCGATAATACCATATATACAAGGTACCTCAGACAAAATACGAAGGATAGGCAGCAAATACAAGATAAACACTGCCTTCAAATCGACCCGAACGCTCAGGGGAATACTAACCAAAACCAAACCACACAATGAAGATCAGAATTCCAAGAATTGGCTATATAACCTACCATGCGAATGCGGCAGAGCATGCATTGGAGAGAGCAGTAGACCACTCAAAGTGAGAACGCAGGAACACAAGAACAACGTCCGCAAGGGCGAAAGAGAAAGATCAGGAATCGCCGAGCATATCTGGAACGAAGACCATCGCATCCAATGGGATAACATACAGATAGTGGCAAAGGACGAAAACACAACTCATCGAAAACTGAAAGAAGCCACATACATCGCACTAGCAAAAAATCTAATAAGCCAAGCTAGTGTAGAAATGAAACCTATATGGATTCCAATAATGCGCGAAGAACTTAAGCGCAATGCACCTGCGCAAGAGGTTACTGCGCAACATGCGCAACAAACTTCTGCGCAACCACGAAAAAGTTTAATATATATATATATATATATATATATATATATATATATATATATATATATATATATATAAGTTCTAAAATATATATATTGGATTACTCAGTGGCTCAGTGGTAAAGGTGTCAGACTAGTAAGTGAAAGGTACAAAGTTCGAATCTGAGAGTAGTCAAGCACCTGGGAAAAAATTATATATATAACATATGAATTCGACTCAAGTGCGAAAACACTCCTTCTCAGGACTAAGCCTGATGACGGAAGCAAGAACTGTGGAAATAGGCCGATCAAGTCCACTAATAGGAAACCACAGTTACAAAACACTTATAATACAGAATCAAGGGAATGTTAAAATGTGTTAAAATTTAGACACCCTGTAACCCTAATACCTTATACATCGGTATAATGAATCGTTACGTTTTTGCTGACCAAAGAAACTCCTAGGAATGTATATAGGATATGTACGCATAAAGATGTTATTAAAAGTCGACGAAAGACTGTTGTAAAAGGGCCAGGTGGTAGTTTTTACTTAGTAAATGTTATAATGTGGTCTAACTCCACTTGCGTTATGGAAGAATTTAAAAAGAAAAATTATGGTCAATTATTGGAATCCAATGAAGAAGCAAAGCATTGTACTAAAACACGCGACAGGCAGTTATAAACATAAGAAGTATACATTATTTAGGTAATGTACATACTGAAAATGTGAATGTGGCTACTGATGTTTTACCAGTACAAAATAAAGGATTCAGTGCTGTAGTGAAGCAAGTGCTGATTTCGGTAATCTAAATAAATCAATTCATTTGTAATTGAGATCATTATATTTACGCAGACGTAGGGGATTTGGTAATCGACAATCATTGTCGTATTTAGCGCATCAGCGCTTAATACTATGAATTGAATCCTTTGGATAGTACCGATAGTTTATTGTAAGTGATTGTGAAGATTAGTTTTGTTCATATATTTGGGATGTGGCAGCGGACATCAATTTTTTACTTCAAGAAACTGACGAATTATGTTCCCTGTACATTTGCAAAGGGTTTTATTCAAAACGCAATATACGTACCCACACAACTTAAATTGTTGATCTAAACCAGAGGATAAATTTTAATTAAAAAATTTATAAGCGGCATCTAGGGCTACACTGCTTGAGATACATCGTTGAGCTAGTAAGGTAGTTAGGGAAAATTTTTTCCCAAAACTAACTAACCACGAAATCAAAAGCAAGACAGCACCAATTTTCCAAACGGGCCATTTCGATAACTTTATACATACTGAACACAATATAGCGGGTTTTAATGATGGCAAATTTAATACTGCAATCTTTGGACCACCGCCAATTACGCTTACGAGATAAGTAGGAGGGGTTGTTGAGTCGTGCGCCATTAAAGAAAAAAATCGAACAAAGCAAACTAATTACGAAAATTTTTTAAAACTAATACAGACAGTGGGAAATTCATTGGTTTCAAAAATTGCCCAAGAAAATAGGACATAAAACCAACGGTCTACAAAAATTGTTCTTCCCGAAATGGAAGATATAAGCAGTCTTTACAATCATATAATTACGGTTATTGAAACGTGTACCGTGAAACGAGGGTATTATTTTGATTAAAAAATATGGCTGCGGTTACCGAAAGCCACTTTAGTTCAAATAATGATTTTTAATAGATAAAGACCAGATGATGCGGATATATCCCAGATTTTACAGTATGCAATCCTGCAGACCGTTTCTAAAGACTAGGTACCATTTCTTGACGAGACACAAACACAAATGGCAATGCGATTTAGTCGCTACATTGCAATAGGTAAACTTAACTCCCCGACACCATTATTAGTTTCGTAGTTAAGCATGAACGCTATAACGTTATTGGTAAACTATCTTGACCAAGCTAGCGTATTGAAGGAAAATCCTTATTTGTTTGCCCAACCACCCGGAACAGCAAACAAATTTTTGAGTACCAGTATGTCGTTAAATGAATGCATAGAAGTTGAACTGTAAAACAAAAATATTACGGCGACTTAATTAAGAAAACATAACGCTTCAAAAAGATGATGTCCAAATGATAAGCGATTTTATGGGGCATTCAATTAACATCCATAATAAACTTTACAACCAGAGGGCTATTACGAAGGGCGTATAAACGAAGTAGGTTCTCTGTTGTTATCGGCTGTTGAAGGTCCCAATACTCTTTTTACTTCTATACCGGTATTTTGTATGATGGATACAAATATCCATTCTCTAGAACTAATCAACAACGAATGTTCTGTTCCTGTACCTTCCACATCTAAGGACAAAGAAATCGTTATACGCACCCCCACTAAAGGTGAAGATGATCCTGTATATCGGGCCGACCTGTCCACAATTCTTGAATGGGATTCAGATGCAGAAGATGTGGAAGAAGAAGAGATGAGAAAGAAGAAGCATCACACAGTGACCAAATATGCTAATACAATAGGGCCACTTGGACAACGCCGGAAAGACAGGAAGCTCGTAAGATTTTTGCAAATTGTTGGTGTAGGTGTAATACATCTACCCAGCTTGAAAACATATGAAGAGTTCAAACATAAGAATATCGCTCTAAGTGGGAGGGGTTCGAAACGAATCCTCTAATGGCTACAAGCGGAACAAAAAAAGAAAGTGCGGTAAGAGCAAAATCGTACAACATCCATTATTTCTGTTGTTATATTATTTAGAAAATAGCTATTAAGATCATTGCTGTTTTTATTATTTTCTGATTTAACCATTATCCTAAATAAAATTAATTATTTTTATGGTTGATGTTCCTCACACTTAACATGCATTTTCACGATTGAAAACCAGAAAATTACAGTTGGTAATAATGCCAAAATTCACAAAAGATGCTTTTTTTCACTTTTTCTTCCACACGTGGGTGTAGGCCTCGTTTTAATTCTTATATGAATGTAATTAATCCATCGACTAGGGACGGATGTATATTTATTCTGTATTATTTGGAATGACTAAGTAGTGTTAATTATTTCCTACTCAACATATGGATTTAATGGTTGAAACGTCAGGCATTCCACGCTTCTTTTTTTTCTATTATAAAGCTTTCTTTACTTTTAGTCATCAACACCACAGTTATCTCATTATAGTTACTAACTTTAAGGAAAATACAACCATATTCAGATTAGGAATCCTCATAAATTTGGGTTTCAAACATAACCGTTTCTTTCGAAATTACACTGTGTTTGAATTGGTTTTATTGTACAACTCGTTGAGGCAACATTTGATTGAAATGCTTGCTTTTGTATTATATAAGAAATTACAGAGGTCCTACTCTATTCTGGGAGTAAGTCAGACACCACAAACATACTCTGGGGTTTCCAATATCTATAAATATAATGTTATAAGTTCAGAACTACTTTTTACTTTTGGTAACCTGCTGCATTAATTGAAAATTGCATTACGTTGATACCTACTAATATCACACTAAATAATACGAATATCTATAAATTAATCAGGGCGATTCAAACCTTATCTTTACATTTTTATGAATGCAAACACGCCTGAAGCTATTTTAATGTACAGCCATTTTGTTATGTTAACCTTTAAGTAATTAACCGAAATTTTGCGTTTTAAATGCTCCTTTATAAAAGAAATAATCTGTTTATCTGTGATTTTTGAACCACGGAGAATTTTACAGTACTTCATTTAATTTAATCTTAAATATTTTTATACACATAGAACAACCTGTACAGGTGAGTGCATTCACCCTTGCGACTTCTTCTGTGTATACTGCTATATTCTTACTAACCCTCGAATGTTTAAACATTTATCTCTGATTAGAAGAACAACAAATCATATCACGCATTTCAGCGTTGGAAAAATTGTTACGTCGTGGAATTTTTTGATTAATAGCCAATTTTCACTCAAAATATCTAAGTACTATCTTTGAATCAGAACGAGTGTGATAATATTACTAAATTCTTTTGTTGTCGAACACAGGAATGACCTAAAACTTATTGATATATAAATTTGATAAATGGTAACACAAGCCCAGTCAATAAAATAAATAACGCAACGTTAGTGGCTAAGGCATTGTTGCATATCTAGCACTTAGTAGTAGTAGTAGCAATTTCGACTAGTAACCAGTCGAAATTGAGCAAAACTCAGTTCACCCCCCTTCCCCGAAACGAAGCGACAGCCGGCCATGGCGTTATCGGAGTAATATAGTTCTCGACGGTCCCCATCGATGCTTAAAGTTTAAAAAATTTCTGAGATCCCGTTTTCGAGAAAATCTACGAGAAAATTTCCGACCACACCTCGACAACTCCCGCCACCACCTCTATCGTGGTGGTGCGACGGTAGTTTCGACTATACGTCACGACGCCCTAATCCTCCCACTCCTTCACCGTCGGTCGCGAACTCTCGACACTCACGTCAGGCCGCCGGCGAATGTTTATTTCGATCCCCCGCAAACGAGACCGTGGCAATCCCGAAAGGGCACGTTTTTTTATCTCATCGAACTCGGGTCGTGTGAAAAATGTTTGGGAGGTATTCCGAATTTGAGGGTTTATTTTATAGTTTCTATTTAATTTGTTTTTTGAAATATATCGTAACGATGCGTTTTCCCTATTTGCCAGTGACGCAAACTTATCAATAATGCCGCGATAACAATTTTTTTTAACTTCAGTTATCAGAATTCCTCTATTCGAAACTCTTTCATGTCCCATGGTTGAACGTAGATAAGTATTTATTAATTTTAAGACACTGAAAGCCCTATCGCACGAACAAGAAGTTACGGGAATTGTTAAAGCTATTTTTGCAATTCTTGAAACAATTGGAAACAGTTTATTGTGTAAAATCTTGTAAAAACTACGCAAATCATTTGGTTTGCCTTCTACAACATTTAAGTAATTTTTAAGGGTGTAACTTTTTATTTAAGACTACCAGACAAATTATAGTGTGACTTCAAATGTTCTAATAGTGCTAGATTTAAAAAGTTGCCGGAAAAAGTGTTTAAAGCATTAATTGCAAGAAGAAGTCGTTGGATTCGTCAGAAAATCTGCTGTTTAACTCCTGGAGAAACCTGTCGGTGATGGGGATCAATAAAGTTTTTGGCGATATTTTGTTAATGTTTGTGTCGTTTCTACACTCGCGTTCATATTTGTGTTTTCGTCTTACTGTGAATAATCTGCCAAGCTTTTTTTCTTTTCCCTGAATTTGTTTCTACTATTGGAAAAATTGACAGTTTGTTTAAATAGTTTATCAAAAATTTCTTCATTGTTGTGGAAACCATCAAATGTTAGTATGATTGATTTTATTATATTAACACTTTTACAAATGTCAATTTTTTCTGCGTATATGAGTTGTTTCTGAGATGTCATGTAAAAATTTTAAAGTAAAAGTTAATAACAGTAGAAAACTGCATTTTTTTATACCTATTCCTTTAGCAATTCCATCGCAATTATCAAAATATTGTAATATAGCAGGATGAGTGAACTTCAAAGCAGGAATAGCCCTAATATGACTAAACCATCTTGTACTATGTTTTCTTTCGTTTTCATATCCTTAATCTGCTCTTCCTGTTTCTTTCTGCTTTCTTCCATTTTACTCCTTTACTTTTGAATTTCTTTACTGCTTCTTTATATTCTTCCTTTTCTACTTTCCCTTTTTTCCATAGTCTTAGTATTCTTCTTGCCTTCCTCTTGGCCTCCTTGTATTCTCGGTTGGACCATCTCTTCCAACCCGTTTTCTCCCCCTTCTATTTTGAACTTTTTCCGTTGCTTTCTCCATTTTCTCTCCCATTTCTTCCACACTTTCTTGCACTCCTTCACCTTCCCATATTATTTTTTGTCTTGGTTATGAATTCCTCCTCTTTTACCATTTCCTCTCTTTCTCTCCCTTCATTTATCAGTTCTAAAGGCTGGTGGTCAGATTCGGTCCTCTCCCTTACCCTAAACGTCTTCACCATTTCCTCAGCCTCTATATTCATTACTACACAATCTATTATTGATTCTCCTCTTGCTCCTCTGTTCCTATGTACTCCCCCTCTATCTCTTTCTTCTCTATTGCCAATCATTATTTCCCACACCCCTTCGTTGCATACTTCTAATAGTTCTCTTGCTTTCATATTTACCGCTTTATCCTTTTTCTCTCTTTTTCCCGTCCCTCTCTTTTTTGTATTCCCCATCTACCCCTATTCTCGCTTTAAAATCCCCTCCTACTATTATTATACCTTCCCCACTCTCTTCTATCGTCTCCTCTAATTTTTCGCTTGTCTCTTTCATCTTTCTACTGTATACCGTCACTATTTTTATTTTTACTTTCCCCTACTGTATGTTCCTTTCTACAATACCTCTTCTTTGTTGTACTTTATCTTCTTTTTTTCCAACCATTTTCTTTTTATTCACACTATTATATACCCTTTTGCCCTTCTTTTTCTGTTGTTCCTTTCCGCGTACTGCGCATCCATAAGTATTCACTGAAATTTCCCTTTGCCACCACTCTCATTCTTTTTCTTCCAGCAATCTTGATCTTTATTCTTTACTCCAGTCACACTTCAGAGCAGTTCGCTCGTCTCTTCCTGTGTTACTTCCCTACTTTCCCTTTATTCCTTTTGTTGCTCTTTTCCATTTGCTTTACTCGTTTTTCCGTTACTTTTCCGTTTCGTCGCACTCCCTGCCCATTCCCCCGTCTTATTTTAGTTTTTTGGCCTTTGTTTGTCCCTTTTCTCCCCCCTTCCTCTATTTAACTCCCTCGTTCTCTCATTCCATACGTATCTTTCTCCATCTATCTCCATTTTTCTATATCCTACCCATACTTTTCTTCTCTTTGCTCTTCTTTCCGTCACTTTGCTCCTTATTTCTTTTTGTACTCCCCTTTCTTAACATATTAACTTTGTCTTATTAAACAAATGCTTTTGAATATTTTTTAAATTTTGGTTATGAATATCCGAAGTTGAAAAGTAAGTATGTAGTATTAAAACTCCATCAAAGAATAATCTAGCTTGTGAAATAGCAGTATAAATAGATAATATATTGTCTGAGGATGCCCTAATTCAACCCAAGTCACAGTTATACTTTTCAATTTTTCTTGGATTGTATTAGCTAATCCATTCGCATTCAACTCCTCAACGTGTTCAAATGAAACAAACATGTCAATGAGTTCCTTATTATGCAAATAGCGAATGCAAATACTCATTTGTTCCTAAGCACTCGAGTATCATTCGTCTTAATAGCAGAATATGCTTATTCATTGACATACTTCTTAACTCTTATAGAGTTTACTATTTGATTTTGCAATGAAGGTAAGCAATAGAGCGTTTTGAGGAGGATTGTATTTTTGTGAAAAAGAGTCATAGTTTTCTATTCCCCGGTTTGAATTGGTAGAATCCTCTCGATGTCCCCGATAACATAAGCATTGCTTCCAAATTAGAAAATAATGTCTATTAACCTGTGTAGACTACTCTGTGAGAATGCTTATTGCTTTCTTTTTTTCACACATAAAATTCCTAAATGGAAAATAAAATGCCGCATCCAGTAGAATAGAATATTTTAACCAAGAAAAAATTGTGTACTATCTGAAAACAAAACTACGTTTATTTTTGCATTCTCCAGTTACTTTGTAATCATTTAAAATTAAAATTCAATAGTGTTCCCCAAATCTGTGTTGATCAATGTACTCGTGCTCTCTAAGGAATACAAAAAACGTTCAAGTTACTAATCTTCAATTCAAGGTAATAAAACATTTATGCCATGGCCATCAGAATATATGTTCTTATTATCTTCGGAATTTGAAAAACTTGGCTCCATTGTTTTCGATTCAGAGTCACTTGAAATAAAAACACTGCTTACTGATACACTATTAATAATTAGTGGAGTAAAATCGCTTTTCTAACTCGCTATCTTCTGAGAGTGCGTGACACTGAAGGTATAACCAAATGAAACCTATACCATCTTGTAGAGGAGACTTTTGGGCTTAGGAAATGGAAACGTAAAACTTTTTTTAGTAGGACCGAACTTTGCAAATGGCGCTTAAATGCGACTGAGGATTAACCGTTGTAACAATTTAAGATTTTAATCTAAAATTCTGATTTTTTGCACACATTTACTTAAAATGTGAGCGCTTCTAATAGCAATTCAAGATTTTTGAAAATGTTTACGGTTTTCTTTAAATAAAGTTGAAAATATGAAATTATCAAAATCGTGCATCCAAAAGTTTACCCTTCGGCGAGCTATGTGAATTATTAAAAATTTATATACGTATATATCGAGTCAAATATGAAAAACGTTGAAAGTTTAAAAAAAATTAAGTCGCTAACTTCAATAGTTACAGAAATATGAATCTTTATCGGCTAACGTAGCAGCACCGAATAAACATACTATATTTCAGAGATGTTATCCTAATATTAGATGTCATTTAAATATTGCAACCTATAATAGATACATCCTAAATATTATAAAACTAGATATAACGGATATTTAAAGAATATAATATTTAATATATATATATATATATATATATATATATATATATATGTATATATATATATATATATGGTTGATTTTAGGTTTCCGCGAGTGTAGTATGGAACACTGTTGTTTATCCGGGCGTTGTCTCGCGTCTGCTGGTGATGCTTCTGACTCCTGGCAGTACAAAAACGACGTTTCGGCAAAGTCTCATTTGCCATTTTCAAGTTTTCTCCTTCTCCAACTGATTTGTTCGGCTCTGTGTTACTCGAATCGAACTGAGGTCTTGCTGTCCTGTCTCCTGTTTATATTTGGTGTTGTGTACTTGCACTGCTTTCACTGGTTTCCCTGCTTTCACTTTCCCTTCCTTCTCTTTCTCGGTGTTGGATGGTGCTGCTGTGCATGATGTTGGTATGGATGGTTCTGGTTCCGGTGATCGTTTCCTTGTGTGACGATGTTCTGCTAGTGTTATCTTCCATGTATTAGGCAGTCTTTGGGAATCGTCTCGAGTGTTAAGGTTCTGTTCCCGTTTCTCAATCTCGATCGCCTCTCGAATAGTCCTTTTTGCCGCATGAGTAATGCTGGCTATCACATTTGTTTTTCAAAGCTATGTTGAATATATATATATATATATATATATATATATATATATATATATATATATATATATATATATAATATATTTAATACATTATAAAGTGTTAATTCTTTTGTAAGATATATCCGAGATTATGTTTATATTACATAAAGATGTAAACCCAATATTTCTTTTTGAGATATAGTGGATATTTGCCGGATATTATAAAAGCAGATGTAGCAGATGTTTAAAGGATATCTCCGTATAATATATTTAATATACATATTATAAAGTGTTATACTTTTGTAAGATATGTCCGAGATTGTGTGTATATTACAAAAAGACGTAAAACCATTATTTCTTTTTAAGATATAGTGGATATTTGCCAAATATTTGTTATTGTCTTATTGTAACATAATGGTTTTATGTACATTTTCCTACAAATATTTGCATACAAGATTTGAAAATATGTTTATAGGAAATCGGAATATTGACACAAAAGACGAATCTAAGGGCAACTAAGAAATCAAGTTAACAAGCTTTAACTATGCACTGATTTCCATTTAATTGTTACCGTTGCTTTGCGCCAAAACTTCGTAAAGTTCCTTTAAAAAAATTGAACTGCATTAAAGAAAAATTAGAGGTATGTATATATTTCTAACGAAATCAAGAAGAAGTGCAGTCTAAAGACGAGTTTAATAATTTTCCTAGGTCTGCTGCAGCACATTCGTACCGAACTTTGAATACAATTTCGCATTCTGGAAAAAGTAGCTTAAATACAAGTTGTAGGTAGAGTAATTTACAACAACTTTTGTTTAATAAATTTTTCTTATAATTAATATTATTGAAGGTATTGTTAAAACAAGAAATGTCCTGATTAGCGTATCTCGGTAATTGTGCATTAGATAAAAAAATTGTTTGGACAAAAGATGTGTATAATGATTATTTGAAACAACTTATATTTTTAAAAAATTGTGTAAATATTTATGAAGACATTCTAAAAATTCCCTCTATAAAGTGCCCTTTCGGCTATCCGAATTATACCCAAAATTCAATATAATTACCGCATATATAAAAATACCAATGTTTTATGAAAATTGGCCGAGCCGTTCTTGAGATATCGTGTTTACATGCTGACGGCCTAGGACAAAAAATTTTTCTCGCTTAATTATAATCTACTAACTCTAATTCGTGAAAAAACCGGGGAATAAATACGGTTTTAAAATTTACGGTGTTAAAATTCTCGGTTTTGCAATCGTCGCATAACATCCCCATCATATTTTATAAGTTGTGGAGTATGATTTATTTAGTTTTTCTTATTTTATGTAAAGCATAATTTTTTATAATCCCGTTCTACGGGTTTTATTCCGCCTGGTTTTGATTTTGCGGCTTTTTTCTGGGTTTCTTTGCCCCGCTTTTTTCCACGGCATTTTATTCCGACTTTGTTATACACACCTGTATTTTCGGAATTATATTCTCGTATAGAATGCATAATTATGTAATATTGATAAAACGTATTTTACACCGTTAGCGGACAAGATCTCAAATTTTATATAACCTAGTGGTTTCTCACTGTTTTGGCCGTTACCTATACGTATAGATTTAATTTCTATTGTTATGTTGAAGTGGATAATTAAATATTTTGAAGAAAACAAGTAATACTCGTTTAATCCTCGAGTATTACTTGTTTGACTGTGATATTATTATTATTATTATTATTATTATTATTATTATTATTATTATTATTATTACTATTATTATTATTATTATTATTATTATTATTCCAAGAAAAGGAACATTTTGCGACCTTTTCAATTCTACATGCTTTGTCGGTGCTTGTTGTTTCGTTTCCCACCCCTCTGTTGTAATGTGTTTTTTGGATCGTTTATTTCGATATAATTATGATTAAAACATCATTAAGATTATAATTTGTCTAAATTTTAATAAATATTTTCGTACATAACAACAAACGGTTTACACAATTAAATTGGTACATATAATATGGCATGTGTGCTAAATGTTTTACATTATTATAACTTGGACATGATTTCTTTCATCTTTTCTCTATTTTTCTTTTGGTGCAATATTGAAAAATCCTTGAGGGTAATTTAAATGTGTACAAATAACAACCGCTTAAAAATTAAAATTCAGTTTAAGGATTATTTGCTTAAAAACGTCCAGAAGATTAAAAAACATTTTTTTCACATTATTTACAGTATTTAAAGTAGATTTTTTTTACATAAACTTGTTGATTTCCAATTAAAAATAGTTAGTATATAATTTAACAAACTTTCCTAAATGTAAAATTTAAAAATTCAATCGATAAAGAAGTACTGTAGAGTTGGGTGACTTGACTGCTATTTTGACCTGAATTCAATAATATCTGCCATACCCATAAATATATCATAACACAAAAAATATGGCGTTATGCCACTTTTTGCACAGAATAGAACCTGTATAAAAGATTTTTGTAAAACTCAAAAAAAATGTACAAAAAAAATAAAAACCCTGTTTTTCAAGTCACCCTACCTGTTGGGTGACTTGAAAATGTAAGCAAAAATCAGTGTAAATGACAAGTAAAACTGTACTATAGGTGACTTGACATCAAGTTTAACTTTTTAAAAAAGTATGTTTTCATTGTACAGGGTGAAAAAATTTTTAGAGACCATTTATTGCAAAAAAGATACAAAAATAATTTAAAAACCAAGGTATTCTCAAAAAGTTAACGTCATAATAATACTTAAACCTAAATTAACAATATTTTTACAAATGTAGTTAACATATTTGTTTATAAAACATTGTCATCTACCAAATCTGTCAAAAATTTGAAACGTTCTTGGCGAAGGAGCTGTGAGACATACGACCTCATTTTTGAGCACCATCGATTCGTCTATTACGTCAGGATATGAAAAAAATGTTTCTTTTGTACCCACAGTTTTTCGTAGGAATTTTACTTGTAGGTAGTCTTCATCAATGACTTGGCAGATTTCTCCAACATATTTTACAAGCCATTTTTCGGTATGAAATTTCACAGAACGAACTCTCCACGTTGAAATGAGTGTCGTTCTACAGGTTCTTCATTTTGCTTGTTGTCTTAATTTCGCATTTGTAAATTATCCTCGGGATGTTATCGTTAGATGTGTACTATTGGGGGTAAGAGAACAAAGCGAATATTATTGTTTTGGCACTCCTGTGTGACAGTGGTGCTATTGTGGCTGACTAAATTGTCACCGATCAACACCTTCGGTCCTTCAAGTTTTTTTTTAAATAAGGGAGCACAATACATTTAAACCAGTCTTAGAATAGGTGTAGATAAAACCATCCAGATTTGCAGCGATTGTACCTGGCGTTTTCGGGACCATTTTCTATCCACGTAGACCACAGCTGATCTGCCTTATATACAATATAAGGCGGCAACATAACTACTGATCCACTAACGGAAAACATCAAGATTTTGTGTGGTCCATAATTTTTTCGGCATGTTTAGCTGTGCGTCGAACAACAACTTTGGTTCGTCCAGGGTAATTGGTAAAACATGTCTCGTCATAATTGACGATATTTTCGTCAGAAATGTCTTTTAAAGTAACGGCCAACTTATCAAAATATTTACTTAAAGTGTCAATAGAAATAGCAGCACGACTTCGCTTTATATTTTCTGATAGGCGAATTGATAGCTGGCTATGACGAGTAATAAACGCGTAGTACCAACTATTACCCGGTCTGTTATCGGCAGAAGCACCTAATCTTCGCCCTTCTCTGTTTAAATAATTTCGAACCAGATCTTTAATATTGTCTTTATCTAAGGGAAATCCCCACTCCGCAGCAAATGAAACAGCATCTTTTAGAACCACTTCCTCCTCCGTTTTCAACGAATTCTGGCACCCATAGGTTTTCATATTTTTATTTTTAAGTTTTCGATATAATGTCGATTTTGATATCCCGGTATTACTTGAAGCCTCCGCCAATGTCCATCTACCAGTGCGTATATTTGTTAAGGGTTATTCTAATTCATATTTAGTAAAATCGTGGTATTTTTGCTTTCCTAACACTCTCTTATACTTATTTGGCATTTTGTCAAGTCACCCAAAATCTGTAACAAAAAATGTAAAAAGCATTACTTAACCTCAAAAAATAAAATCAACAGACCTGGGGTTCAGAACCCGTTGAGAAGACAATAAACTGTTGTAAAAAAAATATTACATGTAATTTGCTCATATGGATACCTGAGGAGGACCTTAATTATATAGCATATCAAAAACCGTGGTTTTCTTACCTATTATTCAGTATTTTTTAGGAGCCAGATAAAACACCTGTTTACAACTTTTAGGTACTGAAAACATTACTTCATTATTGTGGAATACTTCAGAAATTTTTCTGAAGTTTGGGCGTTTACCTAAAAAATGGCAACAGTAGTTCCAAAAATAAATGTCACACTGTGTCAAATCACCCCTACGATTTCAAGTCACCCTACTTTACGGTATATGAAAAGACGGGTAGTAAACCAGCTTAAGGAAACAGATGAAAGGATTACTCCATTGGATTACTGCTTTGGATGGAAGAGAACTTTCAAGAATGCGTCGGCTCTCTATGGATGTTTATAATTCATAATTAATTGTCTTTTAAGAAACAAAAGCGGTAAAAACCACAATGAAAACTTTGTATACCCTATAGCGTTTCTGTATGTATTTTTCTCCCTTAAATTTAAAGCTTATTATCAAAGTTTGTCGTTGGTTTACCTGCTTTTTAGAAATATGACGTCGCAATAACTGCACCGTAATCCTAAAATGAGATTTATACGGTATATTTGAAAACTAGTCGTATTAGTCATTTGCTTTTCAACAGTTGCACTGCACACATTCTTTTCTATTTGCCGGTGAATTTTTTAAGTACGGTGAAAAACAATTTTACTGAACAAGGTAAGTGTTTTTTTATACTTTCATAAATCCTTATATTTATATTTCTAAAGATGTCTACCAAATATAGAAAAGCAAAACGCCGCTTTATAGAGAAAGTTATTCAACATCAAGCATTTTACCCGAATTTAACTTTTGGTGATGATAGTAACAATACAGTAGATGTTCAGATAAGTTCCACTTCACATTCTGTTGATCCCGTATTCAAAGTATAGTGTCGGAACGAAGCCAAGGTTTTTCAAGAAAACGCAGCCTCATCAAATGTACTTTTAACATGTTTGCCTTTGGGTTCTGTAGAAGATATAAACAACATGGAAGAAAAATTAAACGATGAGTTAAATAAGAATACTCTGGTACGTACATTTTTCTAAACTGTAAGTAAACTAACATTTGAGTTAAGTTATAAACATTTTTGTATTCTAATATAGATTGTTTTGATTAATTAAATATTTATTATTCAATGAACGTGGTTATCTAAAACTATATTTTATTAGTATAGCTTTTTTAATTAAGTTTTAGTTGACATGTTTTTTTGTTAATTAAAAAGTGGATAAATTAATTAATAATCAGTTTCCGTTTCTAATAACAAAATGGTTTTTTCATTATTAATTATGTTGCAGATTCAGCTGTTGTAGCTTGTTGGTGGAGAAACTCTGCAAAAGTCCATTTATTTACAAATGGGAAAATTATTGACACTATACGTAGCAGTCTACTACTCCGACGTAGAAAAAAAAAAGAAATTACCTTTCTGTAGCCTTACACTGTTTAGTGTCATTGTAGGTAAGTTTATTATATACATCTAAATTAAATACTATTTGTATTAACTTGATGAAAATTTAAATTTTTACATAAATATACATACAGGGTGACGTATTAGTGTGACAAAGTCCCATATCTCCTTTATTTAAAGAGATACAAACAAAAATTAAATGCAAAAGTGGTAAGATATGTTCTGGTGCATATTTCAAAAATGTTTTTAATTATACAGGGTAGATCACAAAAGCTTAGATGTAACTTTACATGTTTTTTTTAATAGAAAACCCTATATATTATTACATATT
This sequence comes from Vesta saturnalis, assembly GCA_036346205.1. Classification (NCBI taxonomy): domain Eukaryota; kingdom Metazoa; phylum Arthropoda; class Insecta; order Coleoptera; family Lampyridae; genus Vesta; species Vesta saturnalis. The sequence goes on along the minus strand of JARFJB010000370.1, from coordinate 1,617,233 downwards.
TAGATTCTACATACAACTTTAGACACATTTTATGTATAATGTCCTATACCTAAGTCTAACCGTTTTTGACAAATTTCTAATTTTTTTCAAAAATGACGTTTGCATGCCAAAACATAGGTGGAAATCTTTTCTAAACAAAGCCTTTATCAATTAGTTATGGTTGGTTTCCTTGGAAATGGGGACCTACTCTAATGGGCTGTATTGATATTTTTGTAATACATTCATGCAGGGTGATCAAAAATGGACAATAAAAAGTAGATTCAAAAAAACCTATAAAGTCATTTTTTTTTAAATAGAAACCTCCTATTTTTTAATTCTATCTTATTTAGCATTAAAAATAAGGGTGACTTTGTATAAGAGTGTATATTCCAAAAAATTGTAGTTTTTGAAATAATGACAAGTTAACATTTTTTTTATTGTAAAAAGGCTATACGGCTTTCAAGCTTTGTTGTTAGTTGGCTGGGCGCGGCGAAACAAAAAAAATCGAGCACTTCAGATCGAAATATTACAATTTATTCAAGCCCATATAAATAATTATTTTATTAAACGAACTTAAAGTAAAGACAATATTTTTTTTATTCAACAAATTATGTTCTAATCCTAATCAGAAACTTAACACCTCTAATGTAACTAAACCTGTAACTAATTATACACATAAAAGTACTGGAAATACTTCAAATACGTACTGCCTAATAAGTTGTTCGAAATGTCCGCCTCTTTCTTGAATGCACAATGCAATACGTCTCTCCAATTCGCTGCTTAAATTTCTACACATTTCAACACTAATGTTTTGAAAACAGTTTCTAATCCTAATCTTGATGTCTTCCTTTCTTGTAGGCGGTATTTTATAAACCTGCTCTTTGACGTACTCCCGTATGCTAAAGTCCATTTTTGATCACCCTGTATGAATGTATTACAAAAATATCAATACAGCCCATTAGAATAGGTCCCGATTTCCAAGGAAACCAAACATAACTAATTGATAAAGGCTTCGTTTAGAAAAGATTTCCACCTATGTTTTGGCCTGCAAACGTCATTTTTGACAAAATGTAGAATCTAAATATATAGGGTTTTCTATTTAAAAAAAAAATTTTAAATTACTTCTAAGGTTTTATGATCTACCCTGTATAATTAAAAATATTTTTGGAATATGCACCAGAACATATCTTACAACTTTTGTATTTAATTTTATTTGTGTACCTTTAAATAAAGGAGATATGGCACTTTGTCACACTAACGCGCCACCCTGTATATGCATGAAAAGATTTCACAATAATTAGATACTATATTAAACAACCCTTTCTCTGATGACTGCAGAAACGTCAGGCTTATTATAAAATTATTGATAATAATATAACAAAACGAAACAATAAACGATCAATTAGCACTGGCTACCTTTACAGATTAATTGCTATATTAATAAAAAGAAAACAATTTAAAATATGCAAGAATATGCAAGAACTATCAAAAATTTAAGCCCTTGCTAATTTATCTGTTTTTACTTACAAAATTTAATAGGTTTCTAACTTTTGTTTTTGGACGCTATCGAATAGTGGATTTTAACACCTCTTCTACAATGTATTACATGATATGAAAATGTAGAAAATGTGTGGAGTGTAGAGGGTGACATATCGAGCATGTTTTATGATAGTTACTATTATCGGTTTTGTTTTTATTTTAGTTATTAGAAATTACAATAATTAGGAATTTAATTGTATAAATTTTTCATTTATTAATCCATGCCTTCTCAAGGCCTACTATTTCAATTTTATATTTTTAAATTTTGATAGTTGAAGTAAATTCTCGTATCATGTGATACATCGCTGAAAAGGTGATAAAAAATAATATTCGATAATGTAAAAATCCAAGATGGCGTCCATATGAAAAACAATAGTTAGTGTATGTATTTCAAAAACAAATGAATGTAGATAAATTTTGGTTCTTTTTTTAAAATTGTCTTTTAAAAATGTCATAATAATGTACAAATCAAAATGTTGTCAGACTTCAAATAAAAGAGCTACAGGGGGTAGTAGAAAATGCACAATTTTTGTTTTCTTCAATTATTTCAAAAACAAAAACTTACTTGAAATCTGACTTTACCATGATGATAGCCATAAAACTCTCTAAAACTTTCCCCATTTAACCGACATTCTATCTTTAATATTAACGAATATAGCAATACATGCATGCTGAATCTCGGACACTGTATATACGCACATAATTTAAGCAAGTCAGCGAAATTTTTTTTAAGCTTAGGATATGATTATATTTAGAGATTAAGCGTGTATTTTCGGAGAATTAAAATAAATTATTAAATATTTGTGACAAACTAAACTAACTCGTGTTACATTTTTTCCGTAACTACAACAAAATAAAGCAATTCATTTTTTAATTTATACTATATATATATATATATATATATATATATATATATATATATATATATATATATATATATATATATATATATATATATATATATATATATATATATATATATATATATATATATATATATATATATATATATACCGGTTGGAGAATATTTCTTCAACATCCTGCCCCTCCAGCAGAAGCAAGGCTTCAGGTAGTTAAAAACGAAAGAGAGTAAAACAAATAGAGCGACGGAAAACAAAACTATCGAAAATAACATTTAATAAATAGTGAGTTAGTGAATTCTTTTTTAATATTATCAAATTGAGTAAGTTGACTTAATTTGGTTAATTCTGGTGAATTCACTATCTTGTATAACGTACAACCCTGACCTTTCCATCTGAACCATGCATGACCTCTATCACTCTAGCTAGCGGCCAGTTGAGGGGTGAAGTATTTTCTTCTTTTATAAGCACTAGATTAAATTTCTTTAAATTAACAGAAAGTTTCAACCATTTTGGTCTATTCTGTAAACGATTGAGATAGTCTACTCACTATCTCTCCCTAAAAATCTGTTGTATTTTGGAACATTGTTGCCAAAGTGTAAGTCCATTGTCGTAACAGATTTATCGGGAAAGGCTGTTAAAGAAGTACCTATCAGAAAATGACCAGCAGTTAGAGAATGGAAATCTGGAGGATCATTAGAGAGAACGCAGAGTGGTCTCGAATTTAGAATTACTTATATTTGGGTTAACATTGTTGAAAATTCTTCAAACGTGAATTGAGGATTACCAATGTGATGTTTCGTGCTTTTAATTGCTAATTTCCAGAGTCCACCCCAATGCGGAGACCTTGGTGGTATAAATTTCCACTGGATTTCATTAAAAGAAAGATAGGATAGAATAGAGTCTTAATTTGAACAATTAAAAAAAAATCATACAAATATCTAAGATACTTTTTAGAGCCACTAACGTTTGTAGCGATATCAGTATAACTTACTTGAGGGTTTCCTCTCCCCTTCGAATGATAAATTAGATACGAGTACTATATGTATGGCTTTGGTTACCATACAAATAAAAAGAGCAATGTAACATTTTTGAATTGGAGCTTTTCTCAACTGGATGACTTTATAATGAACCGAAAACAAAGTATGCAATTTCTGATGAGGCGTTTCACCTTACGATGGTCATTAAGAGGCCAATATCTCAATCGAAAATTAAAGAGAGTGTTTTGAGGACCTGCATTCCCTAACCGTTTGTGTTCGTAAAGTAACATAAGATTAACTATATAATTATTTGGTGGCAAGAGAACAGGATGCTTTTGTTCAAAACTAATATCAGCGTTTTGTAATCTACCACCTACGGAAATTAAATCATCAGGTCCAATGAAAAGTTTAAGAGACAAGAGGAAATGAGGGCAGTTGATTAATACAATAGTGCGAAATATTTCCTGAGACTATCCATACCAAGTGTGTTTTCAGAAGACAAGGGAGACTTTTACCCATTTTTAGAAACCCGTATGTTAATAGATCATAATAAACATCCGCTCCAAGTAAAACTTCGATTTCATTCGGAGTGGAAAAATCAGGGTCTGCGAGGTTTGAAAATGTGGTCTGGAATTTTTAATTTTCGTGGACATATGAGAGTTTGTGGCAACTTATCTGTAATTTGGTCTAGTACTATACAAGATCCTTTAAATCCTTTTGGTAGATAAAGCTAAGATATTATTTGAACTACACCGTTGATCATTCACTTGATCGAGAGCTAAATTCTCTGAGGTTCTGTTGTGATTGTTACGATATGGAATCCGAGAAATAGAGCATTGATTATCGTAAGGTGAAGTATGATTTTCCGTTTTCTCTGATTGACTGGCATATAAAGGATTTTGACTGTTATCTTGACGAGAATTTGCATTACTGCAGAGGAGCAACCTGAGGACATATATTGAGATTGATCAGATCCGACATTTTGATATTGATTTTGAAAGTATCAATTGTTTTGGAAATTTTCAGGACAGTTCTTTTGAGGAATTTGATTTAAGTGTAACAAGGTGTGATGCTTTTTGTTACACTGTGAGCAACTTGAACTTGAGGTGCAATTTTCAATCAGATGCTTGTTATCTAAACAATTTAAACAATAATGTTTAGATTTAATGAACGCCAATCTATCTGGTACAGAAAGTGATATAAATTTTTTGCAAACATATATTCTATGGGTGTTATCTTTACAGTATGAGCAAAATATGATTTGTTTTTGCACGTTACGATTAAAATTATTGGAATGTAATGATATTTTATTAAACCTTTTTTTTTATTTTAATATCAAGACTAGACAGATTTTCGGGTACTATGCATCTCTTTTCTAGAAACTCGGAAAACCCATATAACTTAGGCAACGCTTTAATATCTCTTTCTTCCTCAAATATTTTTAATGACTCTAAATTACTTTCACAAGTAGTGGCAAAACTTCTCAAATTCTGTGGATTACACTTTGTTATAATTGGAGCGTTTAAAATAAGAATTCACAATTTTATTTTTATTTTCAAATCTTTTCTTTAACAGTGAAACTTCAGTAACAAAATTATCACTAGTTACTTTTAAGGAATTTACAGTACTTAAAGCTTCGCCTTTTAGCAATGTCTTTAAATAATAAAATTTTTCAACATTTCTAATTGACTATTTTTATCAATAAGCGAGGTGAACAGATCAAAAAATGGTTCCCATTCAGAAAAATTATCAGAGAATTGAGGTATATTAATTTGCGGCAATTTTATTTTGGGATAACAGTGAGATGCTATATTGACTATAATAATCATTTTGAGAAGTGTGACTGTCAGAGAAAATGTTATTTTTAGGAGATAATTCTTCTATAAAATTTCTAATTGCAGCAAGGGTATCAGAATATTTGATTTCGATCTTGTCCCTATCCTCAGGATCTGTTAGATCCTCTATCTCAATTAAATAATTTTCAATTTCGTCTTGAGCAGTATTACATTTCATAAATGAATTTTGCAAAACGTTATCTCTTGATTTAAATTTATTGGTATCATTTTCAATACCTTTATTTTGCCCAATTATGAATTATACTAGTAATTTGAGCACTTGTGCGAGTTGATTTTAACTTTAACATATCCATTATGACAATTAAGCCTTATGAAATACGTTTTAAGTAAATTAAAATATAGCGCAATAAAGATTAATGTAAAAGTAAAACACAAAACGTTCTTTATTGTGAACTACTTGGGAAAACACCTGAATCCTCTTGGAAAGATGAAAATTCACTTAGTTCTTCTTCGGGATTTGAAAGTTCACCTTCAAATTAAACTGCATTTGGCTTCCTTAAAAGACTGCAACTCACCAAATCAGAACTGATTTATACTGGCTCGATGTAGGATGTAGGAAACTGATTTATCCGGCTGGTTTGACCAAAAATGTAGGATTTTTCTTCTACATTTCTTACTTTATTTGAGAACACGAAGGACCATGGGATTTCAGAAAAAACTTTCTTTATTAACACAATTGAACTTCAATACAAAACGCTAATATTACGCAATGTCCGACTCCAACAGAAATCGCGAAATTCCTACAAACCCAAATAGTAATTAAATGTGCACATAATTTAAGCGAGAACGAGAGAGATATTTTTTAAGCTTAGTGTACGATTCTATTTAGAGATTGAGCGTGTAGTTTCGGAGAATTAAAATAAATTATTAAATATTTGTGAAAAACTAAACTAACTCGGTTACATTTCTTCCGTAACTACAACAACAACGCTTTTTTTTGTATATTTACACCAGGTTGGAGAATATTTCTTTACAATCATAACACATCACTTAATACTTTAGACACGTTTCTCCAAAAATTTCAGAAATTACCTCTTCGTCTTTAAATGTAAACATTACCTTTTGGTCTTTCGAAATAACTAGAAACTTATTATTTAATGCAAAAGAAAAAATTAATAGTGACAACAATCTGGAATTTATAAATTAAAACGTATTTAATGTAACTCAATTTATGTAGGACAAACAATTCGAAATTTTGAAGTCAGATACAAAGAACCTGTTACTATTGTTTTTTTTTCATTCCTTATTTTGTTATACTAGTATAAATAATTTGTTAATGAGCCTGACGATGCTGCAGTAGGCAGCGAAACGCGTCGCTAGTACAGTGCCTAATTATTATGTGTGTATATATATATATATATATATATATATATATATATATATATATATATATATATATATATATATATATATATATATCATTATTTTCTTTTAAAAACTTTATGATGTAAACGTCACGTATTCGATTAAATCAATTTTAATTAAAATCCTATATTTCGTTTTCGTTTGAAAACTTCTTCAGGGTATAAAACTGACCAATATTACATTAACTAAAAAATTTTTTGTATAACATTTTTAATAAGTCTTTTTTTATAGTTACTTTCTTTTCTTCTTTTTCTAAAATTTTGGTATTGCTGTAGTCAAATTTACTTTCTTCCCAAGATTCATCAAGAAGGTAGACCGTTTCGCCCTATTATATCATCAATTAATTCTCCTACTTATATTTATCTAAATTTTTGGCAAATCCTATAAACAAATTTTATTGAAGTAAGCTTATTTAATTAAAAATTCAATTACTTTCGTAAAATTAATTAAGGAGAAAAATATTTTTGAAGGTCACGTCATATTATCATTAGACGTAGCTTCTTTGTACACTAACACATGCACTGAAATTGTTATAAAAATTATAAATAGAAAATGGACAGATATTCAAAACCACACAACACTAAATAAACAAGTTATGGGAGGGGTTAAATTTTACCTTAACACCACCTTTTTTCAATACAAAAACAGTATATA